>RPFO01000082.1:1164176-1286134 GCA_009746045.1 Mesostigma viride | reverse complement strand
GGGAAGGGGGGGAGGGGGGAAGGGGAAGGGGGGAAGGGGGGAAGGGGGGGAAGGGGGGGAAGGGGGGAAGGGGGGGAAGGGGGGGAAGGGGGAAGGGGAGGGGGGAAGGGGGGGAAGGGGAAGGGGGGAGGGGGACGGGGGGGACGGGGACGGGGGGAGGGGGGACGGGGGGGAGGGGGGGGGGGACGGGGGGAGGGGGGGGGGGGAGGGGGGGGGGGGGGAGGGGGGAGGGGGGGAGGGGGGAGGGGGGAGGGGGGGAGGGGGGGGAGGGGGGGAGGGGGGAGGGGGGGGGGGGGGGGGGGGGGGGGAGGGGGGGAGGGGGGAGGGGGGAGGGGGAGGGGGGGGGGGGGGGGGGAGGGGAGGGGGGGAGGGGGGAGGGGGAGGGGGGAGGGGGGGAGGGGGGGAGGGGGGAGGGGGGGAGGTGGGGGAGGGGGGGGAGGGGGGAGGGGGGGGAGGGGGGGAGGGGGGAGGGGGGGAGGGGGGAGGGGGGAGGGGGGGAGGGGGGGAGGGGGGGAGGGGGGGAGGGGGGAGGGGGGGAGGGGGAGGGGGGGAGGGGGGAGGGGGGGAGGGGGAGGGGAGGGGGGAGGGGGGGGGGGGGGGCGGGGGGAGGGGGGGAGGGGGGGGGGGGGCAAGGGGGGGGAGGGGGGAGGGGGTGATGGGTTGTAGGGGGGAAGGGGATGATCTTCGGGTGTCAGTGGCGGTGGTATTGGTGGGGTTGTAAATGTTGACTTTGCATGCTTTTCCTGACAGTTTCCAGCTCTTTTTTCTCCATGGCTGAATAGAATTATGTAGAGCACACCATGTCCTTCTTCACGTTGATTCTCGTCAAGTTTGTGGATTAGCAAGGACATGTTTAAATGGCTACGAGAAGAATGTCTCGTATCACTAACTTCTCTTTGAAGGTTGGCTGTGTTTTCCTACAACACATGGTGCGTAGTGTTATGTGCCAACAATTTGTGGGCTTAAAATAAGTCACACTGACTTGCTCAAATGTGTGAAGTTGCGTGTGCTGTTTGGATGCTTGTTCAGGGTGCTCGCAGTGTTTTACATGCAGCCACCTCACCAGACATTGAGGGCTCAGGGGCCATTACGTGCATGACTGCAAGATCACTGCAGTGTCCGCAGCTGCCAACAACGCCTCCTTAGCAAAGGCACTTTGGAGGCTAGTGAGTATCTCGTGGCAAGCAAGTAGCGTGGAGACGACAAACTGGGTCTTTCAGCTCATTTATTGGAAGACGCAAATATGAATATAAATGTAAATATAAACACATTGCTAGACGCAGGACATTGGCTACCTAGTAAACGATGTGTTTGTCAAGACGGCAAAGGACAAAGCACTCGGCCATGGTCAACGCCCACTTCGCGAGACGCGACGCTCAAACACCATGCAATAATGAATAATTTTAAATAATTAACTATTATCACGTCCACTGCATCATGCACATGGTTCACATCACCTACAATCGGTCCGTCCGGTTACATGAGATCCTGGAAATTTTGGCGCGAACGCGTCGCATTGAGGACGACGGACCAGAAAAATTCCACCTCGCATGGCTGTCGACCCTATGTCCGCCGGAATATCAGTCAGAAGTCAACTATCATGCTAAGTCACTTCGATGGATGCAAACGACGCGTAAACTCTCCTGCTTTGCGATGATGCGTGGTAGATATTACTCGTGTATGTTCATGCGTCAAAATAATATTCGCAATCTGAGACGCTGATTTTTTGTGTCCGCCAGATCTGGAATTGGCAGCGAAAATGCATGTTTATTAATTGAGGGGGAAACTTTTTTGTTGGAAGCTCACAATTCCCAAAAGGTCGAATCCGAATGGGCTTCAAGTCTACTTTCACGAGCGCTAATCAGTTTTTCGAGAAACGAATCACATTTCCAGGCTGTCGCATTACCTGCCGGCAGGTCAGATTTTGCTGTTTTCAGTGACGTTTACGGCCGGCCGTCCTTCCGGCTTGATGCGTTTCTTCCTTTTTTTCGGCTCACGGCATGGCGGCCGGGGTTTGTTCCAACATGCCTGCCGAGGTGTAAGCTGTGTATAGCCATGATTTAAAAGTCACATATTGCTCTCGCGCCACCATCTGTTACTGCTCGACACTGCAAGATACACTGGTTGCCTGCTCGCAACGCAAGCACAAGCACAACAACGGTGCCCTAATCCACATCCAGGCGTGTATTTCCGAGAAAAACTTAAGGCTTTTGTCGCGGCATACGGCTTCGGTGTTCCAAGCCGTTCACCACTCCCCGATCGAAATAGTCTGATGACTTGCTTTTATAGTATCGGTGGGTTCGCGTCCGCCATCTCCGCCGGTTGCTGACACGAGATGTTCGCGCTGAACCTGGACTGCAAGCAAGGTCGCCCGCTACCGGTTAGCTGTACGTCTTTAGCAAGCTCTGGATGATATTGTCATGGTTTTGGTGCAGGAAGGTGCTGTTGGGGGTCTATCTCATCTATTTACCTAGCTTTCCTCCTCGATCCTAGCTTGACAGCTAAGTTTGCATCAGGAAGTCATCATGCTCGTTGACAAAGCTCGATGGATGTCAACCTTGGGATGTGCTGTGAAGGTACGTGTTAGCATGCTTGTTTGAAGAATCAAGAATGCGTATATGTGCAAGCAATCGACATTGTTTTTTAAGGGCAGTAGGTAGCAGCCACGTTCTTATTCAATTGTGTCAGGACGTCTATATTCTGATCTGAGGACGTCTATATGTTGCCTTCACTGCACTCTGTCCTAGATGAGTTTGATGCCACTGTAGATGACTATGACCAGTTGGGTGGTGAGGATGGGCCGGTGTGCTGGGGTGAGCCTGAAGGGCATCTTGGATCACGTGCCCCTAGTTAGGCAATCATGCCAGGCTGTGCAGTTTATGACTTGTGATGTATGGATGCAGCAGGTGAAGCAGGTTGTCGTTGCTGTGGCCTGTGTTCGTGAACTCCTCTACCATCTTTTAACTTACCCAAAGCCCCCCTAGTAGACCTAAACCGCCTCGCCTTCTTTGAGCTAGGGGTTGCCTTCTTTGAGGAGTGCTATGTCTTGAAAGGTTTGTTGGGGCCCTGGCCTTTCAGAGTAGGTTGAGGTGGAGAGGGATGGCACACTGCTACTAGGTGATGGCGGGCCATCAATGTGATGCACCTTACGTAATTGGGATGGGGACCATGCATTTGTTCTTGTTGCGCTAGCATGGCCGGGCAGCCTGGGGAACGTTCGGCTGGGAGTAAGGTGTGAAGTGCTACTTGTGCCACTGTCCGAAATTAGGGGAGCTCCATGCCCACCGCATGGATGCGGTGGGCAAACAGCGTTGCAATCTTGAGGAGGGGTGACATCTCCAGGCAAAATTTCCTGGATACTAGGGGCCCGTCCCAGAGCCTGACTGCTGCGGTAAGCGCCGGCCCCTGAATTGAAATAGGGCTGGCGAGTAAAACGAGGGTCGGCGGCGGTGGCCCCGTCTTACTGGCCCCCAATAGCGCAGCGCTACGTGGCCGAGCTGCGGCACCACGTGGCAAGATGCGGCACCACGTGGCAAGATGAGGCGCCACGTACGTGGCTTGATGAGGCGCCACGTGGCTTGATGCCGGCATGCCTCTCCGGCGACAGGCAATTACTGGGCAAGACATATCACAGTACCCTATGTACAGTAGTAGCGATCCACTTACGTCGCTAAACTATCTCTGTTGGATATGACCGGCGTGGGATTCCAACTGAACTGAACTGAACTGAACTGAACTGGGCAAGACATCTGCAGACTGCATGACAGTATAGCGCGGCGCGGCGTGAGGACGGATGCCGACACAGGTTTTGGTGCAGGCATCCGTAGGTCCGTACATAGCTGGCATCCGGGGCATGGCAAGATGGGACGCCACGTGGCACGATGCCGCATGCCGCGCCTGCTGTACGATATGGGGGCCCGAAATCTAGGGCTGGCGGCTGCATAAAAATTCGGCCCCTGGAATCTCCCCTATAGGAGCCGAAAAGATGGGGGCTAGCTAGAATTGGTGCCGGTAGCTGCACGGGCCCCTAGTATGGAAATAGGGGCCAGACATTCTGGACCGGCGGCTGCAGGATCCGGCCCCTATTTAGCTTGGCTCAATGTCACCCCTCCTGTTGCAAGCGCCGTACACTTAATAACACAAATGTGGTCTGATGCACTCAGCTGACCTGCCATTTCTCTTGATGCACCAAACCACACTAAAGGCTTGACATATAGCCGGTAGGAAATGCATGTATGTGCATGCAGTGTCAAAAGCAGAGAGGGACATTGTTAGCACATTAGTGTGATTGTAAACCGATGCGTGTGAGCCTCCCCGTGCCATCCGGGCATGCATTTTACACCTATTTTTGGCAATCCCCATCACGCCGCAGTTATGCACCACCTATGCAAGGGGGATGAATAGACAATTCTATGTGTGTTCAGGGATGACATAAGGATAAACATGCATGAGGAGCCATGTAGGCTGAAAAGGAAGGGTGATGTCAACTGCACAGTTTGCCCAGATTTTGATGTCAGGAGGGGCTGAATTAAAGATCAGTGGCCACGATAAACCTATAGGTGGATTACATGAGAGATGACACGACCATGAGAGGGTGGTATAGATGAGTTCAACTGAGAAGAGCTAGCATTACATGCGCAGATTCTTATAATGACCTACTATGGACTGTCCAAGGCCTTGGAGTTCAGTGCACGCGTTCCAAAAACTATGATGAGCATGACGATGATGGCACTGAAGGGGAGGGGGGCGCAGTTAGGACAGGCACTGATGCAGAATCATGTTGTACAGCAGCTATAATAGATAGGTGCTGAGCTCAATTGAATAGCAGCCCAAGCCACTGCTGTCCTTGATTAATATTGCGCTTTGTATTTCCATGTAGCAGAGAGGCACCTGGCAGATATATATTCGATCATTGAGAATGATAGATTACGGAGGTGAGATAGGCATGCAACATAAGGAAAAACCCGATAATATATATACCTACGTACCAGGCGGTACCACCATTCCGTGGCAGCTTGGCCCAGTTTGCTACCGGCTGGCACACGTTTTCAGTGAATTTTGGGCTCCAGATTTAAATGCAACGTGCGGTTTGAGGCAGGGGAAAACATGCGTGGACGATAGGAATTATAGCACCGGCGGGCTTCAAAGTGCCGGACGGCAGGCGGTACCACCATTCCGTGGCAGCTTGGCCCAGTTTGCTACCGGCTGGCACACGTTTTCAGTGAATTTTGGGCTCCAGATTTAAATGCAACGTGCGGTTTGAGGCAGGGGAAAACATGCGTGGACGATAGGAATTATAGCACCGGCGGGCTTCAAAGTGCCGGACGGCAGGCGGTACCACCATTCCGTGGCAGCTTGGCCCAGTTTGCTACCGGCTGGCACACGTTTTCAGTGAATTTTGGGCTCCAGATTTAAATGCAACGTGCGGTTTGAGGCAGGGGAAAACATGCGTGGACGATAGGAATTATAGCACCGGCGGGCTTCAAAGTGCCGGACGGCAGGCGGTACCACCATTCCGTGGCAGCTTGGCCCAGTTTGCTACCGGCTGGCACACGTTTTCAGTGAATTTTGGGCTCCAGATTTAAATGCAACGTGCGGTTTGAGGCAGGGGAAAACATGCGTGGACGATAGGAATTATAGCACCGGCGGGCTTCAAAGTGCCGGACGGCAGGCGGTACCACCATTCCGTGGCAGCTTGGCCCAGTTTGCTACCGGCTGGCACACGTTTTCAGTGAATTTTGGGCTCCAGATTTAAATGCAACGTGCGGTTTGAGGCAGGGGAAAACATGCGTGGACGATAGGAATTATAGCACCGGCGGGCTTCAAAGTGCCGGACGGCAGGCGGTACCACCATTCCGTGGCAGCTTGGCCCAGTTTGCTACCGGCTGGCACACGTTTTCAGTGAATTTTGGGCTCCAGATTTAAATGCAACGTGCGGTTTGAGGCAGGGGAAAACATGCGTGGACGATAGGAATTATAGCACCGGCGGGCTTCAAAGTGCCGGACGGCAGGCGGTACCACCATTCCGTGGCAGCTTGGCCCAGTTTGCTACCGGCTGGCACACGTTTTCAGTGAATTTTGGGCTCCAGATTTAAATGCAACGTGCGGTTTGAGGCAGGGGAAAACATGCGTGGACGATAGGAATTATAGCACCGGCGGGCTTCAAAGTGCCGGACGGCAGGCGGTACCACCATTCCGTGGCAGCTTGGCCCAGTTTGCTACCGGCTGGCACACGTTTTCAGTGAATTTTGGGCTCCAGATTTAAATGCAACGTGCGGTTTGAGGCAGGGGAAAACATGCGTGGACGATAGGAATTATAGCACCGGCGGGCTTCAAAGTGCCGGACGGCAGGCGGTACCACCATTCCGTGGCAGCTTGGCCCAGTTTGCTACCGGCTGGCACACGTTTTCAGTGAATTTTGGGCTCCAGATTTAAATGCAACGTGCGGTTTGAGGCAGGGGAAAACATGCGTGGACGATAGGAATTATAGCACCGGCGGGCTTCAAAGTGCCGGACGGCAGGCGGTACCACCATTCCGTGGCAGCTTGGCCCAGTTTGCTACCGGCTGGCACACGTTTTCAGTGAATTTTGGGCTCCAGATTTAAATGCAACGTGCGGTTTGAGGCAGGGGAAAACATGCGTGGACGATAGGAATTATAGCACCGGCGGGCTTCAAAGTGCCGGACGGCAGGCGGTACCACCATTCCGTGGCAGCTTGGCCCAGTTTGCTACCGGCTGGCACACGTTTTCAGTGAATTTTGGGCTCCAGATTTAAATGCAACGTGCGGTTTGAGGCAGGGGAAAACATGCGTGGACGATAGGAATTATAGCACCGGCGGGCTTCAAAGTGCCGGACGGCAGGCGGTACCACCATTCCGTGGCAGCTTGGCCCAGTTTGCTACCGGCTGGCACACGTTTTCAGTGAATTTTGGGCTCCAGATTTAAATGCAACGTGCGGTTTGAGGCAGGGGAAAACATGCGTGGACGATAGGAATTATAGCACCGGCGGGCTTCAAAGTGCCGGACGGCAGGCGGTACCACCATTCCGTGGCAGCTTGGCCCAGTTTGCTACCGGCTGGCACACGTTTTCAGTGAATTTTGGGCTCCAGATTTAAATGCAACGTGCGGTTTGAGGCAGGGGAAAACATGCGTGGACGATAGGAATTATAGCACCGGCGGGCTTCAAAGTGCCGGACGGCAGGCGGTACCACCATTCCGTGGCAGCTTGGCCCAGTTTGCTACCGGCTGGCACACGTTTTCAGTGAATTTTGGGCTCCAGATTTAAATGCAACGTGCGGTTTGAGGCAGGGGAAAACATGCGTGGACGATAGGAATTATAGCACCGGCGGGCTTCAAAGTGCCGGACGGCAGGCGGTACCACCATTCCGTGGCAGCTTGGCCCAGTTTGCTACCGGCTGGCACACGTTTTCAGTGAATTTTGGGCTCCAGATTTAAATGCAACGTGCGGTTTGAGGCAGGGGAAAACATGCGTGGACGATAGGAATTATAGCACCGGCGGGCTTCAAAGTGCCGGACGGCAGGCGGTACCACCATTCCGTGGCAGCTTGGCCCAGTTTGCTACCGGCTGGCACACGTTTTCAGTGAATTTTGGGCTCCAGATTTAAATGCAACGTGCGGTTTGAGGCAGGGGAAAACATGCGTGGACGATAGGAATTATAGCACCGGCGGGCTTCAAAGTGCCGGACGGCAGGCGGTACCACCATTCCGTGGCAGCTTGGCCCAGTTTGCTACCGGCTGGCACACGTTTTCAGTGAATTTTGGGCTCCAGATTTAAATGCAACGTGCGGTTTGAGGCAGGGGAAAACATGCGTGGACGATAGGAATTATAGCACCGGCGGGCTTCAAAGTGCCGGACGGCAGGCGGTACCACCATTCCGTGGCAGCTTGGCCCAGTTTGCTACCGGCTGGCACACGTTTTCAGTGAATTTTGGGCTCCAGATTTAAATGCAACGTGCGGTTTGAGGCAGGGGAAAACATGCGTGGACGATAGGAATTATAGCACCGGCGGGCTTCAAAGTGCCGGACGGCAGGCGGTACCACCATTCCGTGGCAGCTTGGCCCAGTTTGCTACCGGCTGGCACACGTTTTCAGTGAATTTTGGGCTCCAGATTTAAATGCAACGTGCGGTTTGAGGCAGGGGAAAACATGCGTGGACGATAGGAATTATAGCACCGGCGGGCTTCAAAGTGCCGGACGGCAGGCGGTACCACCATTCCGTGGCAGCTTGGCCCAGTTTGCTACCGGCTGGCACACGTTTTCAGTGAATTTTGGGCTCCAGATTTAAATGCAACGTGCGGTTTGAGGCAGGGGAAAACATGCGTGGACGATAGGAATTATAGCACCGGCGGGCTTCAAAGTGCCGGACGGCAGGCGGTACCACCATTCCGTGGCAGCTTGGCCCAGTTTGCTACCGGCTGGCACACGTTTTCAGTGAATTTTGGGCTCCAGATTTAAATGCAACGTGCGGTTTGAGGCAGGGGAAAACATGCGTGGACGATAGGAATTATAGCACCGGCGGGCTTCAAAGTGCCGGACGGCAGGCGGTACCACCATTCCGTGGCAGCTTGGCCCAGTTTGCTACCGGCTGGCACACGTTTTCAGTGAATTTTGGGCTCCAGATTTAAATGCAACGTGCGGTTTGAGGCAGGGGAAAACATGCGTGGACGATAGGAATTATAGCACCGGCGGGCTTCAAAGTGCCGGACGGCAGGCGGTACCACCATTCCGTGGCAGCTTGGCCCAGTTTGCTACCGGCTGGCACACGTTTTCAGTGAATTTTGGGCTCCAGATTTAAATGCAACGTGCGGTTTGAGGCAGGGGAAAACATGCGTGGACGATAGGAATTATAGCACCGGCGGGCTTCAAAGTGCCGGACGGCAGGCGGTACCACCATTCCGTGGCAGCTTGGCCCAGTTTGCTACCGGCTGGCACACGTTTTCAGTGAATTTTGGGCTCCAGATTTAAATGCAACGTGCGGTTTGAGGCAGGGGAAAACATGCGTGGACGATAGGAATTATAGCACCGGCGGGCTTCAAAGTGCCGGACGGCAGGCGGTACCACCATTCCGTGGCAGCTTGGCCCAGTTTGCTACCGGCTGGCACACGTTTTCAGTGAATTTTGGGCTCCAGATTTAAATGCAACGTGCGGTTTGAGGCAGGGGAAAACATGCGTGGACGATAGGAATTATAGCACCGGCGGGCTTCAAAGTGCCGGACGGCAGGCGGTACCACCATTCCGTGGCAGCTTGGCCCAGTTTGCTACCGGCTGGCACACGTTTTCAGTGAATTTTGGGCTCCAGATTTAAATGCAACGTGCGGTTTGAGGCAGGGGAAAACATGCGTGGACGATAGGAATTATAGCACCGGCGGGCTTCAAAGTGCCGGACGGCAGGCGGTACCACCATTCCGTGGCAGCTTGGCCCAGTTTGCTACCGGCTGGCACACGTTTTCAGTGAATTTTGGGCTCCAGATTTAAATGCAACGTGCGGTTTGAGGCAGGGGAAAACATGCGTGGACGATAGGAATTATAGCACCGGCGGGCTTCAAAGTGCCGGACGGCAGGCGGTACCACCATTCCGTGGCAGCTTGGCCCAGTTTGCTACCGGCTGGCACACGTTTTCAGTGAATTTTGGGCTCCAGATTTAAATGCAACGTGCGGTTTGAGGCAGGGGAAAACATGCGTGGACGATAGGAATTATAGCACCGGCGGGCTTCAAAGTGCCGGACGGCAGGCGGTACCACCATTCCGTGGCAGCTTGGCCCAGTTTGCTACCGGCTGGCACACGTTTTCAGTGAATTTTGGGCTCCAGATTTAAATGCAACGTGCGGTTTGAGGCAGGGGAAAACATGCGTGGACGATAGGAATTATAGCACCGGCGGGCTTCAAAGTGCCGGACGGCAGGCGGTACCACCATTCCGTGGCAGCTTGGCCCAGTTTGCTACCGGCTGGCACACGTTTTCAGTGAATTTTGGGCTCCAGATTTAAATGCAACGTGCGGTTTGAGGCAGGGGAAAACATGCGTGGACGATAGGAATTATAGCACCGGCGGGCTTCAAAGTGCCGGACGGCAGGCGGTACCGCGACCGCAGCGCGTTGGGGGGCTGCCGCCCCCCAAACCCCCCGCGTGGGGGGCTCCGCCCCCCACACCCCCCGCCCCCCCCTCGGTGGCTGCCACGCCTGCCCTGATTGTTCATGGACGACCCACGACCCCCTTCGCCCAACGGCTCCCCCGCTCCCCGGTTGGCGCCTCGGCGGTCCTCTCGGCTTGCGGCCCTTCTTGCGGAGGTGGGCGACCCGGCTGCGGGGGGCTCGGGCGCCCCGGTCTCCCCCTCCTTGGTCTGCGAGGTCTGCCGGAGCGGGCACCGCGGGCACCACATGTTAGTTTGTGATGCTTGCAATTCCGGGTGGCACTTGCAGTGTCTTACTCCCCGGCTCTACCGGGTCCCGCCGGGCTCCTGGACGTGCCCGCGCTGTCCCCCCCGGCGGGCCCCCGGGCTGCCCTCCCCGCTGGGTGCTCCGGCCCCCTGCCCCGTGTGCCCCCCTGCCGAGGCCCTCGGGGCGGGCCGTGGCCTGCCCGATGGGGCCGCCGTTGCTCGGGCCCTGGCGCCCTCGGCCCCGGGGCCCCACCCGTCGCCTGGCCCCGCCGACGGGGGCGCGGCGCTGTCGCCTGGGCTGGGCCCGGCCGACCCCCGGCGGGCCTGGCGACCCCGGCGCCCGCCCCCGGCCCCTCGCTCCCCGACGCTCTGGCCTCCCTTCCCCCGGCCGCGGTTGGCCACCCAGCCGCCACCCCCGTCCTTGCCGCGTGGGACGGCGGCCCCCGGGCCCACGCGTTCACCTCGTGGCCGCCCTCGCACATTGTCGGCGTGGTGGGCCGCGCCACCTTTTCTTGGGCGTACTGCCCTTTGTTGCTGGACGCGGTCGGGTTCCAGGCCGCCTTCCCCTCGCTCCCTAGGCCCCCGGCCTTCCTGGCCCTAGTTGCGCAGGTGCGGGCGACATTTCTTTCCGCCGCCCCCCGGTGACGGCCTCGACTCTTTGGGGGTATGTCTTGGAAGGATATCACGCCGGCTGCCGGCTGCCGTGGCATCTCCCGGCCGCCCGGCAGGAAGAGCTGCTTTCCCTGGACGAGCGGGTGGGTCAGGAGGTGGTCGAGTTCGTCACGGCGGTGGCTCGAGACGCACAGGTCTCGGTGCGGGCGGCCTACCTCGCGGGCGGCGCCGACCTGGGCCTCATGTCCCCGCGGCAGCTTCGCCTCTTCTTGGACGCCCAGGCCCCGCCTCCCGGCCCGGTTGCCAGTGGGGGCTTTCTCATCACCTCCCTCAGCCTGGCGCAGGCCGCCATGCTGCGTGTGGAGTTCGGGGCCCCCATCGCGGTTCAGGGCGGCCAGGCCATCTTGGTGGACTCGGCCGGGCGCGCCCAGCCCCTAACCGCGGGGACGCCTGTTTCTGCCTTCCTCCACGACATCCTGGAGTTGGCAGGCATCCCGCACGAATGGCACCCCGCGGCTGACCAACCGGTCGGCATCCTCTCGCGCGCCCAGATTGCTGCTCTCCCGGGTTGCTGGGAGGCCGGCTGGGACCCGCCCCCCCTCATGTCCGGTCCCTTCTGGAGGGGGACGACCCCGAGTCGGGCTCCTGTGCCATCTGCCTTGAGCCCTTCCGGCCGGGGGATGGCTTGTGTCGCCTGCCCGCGTGCGGCCACACATTCCATCAAGCGTGCATCGCGCGCAGCTTGCTCCACTCCGTGCCGCGCTGCCCGTTGTGCCGGGCTGTTGTGCCGCCCCCTGGGACTGCGCTTCCTCTCGGCCCGCCCCCGGTCTCGCTGGGTCCCCTGCCGGGTCCCCACCGGGCCCCGGGGCCAGCTGCCTCCCCGACCCCTCGGCCGCCGCCCCCGGCCTCGTTGCCGGGGCCTGGGGTGGTCGCGGGCGCGCTGGCGAGTCCCCCTGGGAGGGGCGCCGGCGTTCTCGATCCCCCTCCGCTGGGGGTCTCCCCGGTGGGCACTGCCTCCTCCGTGGCCCCGGCGGGCATGCCGGGCGCTGGTCGGGTCGTGGTGCGCGCGCCTGCCGGCCCGGCTGGGGAGACGCCGCAGGCCCCACGTCCTGCCTTTGCTGGCGCCGCTCCCCGCCACTCAGCGCCCGCCGACGGCCTTCACCGGTGTGCCGTGCTGCTTCCCACGGGGTCCCCGTGTGCTGGTGTGTTCCACAACCGTAACCTCCTCTGCCAGCACCTTCGCGCTGTGCACCCCGATCTCGGCGCGGCGGATCTGCAGGCCATGAGCTGTTACCGGTGCCCGGAAGCTCACTGCCAGCGGGTGTACTCCATTCACGGGCGCGCTCAGCACGCGCGCGCCTGTGTTGCTCAACGGCCCCTCAACCGGCCAGCAGTCCCGGCCCCCTCCCCCCCTCCCGCCTCGGCTCCCACCGGCTCCCAGCCCCCGCCGCCCGACTACTCGGCCAGTTGGCGTTGGCTTGACACGGTTCCCTGGGATGCATGCGCCATCAACCCGACGTCTACCCTGACCGACCTCCCCCACCGCGCGCGTAGCCTTTTCGCGCAATGTGCAATCGTTTCTCTCCGGCGCATGCACGCCGCTCCGGACGACCCGCTGGGCTTTAAACTGCACATGGTGACCCCCCGCCTGCTCCTCACCCCTCTCGGGCGTGGTGTGCGCGGCCTCCAGGGTGCGGTTATTGCCCGTTGCCGACGCTTTCTGCAGGGGGACTGGGAGGGGCTGTTTGGCGTGCCGCCCCCGCGCACGGCCCGGCTGTCGGGGGAGGTCAACTTCGAGCGGGTGGCCGCCGACGTCATCCGCCTCGTCCGCGAGGGGCAGCTCAGCCGGGCCATGACCCGCTTGGAAATGGCCAAGCTGGCCCCCGCCAATGCGGCTACCCTGGCGGCCTTGGAGGCTCTTCACCCTGCGGAGCCCGGATTCCAGCTGCCCGTGCCGGACCCCCTGCCGGCCCCCCTCCGGCTGGACCGCGACTGCTTCCTGGAGGTGATGCGTGCGGTCCCGCGGGCTTCCTCTACCGGGCCGTCGGGCTGGCGCTACGAGCACTTGGAGGTCCTGGTGGGGCATGGGGGCGAGGACATTCTCTTTGACACCCTCATTGACCTGGCGGCTGGTCGCGTTCCTCCCGCTGCGCGCGAGTGGTTAGCGGGCGCTCGCCTCCTCGCTCTGCTCAAGGGTGTCTTGCCCCCCCCGAGGGCAAGGTGCGCCCGATCGCCTGCGGTGAGGTGCTCCGCAAGCTCGTGGGCAAAGTGATCTGCCGCCAAAAGGCGCCCGAGCTCCGTGCCTTTTTCTGCCCGCCCCTCGCAGCGGGTGAGACCTCGGTGGCGGCCCAGCTGGGGGTGACGACTCCAGGCGGGGCGGATATCCTCATCCATTCGGTGCAGGCCTACCTCGAGGCCCACCCCACCCACGCTGTCGTCAAGGTCGACTGCCACAACGCGTTCAACAGTCTGTCCCGCGCCAGCATGTTTGCGGCCGTCATGGAGTCCTTCGAGGACTTGTACGCTTGGACAGCCGTGTGCTACGGCCAGCCCGGCCAACTGGTTCACATCATGGAGGACGGCACTCGCGGCGGCCTGCTGTCGCGGTCGGGCACCCAGCAAGGGGACCCCCTGGGACCCCTGTACTTTGCCGCCCCCCTCCAGGGTTGCCTCCAAGCGGTCCATGCTGCCCACCCGGCGGTCGCTATTCAGGCCTACTTGGATGATATCTACCTTCTGGGCCCTGTGCCGGACACCACCGCGGCTCTGCTGGCACTGCAGACCGCGGTGGCCGACATCAACCTCCAGTTGACCCTGGCCAAGTGCGCGGTGTACTCGCCCCAAGGTGATTGCTCCGGCTTTCCGCCCCAGCTCTTGGGCCGGGACGAGCGCCTCCATGGGTTGGATGTCCTCGGCGTTCCGGTTGGCGACCCCGCGTTTGTCATCGATGCTCTGCGGGCCGCCCTCGAGGCACGCACTGAGGTACTGCCCTTGATTGCGCGCCTTCATGATTCGCAGACCAAGGGTCTGCTTCTGTGGTTTTGCGCTCACCCTCGCGTCGTTCACTGGCTCCGGGGCGCTCTTCCGGCTCAGGTCCGGCTGGCCGCCGAGGGCCACGACGAACGCATCCAGTCGGCCTTGGCGCAGCTGGTCCCGGGCCCCGACCTCCCGCCACATGCTATTCGCATTGCCTCCCTGCCTGCACGGATGGGTGGCTGCGGTCTGACTCGTGCCGCCCGGCTGGCCCCAGCAGCATTTTTGGGCTCCGTCGCTCAGTCGTGGGCGGAAAGCTGCCGGCTCCTGCCCCTTTTGGCAACGGCAGCGCCTGACCTCCTGGACCCCAGCAGCCCTTTGCCCTTCGTCACCGCCATCCAGGAGGCCTATGCTGAGATCCAGCAGGCCTGTTCTCCCGTCCGTGCCGCTCAGGCGGTACAGCGCCACCTCCCTCGCGGCACTCCCTCGGTCGCCTCCGTTCAATCTCCCGCCGCATTCCCTGCTCGCGTCATCGATAAACACCAGAAAACCTACGCGGGTATTCTGCACACGGCTGATTGGATTGCTCTTTTCGCGGACCTCAACGCCCAGGGACGTGCGTGGCTGTTCTCGCTTTCCTTGCGGAGTGTGGGCTCGGCGTACCTTCGTGCTCTTCCCATGGCCCCCCCATTCGCCTTGGCTCCCAGCCACTACTCGGTGGCGCTCCGGCACCAGCTATTTGCCCCGCAGCCTCTTGTTCCGGCCGGGCGGCCTTGTGGTAGCTGTGGGCAGCCGCTGGATCCCACGGGGACTCACTACCTTGCCTGCATGGGGGGCCAACAGAATCAGAATTGGTATTTGTATTTGCACACTGTCCTCCTGACGGTGGTGCTCGCCATGATTCGGTCGGTTTTCCCCCACGCGAACATCCGGTCCGAGGATGCGGATGGCGCTGCCTTCTATTCCCCCAACCACCGGCCTGACATCGTGGTGCTGGACTTTGAGGGGGGTGGCCGGCATCTGCTTATTGACGTTTCGGTGGCGCGGCCCTTGGCTCTTAGCCACGTGGCTGGGGCCTCCCTCACGGCAGGTTACACGGCGGACCGGGCGGAGCGGGCCAAGCTCCTGGCCTACGGCGACGTCGGGCACCATCGTGTGGTGCCCTTTGTCCTGGAGGAGTTTGGGGCCATGGGGCCCCTGACCTCCGCCTTCTTCAAGGAGTGTTGCCGGCTCCGGGAGGACCGGCTGGACCTGGAGGGCCAGCGGGCCCCATGGTCGGCGCGGACCTGGACGTCATATTGGCGTCAGCGCTTGTCGGTGGCGCTGACTCGGGCCATGGCTGACATCATGCTCCGCCGTACGCGGGCTGATTTTGCGGTGCAGCAGGGCTATTAGGTTCCTCCCGTTAGGCGTTTCCATTGGTCTTATCGTAGTATAGAGCTTTGACATGGCTCTGTATATAGGTTTATAGCTGGGCGTTTGCTTTGGTTTGAGTGATTTCACTCTGCTGTAAGTAATTATATTTTTAATATATACCTACGCGGGTATTCTGCACACGGCTGATTGGATTGCTCTTTTCGCGGACCTCAACGCCCAGGGACGTGCGTGGCTGTTCTCGCTTTCCTTGCGGAGTGTGGGCTCGGCGTACCTTCGTGCTCTTCCCATGGCCCCCCCATTCGCCTTGGCTCCCAGCCACTACTCGGTGGCGCTCCGGCACCAGCTATTTGCCCCGCAGCCTCTTGTTCCGGCCGGGCGGCCTTGTGGTAGCTGTGGGCAGCCGCTGGATCCCACGGCCGGGACTCACTACCTTTCCTGCATGGGGGGCCAACAGAATCAGAATTGGTATTTGTATTTGCACACTGTCCTCCTGACGGTGGTGCTCGCCATGGTTCGGTCGGTTTTCCCCCACGCGAACATCCGGTCCGAGGATGCGGATGGCGCTGCCTTCTATTCCCCCAACCACCGGCCTGACATCGTGGTGCTGGACTTTGAGGGGGGTGGCCGGCATCTGCTTATCGACGTTTCGGTGGCGCGGCCCTTGGCTCTTAGCCACGTGGCTGGGGCCTCCCTCACGGCAGGTTACACGGCGGACCGGGCGGAGCGGGCCAAGCTCCTGGCCTACGGCGACGTCGGGCACCATCGTGTGGTGCCCTTTGTCCTGGAGGAGTTTGGGGCCATGGGGCCCCTGACCTCCGCCTTCTTCAAGGAGTGTTGCCGGCTCCGGGAGGACCGGCTGGACCTGGAGGGCCAGCGGGCCCCATGGTCGGCGCGGACCTGGACGTCATATTGGCGTCAGCGCTTGTCGGTGGCGCTGACTCGGGCCATGGCTGACATCATGCTCCGCCGTACGCGGGCTGATTTTGCGGTGCAGCAGGGCTATTAGGTTCCTCCCGTTAGGCGTTTCCATTGGTCTTATCGTAGTATAGAGCTTTGACATGGCTCTGTATATAGGTTTATAGCTGGGCGTTTGCTTTGGTTTGAGTGATTTCACTCTGTTGTAAGTAATTATATTTTTAATATATACCTACGCGGGTATTCTGCACACGGCTGATTGGATTGCTCTTTTCGCGGACCTCAACGCCCAGGGACGTGCGTGGCTGTTCTCGCTTTCCTTGCGGAGTGTGGGCTCGGCGTACCTTCGTGCTCTTCCCATGGCCCCCCCATTCGCCTTGGCTCCCAGCCACTACTCGGTGGCGCTCCGGCACCAGCTATTTGCCCCGCAGCCTCTTGTTCCGGCCGGGCGGCCTTGTGGTAGCTGTGGGCAGCCGCTGGATCCCACGGCCGGGACTCACTACCTTTCCTGCATGGGGGGCCAACAGAATCAGAATTGGTATTTGTATTTGCACACTGTCCTCCTGACGGTGGTGCTCGCCATGGTTCGGTCGGTTTTCCCCCACGCGAACATCCGGTCCGAGGATGCGGATGGCGCTGCCTTCTATTCCCCCAACCACCGGCCTGACATCGTGGTGCTGGACTTTGAGGGGGGTGGCCGGCATCTGCTTATCGACGTTTCGGTGGCGCGGCCCTTGGCTCTTAGCCACGTGGCTGGGGCCTCCCTCACGGCAGGTTACACGGCGGACCGGGCGGAGCGGGCCAAGCTCCTGGCCTACGGCGACGTCGGGCACCATCGTGTGGTGCCCTTTGTCCTGGAGGAGTTTGGGGCCATGGGGCCCCTGACCTCCGCCTTCTTCAAGGAGTGTTGCCGGCTCCGGGAGGACCGGCTGGACCTGGAGGGCCAGCGGGCCTCATGGTCGGCGCGGACCTGGACGTCATATTGGCGTCAGCGCTTGTCGGTGGCGCTGACTCGGGCCATGGCTGACATCATGCTCCGCCGTACGCGAGCTGATTTTGCGGTGCAGCAGGGCTATTAGGTTCCTCCCGTTAGGAGTTTCCATTGGTCTTATCGTAGTATAGAGATTTGACATGGCTCTGTATAGAGGTTTATAGCTGGGCGTTTGCTTTGGTTTGAGTGATTTCACTCTGCTGTAAGTAATTATATTATTAAATATATATTTGGATTAGCTGCTATATAAGACAGACACGCACAGCAGGGGTGCCCAGCGGCCAGCAGAGTGGGCCAAGTAAAAAGGAGATTGTGTGTGCTGCCGAGCGGGGCCCGTTTAGAAAGGAGACTGGTCAGCCGACAGGCACGACTGGTCAGCCAAGCTCCCCTTCTTGAGGCTTGTAGGCACTATGGTGCTTGTTCCGAATGTCGCGTTTGCGTGCCATATCATCCTGGACTGGTCATTACCGCTACTTGGAATGCATCCACTATCAGCAGTAATCATGTGTGAGATATGCCACCTTAAAATGAGAATGAAAGGTGCGGTCCTTTATGGCACCGCCACCTTCATGACAGGCAATCCGGCCCAACCAGCCGATTCTTGAGACCATGCTTTATCATTAAAGCAACCAAAAGACATTTCAATTCCAATGAGATACATGACGAATTACAAAGAGTGTCGAGTTGTAATGTTGTAGTTATAAGAGCAGCTGTGAGGTCCCTTGGTTGACGCCACTGCAGGCCCCTTGTGGCGGCAGTGCGCGTGTGTTCCCGACCTAGTTCCTACTGGCATTCTTGCCAACGACGACCAGGGTGCCCGAAGGCCCTGTCCCTTGTCTCGTTCTCAGTCTTACACACATTCTTAACAAAACCAATACATTGTCATATCCGTCAGTCCATCCTCATGGCAACTGACTGCATGCAACCACTCACGGGGGCTGCTCCGGGCTGCTCGAACTATTTCACCCCATGAAGACAACAAACCAGTTGTGAGGGAGAGAAACGGACGAACAACGACCACCATGGTTCGTTGCTCATCCTTCTATACTGCTCAAAGCTCAAGCCTGGCGGCTGGCGCCACTAGCGCCACTTTAGACATCAGCCAATCATAACATTGTCTAATTTCCGACAAGCTAAACTTCAAGCTTTATCTGTCAAGCGAACACAAATATACAAGGGCAAATCTGTCGGCTATGCCAGGCACCGCCTGGGGCTTCCTTGCATTTGTGTCTGGTGTCCCACGTTGAAATCCTGAAATTGCACATCTGCTCAGTGCCTCGCCGGCTTGCTGCGTACCAGCATTCGGCAAACTGCCCTTGTGACGAATGTCAGTGAAATTCAGGTCCGCCCAAAAGTTCCGTCAGCAAATTCAGCGGACTTGGCGCGTGAGTACAATTGAGATCCGCGGCGTCAGTACCGGGCCGCGGTATAGCAACCCGCACAAGGCTGCGGACGTCAGAATTACGCTAAAATCTGAATTGCGGACGTGATAGATCACGGACGCGACAGCTGTCGCGTTTGCGTGCCATATCATCCTGGACTGGTCATTACCGCTACTTGGAATGCATCCACTATCAGCAGTAATCAATGTGTGTGAGATATGCCACCTCCCCCCCCACTATTTAGCTCACAACAACGGGAGAGCAAAAAGTGAAAGAAAGGCATCTCACACGAAAGAAGGAAGCCCAAAGAGGGCGTCATTAATTCCAGGCAGCAGCAAAAAGGAAAAAAAAAATCCAGCTGCTCAAAGAGGCTTTTCCAGGATCAGCAACAACCTTATCATGCATGCTTTTAAAGGCTTAGCAATAACCCCTTCATTGGCTTTTTACCGGGAAAAGCCTAACCTCTTCAGATGCTTTTGAAGGCTAAGCAATAACCTCTTCCTTGTGCTTCCCTGGGTGAAGCAGGAGGAACATCCAGGCTGGCCGGACTGAACCCATCATGGGTTGTTCGTCCGTTTAAAATGAGAATGAAAGGTGCGGTCCTTTATGGCACCGCCACCTTCATGACAGGCAATCCGGCCCAACCAGCCGATTCTTGAGACCATGCTTTATCATTAAAGCAACCAAAAGACATTTCAATTCCAATGAGATACATGACGAATTACAAAGAGTGTCGAGTTGTAATGTTGTAGTTATAAGAGCAGCTGTGAGGTCCCTTGGTTGACGCCACTGCAGGCCCCTTGTGGCGGCAGTGCGCGTGTGTTCCCGACCTAGTTCCTACTGGCATTCTTGCCAACGACGACCAGGGTGCCCGAAGGCCCTGTCCCTTGTCTCGTTCTCAGTCTTACACACATTCTTAACAAAACCAATACATTGTCATATCCGTCAGTCCATCCTCATGGCAACTGACTGCATGCAACCACTCACGGGGGCTGCTCCGGGCTGCTCGAACTATTTCACCCCATGAAGACAACAAACCAGTTGTGAGGGAGAGAAACGGACGAACAACGACCACCATGGTTCGTTGCTCATCCTTCTATACTGCTCAAAGCTCAAGCCTGGCGGCTGGCGCCACTAGCGCCACTTTAGACATCAGCCAATCATAACATTGTCTAATTTCCGACAAGCTAAACTTCAAGCTTTATCTGTCAAGCGAACACAAATATACAAGGGCAAATCTGTCGGCTATGCCAGGCACCGCCTGGGGCTTCCTTGCATTTGTGTCTGGTGTCCCACGTTGAAATCCTGAAATTGCACATCTGCTCAGTGCCTCGCCGGCTTGCTGCGTACCAGCATTCGGCAAACTGCCCTTGTGACGAATGTCAGTGAAATTCAGGTCCGCCCAAAAGTTCCGTCAGCAAATTCAGCGGACTTGGCGCGTGAGTACAATTGAGATCCGCGGCGTCAGTACCGGGCCGCGGTATAGCAACCCGCACAAGGCTGCGGGCGTCAGAATTACGCTAAAATCTGAATTGCGGACGTGATCGATAGATCACGGACGCGACACGAATGCCAGTATGTACTGTGATCGATGGTGATTTTGTCCCTTGATGGTCGCTTTTTTAGTCTGTGTTGGTTAATGTATCCAGCCCCAGCGGCATGTATATGAATTCCATGACAGCCATGACGATAGTTGAATGAAGAATGCAAAGTTTTCCAAGACAATGACGCAGAATATGGAGTATTTTGGCAAAAATCGCTCTACTTCTGCTTGCATCCGTCACTTTTAGTGGGCCGGCAGCGGTCCTAATATGTCCAACTTGTGTTCTAGTGTAAATTCAAGTAATGTGCTATTAATGTGATGAATTCTGGCATGATTGGGCCACATATGTGCTGGCAAGGGCTTCATAAGTTTGAAAGTAATGCACTAAGACGGTGTTTTGGCTAGCTCATGTATGCCAGAATTATAGCACATAGTTTGGTCCTACATTGCATACTTAAATATGGGCGGTTTTTGTCTTAATTTGGATGTAAATTAATAATTAATTAATTAATTAATTAATTAAACTCGTGCTCCCGTTGGGGAGTCACGGAGCACCGAAGTGCTTTTAATCCCTGTGTGTGCACTACAGGAGAAAGGGCAGAGACCCCCAGTCTCCTTCATGCCAAAGGCATGCCACAGCTGCAAATAAATTAATAAGCATGACCATTTCCAGCTGAATTGGACTACATTTAATTACTACTTGTGTGTGGCTGCTATGCCTCCTTATGCCTGGAGAACATCGTTTTTTGCACTTTTCCTCGTCACGGTTTGATGCTAAATTAATAGGTCAGTTGGCCCCCCATTTATGTGATGTGATCAGGGTCCTAGGGGGACCTTAAGTCCAGAAAGGCACCCCGATCTGACTATATGCGTGGGAGATATGACACCATGGATGTCAAGGAGACAACCATGGATGTAACCAAAAAGGCTATTTTTAGGTGATGTGCACCGCACCTTTCCATATATAATAATGCCAGTTGGGCGAAGTTTGGCCAAGGCGGGCAAGTTTCTGACCAAAATTAGAAGTGACGGTACGATGCCAACTTTACGTATCCCGTATTCTTTCGCTGTATTTTCGCCGTACCTCGCGTACCGGGATACACTAGATGGCGGCCCCTGACAACATGACTCACCGACGCAATTAGCTAGCCCCGTAGATGGGGCCATCATGAGCTACAAGGGCCAAATCGTCAAAAATAGGTTGTTTACATGTGGTTCATGTATACAACCTATGTCATGCATCATATATCATAGTACTTCCATGGGGAGGATATGTAACACATATCCCTGAGAAGGGGCATATGGTTTTCAATACATAATTTCTAGGCGACAACCTGCACGTGGTTGGTGCATGTGTAAAATGCCACCTACTCGGGGTGCACAATTGAGGTGCAGCTACTACACCACCATGTATTCCAGCAGGCCTAGCTGTGCAAAGTTGCACGGACATGGGTTGGAAGATGATCATGGCTAGGCAATGACTTGGGCACGATGGTGTCTTAGCAGAGAGTGGCTCTCTGCATGGGCAAAGCATGGCTGACTCATAGCGGATGCAGTAGGGCTGCCCCATGGTCCAGAGCCCACAGCTACTGGGAGGCTTGGAACACATTTAGAGGCGCCGGTTTGGGAGAATATAAAGGCGGAGCGTGAGGGGTTTTAGGGGCATTACTCAAAGTTAACCCACAACCCGGCCCCATACTTCCATGTTGTACATGTTCAAGACTAAAACAGGCAGCCATACAACCAAAGCATAATCCATTCTTACAACATGTTGCGTTCGTGCCTCACGGAAAGGGAGGTGCTGGGTTTTTGACGCATTTTCTCTTCCATCACGATTTATACTACCCGAGGCTTGATAACGCAATTCATCGGGATGCAAGGTGACATGTGACACACCCCGAAAACAGGATGTGCACATTTGTACCAACTCCTTAATTCAACCGCGTTGACACCAAAGTTTAGTGGTAGATTCTCGTGTATGGACGTCCAAAAAAACATCGCAAAAATGCACCTACAAACCACATGTATAATTTCTTTTTTAGATTCTCTAGGATACATGTATGTAACGGCAGGCTCGAGCTACCATGGTCCGGATTCTCCCGATTTCTGGCCTGCGTTGGTTGTCTCCTTGGTATGTAACCTCCGTACCGATTTACAGACCTAAAATCTCACGTCTCCCATGCACGTGTTTGCAACACGTGTGTCAAGTTACAACGCATACGTCGCGTTGTGACCCTATTAATTGTAAGTTGTAGGGTTACGCGATGTATGTATCGCGTTGTAAAACATCGGGTTAATATGGAATCAGTAATTCGATGCGGAATGAGAGCCCTAGATAGGGGGCCGCCTAAGATTTCGCCCCGCGCACAAAGCTTTTAGCTATTACTTTTTTATCCTTCAATTACTATTGGAAGATATCCAAGGCAGGATGTCTCCTGGTTTAATCAATTGGGGGATAAAGAGTACAATAGCTAAAAGCTAGATGCAACTCCCGACCCTCCGTCCCCCAACCCCATGAATTGGGGAGCTCTAAATGCATGTGGGGTAATGAGTCGTCTGCTGCCCACCCACCCCCGATATTGATCTGCATGGTTTATTTGGGGTGGGGGGTGCATGGCCGGGGCCAACCTTGGTATTATAAGAAAAGAGGGGGGGCTGAGTGGTTCCTACGCCCCCTTAATTAATTAATAAAAATCATAGCTCCGTTGGGAGCATATGTAACACATAGCCCTGAGAAAGGGGCATCTATGGGTTTGTAATACAATCAGGGCTACAACCTGCAGGTGGAGGATGTACAACTATCACCTGCTCTGGGTGCACAAGGTGCACCTGCACCGCCATGATGGTTCATGCCTCCTTAACAAGCACAGGCACCCAGGGGGGGCTTGAGGAGAGGGCCTAGAAGGCCTGCATGACATATGGGGTGGAGGGTATGTGGCCAGGCTATAGCTGGGGCCCCCTTCCTTCACATGTCCCCCCCCCTCCCGAATCAATGGGTTTGAACAAAGTGCGTGTGGTGGCGTAGGCGAATACGTTTTTACGATAAGGCATTCTTCTTTTAGCCCCCAGCCAGAGCTCTCGACCCTCCCTTCAATGGGTCCATTTTAGGGTGAAGGCTCCCTCAACGCCCCTTCCGGGTCTCGGGTTGGGGTTGAAAGCTCATGCTCCAATGTTGCCGACAACGTCTGCTAATGTCAGGCTCTACATCTAGTAGTTTGCTTAGAACTTGGATGAAAAACTTCATAGAAGGCTTCCATGAGAAAGAAGCTACGATAAAATGAAAAGTGTTGTGCACTTTCGAAACCATTAACTACATGGACAATCCAAATTAAGTCATCACTTCATCAACCCAAAAGAATTTAATCAAATTTATAATGCAATATATATTTGGATTGTGATTGTTATCTACAACCAAGATAGTAGTATGTCATACAACTCATATTAGTTAGTTAGGGGATGTACAACATGAAGCTGCAGTACTATTAGTTGTCTCACTTAGTCCATACTAAAATGCAATTAGGTCTGCAGCCCGGTCCTCGCGAACCTTTGGGATCTCCTGCGACAGCCGTTGCGGTCCGTGCTTGGTTGGACTAGTGTCAGATGCTGTCCTCTGGAATCTTTCGCGTCGGCGCCTTGGCCAATCCCCGCTGGTCCCGAAGTTGTCGGAAAAAATAGTGTGACCATATGAAAAGTGTCACGCGTTTGGCGGTTACGAAAATTGGTGGCGAAACGGTTACGAAATGGCGTGTCGTACCTCGTCGTGCTGACGAGTGTCCTTTTCCTGAAGTCAGGCTATCTGTGCCGAGAGATTCGATCCGTAAAGCGTTACATGTGTGCCGTGCGATTTGTTGGTTTGTTTTTCTGTAACGCTCGACTGCACTTACGGACGCTTTGCGAGTTCCGGTGAATCAAGCAAGCCAATTAAGCAACCATATTTTGGGGGCCTATTCCTGGTTACCCTTCAGGTTGTTACGTCGCGTAACTTTTGTTGTTGTTACGGACGTAAATTAGGTCCTTTGTTGCCTCAGCCATTCCGGAACAGTTCGCTGACTTTCCTAGGCTTACGTGTAGTTAGGACCTTTTGGCCGGTCAGTACCGGGCCTTGTGACGTGGCACTTGTACAGTATGGTGGTTCGGTGCAGTCGCGCCGCGCTGCGTACTTTAGTAGTGGTCCTTTTATCCTGCGTGTGAACCTTGTGGACGTGCGTTGGTCCTGTAGGCGAGGGTCGATGTCGGCCCGAGCATACACGCCTGTCGGCGATCATTTATGCAGCAGTTGTCCTTCGTGAATGGCACCCGGCGTGTGTTATGAATTAACACATATTAGCTAGGGTCATGGCAGTGTAGTATTGTTTCCTTCGTAGTACCCTGGTTTTATTCGGTGTATGGCGTATTATAATAGAATGCATTGAGAACAGAGTCGACGTCCCAGGTCTTTCCACAACATAGCTCCTCATCACTAGGTACCCTCACTAGTTTAGGTGAAGTCAGGCTAGGCGTTTGGGAATAGAGAGGAGCCAGGGCGTAACAATGGTATCGGAGGTAGTTTAGGTGGACGCGACGATATTCCCTTGCACTCACCTTATACGCCAGAGACCTTCCGCGGCCAGGGCACAGAAGAAGACAACCTCTTGACAGGTAATGGGCGGGTCGCCTGCAAGCTAGGGGGGTAGTGCTGCCCGATTCGGGACACGCCCTGCCTAGAAGTTAGACCTGCTCAAAGCGGATGAACTCCTCACGTAGCTAGCTTCTTTTCCTTTTCCCTCTGTGTGTGCATTTCCTTGCTGGGTGCTGTTTGACGTTAGCTAGTGGGTTAGCCGGTTCAGTGGGTTAGCTCCTTTTCTTACTGTGTATACACGCGTTTCCTTGGAATGTTGTTTGATTACGTTAGCTAGGATTGACGGTTCAATAGGGCTGGATAGTGGGACGATTAGCGTCTCTTTCGACTACACCTCTTTTCCGTGCATGCTGCTGTGTTTTCTTATATGCTTCCTCGTGCAGAATCTTGAGCCGGATGTTTCTTTACCAACGGGCGCTGGTTTCAGGCGTCCTCGGCATTTCGGTAACAATAAGCTACAATAATGCTTGTGTTTTCCTTTGTTTCCTTTTTATTTTATCCTTGATCAGATTTTAGATTATTCTTTCCTTTTTCCTTGCTAAAGTGGTTGCCACTTCCCTTTGTTTTTTTGGTCATGCCCCTTTGACCTGAATTTATTTTCTTTTTGACCTGATTTTCTTTTATCCTTGATCTGATTTTATTTTAGCCTTGGTCAGATTTTTATTTTGTCCTTTACCAGATTTTTATCTTATCCTTGTTCAGATTTTTAACCTTTCCTCGTCCAGTGTATTTCTTTCATTTGCACATCAAACATGTCCTCTCAAACGTCTCTTGGTGGGGGTATGTCTCCCATTAACCAACGTTCCTCAGGTGTTACTCCTGGTGTTAATTCTGGTACTCCTCAATTGGCTATGGGTAATAGACGTGATTCCTGGGACACTGTCCATCACTTGACTCCTCCGTCTCAGAGTGTACGTTCTGACAGTACTCCCTCTACTCCGTCCTTTCACCGTTCACCTATTATTCCTCCTCCTACGTTTGAGGCACGTACTAGGTCTACTGCCCCAGCCTCTGCTATTCCTCCTGTTAATGCTGGGAATCCCTCTGTGTCTATACCCTCTCAGGCTCCTCAGGTGTCAGCCCCTCGTAGTGTTCGTAGTCTGGCTCCTGTGGGCCCTACTGGGTATCCTACTGCTGTTCCTACACATCCTCCTGCTTCCTTGGCATACCTTGATACGGCCTATATGAGGCAGCCCAAATCCCCTCACGTGTAGTAGAGTTAGAGATTAATCAGGATTTTAGCACCATGCCTCTCCACGATAAAAACTATGATCATTTTTCCTATTCCACAATCAGAGAAGCATATACTGTTCCTCACACCTCTGGTCACCACCCTGACTCTGTGGTGCCCTCACGTCCTCTTCCTAAGACCTATCATGCTCCTCATAATTTGTTACTGCCTGAGTATGTGCCTGTGGAGTAGAGTGGGCCTATGGATAAAACTGATCCTTCTCGTGCATCTAAGCCCCCTCTCCTTCCCACCTTTGCTAGTGTGCCTAAGTTAGATATTAGTCTACCCCTCAGCAGCTAGTTTTTCACCTTTCTTATGCTCCTCTCTCAGTAGACGGCCTCTTGGGAACAATATTATAGGTGGAAACTCCCTGATGCTGTTCTTGTCCCTCATTACCTTACCACGTGTGTGGCTCCTGCCCTTGCCACCCTTGTTCACTGTGAGTCCCTCGCGTCCCATGCATACCCTAACTCAGTAGCATAATTGTTTAATTAGGAGATTGGAAAATCATGTAGTGCCTCCAGACGCTGACTGGCAAGAGCGCCTTAGATTTGGATCCCTCGAGCAAGGCAATGAAACTTATAGGGAATACCAATGGGAATTTGATGCCCAGATGGTACGCATTCGAGACCTCTCGGGTGCGGAAGTCCGTGCTCGCTTCTTGCAAGGTCTTAATAAAACCTCTTGCGTGAAGTTAAGAAACAGTTTTTTGCGTATAGTTTTCGTGACCTTCCTCTGGCTGCTGTTCCTACCCATCTCCTCCGTGTTGCTGATTTTATGTATGCTCCTTATCATGTCCGTACTAGGGTCCATAACCTTGTCCTCACTCCTGAAGAAGAAGAGGCATATGTAGAAGAATTAGATATTTGTGTTACAGATATATCTGCATTAGATGTGTCTCACATCACGTGTTATCACCGTCACGAGGTGGGCCATCTTAAGAGGGAGTGCCCCAAGTTTCTTTCTGGCCCCCCCCCCTCATCCCAATGCCCGCCCTCCGCGTACTCCTCAGCGGGCCTCTCCCCTTCGCCCACCCTCTGGTCGTTCCTCTTCTGCTCCTTAACCCTCTAGGTTAAATGCTGTACAGACAGGCTCCTTAGTGAATCCCCATTCTGATCAGAATTCCGTCCCCTCTCAGTACCCTCGTGATTCTCCAGCAATGGCTTTCTCACCGGGGTTTCCTCCCGGGTTCGTTCCCTTGGATGATGTGGGGGGGGAGGGAAAACAATAGACCTGTCAGCAGGGGGTAGCCTGGTAAGGTCCTCAGCTAGTACCCCAAGCTCAGAAAATCTTTGTTTACCTGTTTTGTCACTACTGTGGATAGAAAACAATAGACCTGTCAGCAGGGGGTAGCCTGGTAAGGTCCTCAGCTAGTACCCCAAGCTCAGAAAATCTTTGTTTACCTGTTTTGTCACTACTGTGGATGCTGCATCCTCTGCACCCCTACGTGTTCGTCCTTTGATGTGTCTAAATGGTGGCCTTACCGCTCCTACTACCGTAGTAGACCCTCTTCTGCACCCTCATGGTATCCTCAATGTTTCTGTCCTCGTAGATAGTGGGGCTGCCACCTCCTTTGTGAGCGAGGCCCTTGTTAGGAGACTAGGGTTACATAGTAGCTATCCCTCATTCCTCTCAGGTGACTGTGCACTATATATGCTGATGGTCGCACTTGTCACTCTCATGGGACTGTATCCTTACCACTCCTCATTCAGGGTCGCCAGATTAAATTAGTGGCGACCATAGGCCCTATAACGATTGTTGATATATTGTTGGGCTTAGATTGGCATCAAGGCCATAAAATCACTATTAATTATAACACTATGGTCCTAGGTTCGATTCCTTGCTGGTAGCTTCTAGGCTTTCTTACTTTCTGTGTTCCGCGGAATCTCATATTTGGGCAACTAGCGTTTTCACATTTGTTGCCTTCTGACGAGAACATGACACCATGGTTATAGTAAGCCTCGGGCCGGAGGCTAGCTGTTACCTGGTTCCCTGATAGCACCTATTAGCCCTGTTGCCGGAACGACGTTGTAAGGTAGAGAATTTATCCTTAGTAGATGTAACCCCTATTGAGTTACCCGGTGATCCTCCTGTAAGACCTATGGCTGGTCATTAACCCCTAAATGGGCAGAAATACTGCCGATGCATCGGCTGTAACTTCACAATTTTGCAAACCAGATGCCATCCAACCCACCCATATCCAATGGCTGTCCTTGGGGGCCAAGCATGTCCATGAGTTGCCCTTCGGGTTGGTATATCACAACCTTACATATATGCAGGGTAGGCCATGTATAACTGCCGTCAAAGTCAGGGGGGTCAAGACGAGCGTTTTCATTTTTGGTAGAATGTGCATTTTGAATTATGTTGTAAGAGCTAGGCACCTACCACTTCAGGGATGATAAACAATTAGTTGCTGAACAGTTTGAGCCATTGGGGTCATCATTTGGGTGGGTATACCAGCAGTTACACCCAGTACAGCCCATAGGGGTACCAGTGGTAAAAAGCAACCAAGGGGTTAGGAGTGGGCATACTACCTACTAATACCTACTAATATGGCCCCCAACCATGCCACACAATACATTTCCCTTCCACAATGATGGGGAAACATAACTGCATCATCACACTGCCCTTACATGGCACCTATGTGCAGGTGCCACCTTGTCCATGCACGTAGGTAACGTGGTACGGATACCCTACGCAAGGCATGCATTCTAGGAGGCAGCCACCAACAAACTAGTGGTTTTAAGCCTATTTCAGCTTGCCCTAGCAAGGATAAACTAGGCCTAAGCTGCTATAGCTTGCCAGGTGATGGCCAGCACACCTGGTGGCACATGCTGACAATGGGAAGCTTCTACTCACCGGTTACATGCTTGATGATGCCACAGAGACCAGCCAACTGCCTCACACTCATGCAATATGTGTGTGGGAAATGTATAACAAACATATATGGAGGTATTCAAACCCATACAGCCTCTAAAACTTTTCACCATCACCCTGTGGCAGGTCAACTGACTGAGGGAAGCATCTAAGAAGGGTGTTTTAGAAAGGGGCCAGGCCAGGGTCAAGAAAGAGCATGAATAATGCAAAAAGAATGTGCTACACAAGCTAGAACGTATATATAAACGTCAAACATCGATAGGAAAACGATAACTCAGCTTTACCAGGCATGGATGGCGTTACCTTGGCCCAGGCGGTGGCCGCAAAATGGCGCATTTCGGCACACCAAAGTTGTGCAGCATGGTCGCTGGATTCGGCGATTTCTGGCCACCCTTGCACGTTTACGACTACTAGGTATCATAACAAGTACAAAGAAACCAATATATCCTTTAAAATACGCCGGAAAGTTATTGCTGTCAACGTTTCTATCGTCCGGCCTGATCGCAGTTTTTTCCAGCAAGAACGCTGCCGACACCTATCAAATGGCATTCCCGCGAACCAAAAATTGGCCTGTATCATCTTTAGGACGTATAAAATCAATTTCCTGAGTTTGGTCAGAAAATTCGAACGAAAACGTAAATGCCATGCGTGGGCGCAAGCCGCCATGGCCAGGTCGTCGTTTTCCGGAATGCACGTTGTACGTGAAAAAGTACCCTGACCCCTAGTACTTTGACCGGCCAGAACACCTCTATAACTTTGTCAGAAGTATGCAAACCCTAGTACCATGCTGTGAGGAAAATTATAAACTTTCGATCTTCTCAGCTAAACGTTTCCTAATTCTCAATAGTTTTCGCGGCATTTGGTCCCCCGAGAAGGGGCCGACGTGTCGGCTGTAACTCAGTTTTAGGCGGAAAATCGGCAGCCAGACCATTTAGGGGTTAATGACCAACAATGACAATAAATGTTTTATTGCGTATGTTCCTCCGTGTCTTACCAATGAAGTCCGTTACATGTCTATTATAGATTCCTCTCGGGTCTTTGAAGAAAAGACTCCCTCATACCCCGCCCCTCCTCGTGTGGTTTTCTCCGATGTATCGTATGGGCCCCTCCGAATTATAAGAGTTATAACAAATATTTAAATGTCATTATTAGAAGCAGATTTCAGGGATCCTAGTAATTCCCCATGTTCTATCAGTGTTTTGCTAGTCCCTGTGCCCAATGGCAAATTTAGCCTAGTTACAAACTATTGTAAAGTTGATTATGATAATAGCCGTGCAAAATACTACGCAAACATCACTTCCTCATGGTCTAGTATTTTCCTTTCTTGGGCTGTCAGATGCACGTACTGTGATTAATCACCCCTCCGTTTACGTGATTAGGTATAAGAAGGTTCACCTCTTTGAAGAAGCACAGCAGTTCTGTCTTTGGTATCAAAGAGGCATTCATCAGCAGTTCATGTGTTTGGTATTATTACTCAAACCGACATATATGAATACACCCTCGTCGTGCAGGTCCTCTACCTACAATTCGTACAGAAATTGTTCCTTCTCCATTTCATATCCCTGACAGATTTCTTGCTCCTTTACCTTCTCCAACCCGCGAACGGGGTTTTCTTCCTCCTCTATTGATTGAGACCCCTCTTACTGTGGAATTTGGTTCCTTATCAATCACGGTGACTAAGAAGGAGTGAGCTAAAATGTCCTTTCCTTTCTGCGTGGTTGAAGTTTTTGTTGTCAGCAGACTCCGGCCTGCGATCCTCGTCTTGCCAGATACCTCGAAACTGTTTGTATTAGCTACTGACACTAGTCAGGTAGCCCTTGGGGGTGTTCTCCTCCAAGACCAAGGTCATGGTTTGCAACCCATCGAATACATACATCTCTAGGACTATGTTACCTGCTGAGCGCAAGTACCCTGTTCACCAACAAGAGTATTGGCTGTGGTATATTGCTGTCATGCATGGCAACATTTCCTTAAAGGTGCCCAATTCGATGTTGCGCAATTTGCCCCCGTTAAATTGCAATACGTCAAGGGTGTAGATAATATTGTCCCTGATGCTTTATCCCGACGTCCTGACTATTCCTTTTTCGAGGATCTAGATGTCCTCACTACCACCCTCGTTCCTACTCCTCTTCTTGGTGTTTTCCCCTATGGTGACTTCCCTCATGACGGGCAGTATACAGGACTACCTTTTCCATACCTCTGTTCGTTTTCCTGATCTCCTCTCTCATGTGGGCCTTTCTCTTCGGTGTGAGGGCACACCTGTCACCTCGGTGGGGGGGAGGATACTAATAAATCATTTCTTTTCCCCTCCGTCATGTGTCCACTAGGGCTGGGAAGTCGTTTGGTAATCTTGTTCCTTCTAGTCCACCCCTCTTTTTGGTAAAGTTGTGGGTGACTTCCTGTAGAACCTTCTGTAGATGCCTCGGTAGCCAGTCCTACGTCAGATTTAGAGCGTCTTATCAGTGTTTACGGCCACTGAGCTGGAAGCCTTAGTCGCAATATCCTCACACCCTCGAAAATTCGGGAAGTACCCGTGCAAGTTTGTGGTTGGCTTCTTGTATGTGCTGTTAAAGGATGATCCTCTGCGATGACGTTTGTATTTTTCCCTTATTTGTCGCTCGTCCTTGTTGTTTGAGTTACATTATTTAGCTGCTCACCAGCTAGGGCGGGAAGCGTGTGCGGGATTTGGTAACCCGTTCATACTTCTGGCCCTCCCTCCTCAGCACTTGATGTGGATGAATATGTTGGTAGGACATGCCAATCATGCCAGGAGATGAAACCTACTAATGTGGGTCAGATAGCAGATCGAGCCTCGTACCCTCCATGATCCTATTATAATGCCTTGGGATTCCATTATGATGGATTGGGGGGGGGCTAAAATAGAATGCCAAAGGCAATTGATGCGCAGATCCTCGTGTTTGTAGACCGCCTTACTAGACGTTGTCACCTTGTCCCTTGTCCCTTGGAGCTTACTGCTCGAGTGACTGTGCTCAGCTGTACCTTCTAAACGTTTATCGTTACCATGGGTTGAGCAGGCAGTTTATCTCCGATAAGGACAAGCTGTTTACCTCGGACTTTTGGACAGAGTTCTTTGCTGCTATTGGTACTAAAGTGACGTTTGGCACTGCGTACCATTCCTCCTCCTCACACCTAGTAAGCGATTAAATAGAGTGGTCGAAGAAGCCCTCTGACATTATGTAAATGGACCCGTCTGGTAGTGACTGGGAAGATTACCTATGTTCAAGGTCGAGTGAAAACCAGCACAACCTCTAGTTGTTTTTCTTCCTTGCCTTATGTTATTTCCTCGGGCTGTGGGTCGGTTGGTTGTCCCCCGCCCTCCGCAGCCATCATGTCAGACGACGCCTGCTCAGCCAGCCGCTGTCGCTCCGTCCGTGGCTCCCTCCGTCGCGCCTGCTCTGCCGGCCGAGCCTCAGCGTCATCCAGATTTGGGCAAGGCGTCGACGGGCAAGTGGGTGTTTGACACTACCGATGATACGTATGATTCGGCCATGGGTGATTGGCCCTCTGCCTGACAGGCCACGACGTCTTCCCCTGTCGCCGCTCCTGCCGCTACCGCTTCTTCCGTCGCGCCCGCCTCCGCCGTCATCCACCAACCGCGCGTTGCTCCTGTTGGGAAGTCCTCAGCTTCGGTCACGCGTGTTAGCGAGAGTCGTGAGATCCGGCACGTGCGTCTGTGGCCCGACAACGTGGAGCGTTTCCTGGACTTGTTTTTCACCTTCGTTGCTCGTGGTGAGCTGGTCTTCTATCGGTTCCTCCTGCGCGCCCTCCTTCTGCTGTCGGCAGAGCCCTTCGTGTGCTAGTTTCAGTGTGGGTTCCTTGACAGGGCCCGTGGACAGGTGGTCCTGACAAAGCTACGATACTACTGGGCTTTCCTCGGCATGTATCTTGATGGCGTCTGGGAGGATGTGTTCCTCCATCCGTGTAGACAACCATGACAACCCTACTGATGTTGCTCATCACCGGGCGTACATGGCGGTGCTTTTGGCCACCCGTGGTACTTTTCAGGCTACTGGTGTGTAGACAGAGGGCTCTAGGCCCGACCTGAGGGTTTTGTCCCTCCGGTATATAGAGTCGCCCTCTGGGCTTGGCCAGTTGGTTGGCCGTTCTCTGTCCTCAGTGTGAACATTGTTTCCTACGCGTGTCCTGCCTAGTGCCGTCCCTCCCGGCAAGCCTCCGTGCAAGGCAGTTAGGGGAGCCTCACACCCGGCGTGGTGCTGGTGATCCCTACATCGTTTGGGGTGGACCCGAGGTTAACATGTTTTTGCTTTGGGCCTTGGATGGTCAGTCGATTGTGTTAGGCTTTTGTTGGGTGCGTTAGGTTAAATTCCTACCCCTTTGGTTTCCTCCCTGTACGTAGGGAGAGGGCTCCCTACCTTTGTGGGGGGGGAGGTGTTACGTCGCGTAACTTTTGTTGTTGTTACGGACGTAAATTAGGTCCTTTGTTGCCTCAGCCATTCCGGAACAGTTCGCTGACTTTCCTAGGCTTACGTGTAGTTAGGACCTTTTGGCCGGTCAGTACCGGGCCTTGTGACGTGGCACTTGTACAGTATGGTGGTTCGGTGCAGTCGCGCCGCGCTGCGTACTTTAGTAGTGGTCCTTTTATCCTGCGTGTGAACCTTGTGGACGTGCGTTGGTCCTGTAGGCGAGGGTCGATGTCGGCCCGAGCATACACGCCTGTCGGCGATCATTTATGCAGCAGTTGTCCTTCGTGAATGGCACCCGGCGTGTGTTATGAATTAACACATATTAGCTAGGGTCATGGCAGTGTAGTATTGTTTCCTTCGTAGTACCCTGGTTTTATTCGGTGTATGGCGTATTATAATAGAATGCATTGAGAACAGAGTCGACGTCCCAGGTCTTTCCACAACATAGCTCCTCATCACTAGGTACCCTCACTAGTTTAGGTGAAGTCAGGCTAGGCGTTTGGGAATAGAGAGGAGCCAGGGCGTAACACAGGTGTTCACAACTAAGAAACAGGTGTTGAAAGTAAAAACCGGGTGAACATTGGAAGTAGGAGTTCCGTGAGTTGCACGATGAGCTCTAACAAAAAAAATGATAACAAAATGACGATAATCTTATCTTGTATGCAGCCCGGTCCTCGCGAACCGGCCTTTGGGATCTCCTGCGACAGCCGTTGCGGTCCGTGCTGCTTGGTTGGAAGAGTGTCAGATGCTGTCCTCTGGAATCTTTCGGGTGTTGGAAGTAGGAGTTTCGTGAGTTGCACGATGAGCTCTGGAGTCGGTCGAGACACTCCAGTGACTCGGCCGCGGCTCATTTGGGTCATTATTAGCCATGGTTTCCTATCTGTTCGCGTCCCTCGCCGCCATGCACAGTGCGCCGATCTCGGCTAGCTTCGATCACCAGTACCGTGCTCTAGCCTCCCTGCTGGGTCCAACCCCGGGACACCCGCTTAAAACCAGGGGGGTCGGGGGGGCGGAGCCCCCCCGCCTTGTACCAATAATATACGATAATACTCTCAACAAAAGGAGCACTATTGCTTTTGCTCACTTGTGCTCATAACCGCATAATTTAGTTATATATCAGTAACTCCGATAAATTCTACATATGCATGTGCTGGAAACCAGTGCTAGTTTGGAACACTGCGTCCGCTAATGTGCGTTCCTATAATTATTTGTAAGTAGGCAATTCATATATATAGGGTCTGCACCATCAACTCACCACAAGGCATGCATCCTATCAGATTTGCAAACTTTGCCATCATCATCTCGTCTTTACCATGGAGTGTTCTATCTATTGAGGGGGGGACGATACTAATGCGTGGAGCTTGTGGAGCACGTGCATTTTGAAACATGCAAACGAAACTCGAAGACTGAACAAGCAAAGTGGGCCTACATAAAACACAGGCACTGAAGTCTCATATATAACGTAGAAAAGGCTTGGTAGAAACTTGATTTTTGTAAAATAAGGACCAATCGCCCCAACCATGGAATGTAAGTATGAAATCGTAGCTCGACATGCCTGGGGACGGGGCATGGTACAGCATTTTTTCGCCTAAAAAATGGCATTCACATCAAGTACCAATCATAATCCAACCGGACAACGGTTCGTGAAGACGGGAATCCCTTCCTGGCACGCGTTTGGCAAGTGCTTCCATGGTTGATTGGAGGTAAATTACTCACTACCATATACATGTGGTACCCACCTGGACGTGGTCATCGCCCGTCATATGTAGGCCAAACTTTTTTGCTCGCAGTCCATTTTTCAACGACGTTGTTAGGCGAAACATTTCGGTCCTTCCTTTTCGATGCCTGATTGCCAGTTGATGCAGTCCGCTCACCCCCCGACGTGTCGGGGGGGTTGACTAACGGTCGAATTTCGCGCCGCGCCGCGAGCGCCGCGCCACTTGTTACGGAGGACAGTTGTCCGGTGGGTCCGGGAACACTTAGGGACGAAGGTGATGCATAGGTTTGGGGGTAATATTCGCCATAGCCCGGTAATTACAACGTGCATTGAGAAAGTATCACGTGACTTTGGCGGGAAATTTTCGCTCGCTCGCTCGATCGTGTAATGAGATATGGCTGCCAACGTGCCGCTGTCACGAAATTTTTGCGTCTCGCGGCTTCAAACGGTTCAGAATGTTGTTCAGAATGACTGACGATGCATGATTTTCGTAGGTCAGGCACGACCAGATTTATAGGGTTGGGAAAATACAGGTAGGAAAATATAACTTTCCTGGTCGTCAGTTCCAGATGAGTCATAGCTTATCATAGGTCGATTTTCTCCCTATGGCCGCGCAATCTACGCCAGCCCGGGGCATCCAGTTTGGCCAGGTAAGGGACGTCAGCTGTAGCGTTTGCTGAGAATGCGGACTAGTTTTATAGTGGCCATCTTTGCACGGAACATCAACCTCGTAGTCATGGCGGATCATGCAGTATGAGGCTATGGCGGCCTTTGCTTGTAGATCATCAGTATGTGTGAGATATGAGAGTCCCGGCCAGCGGAATCCGGGTAGGGCATGAGTGAGCCAGGTACGACAGCGTATTTGCGTGTTATTTGGAGCGGAATACGTATCCCATGCATTATAAATGACAATTTTATGCATGCATATTTCAGCAAGCTTCCACATGCATGTTGTAAAGAGTCGGTGGTATTAGCCCCGAAAGTGCCCAGTTTATGGCATTTCTTTGGAGTTTATCACTCCGTCAGTGCAGGTAGGCAACGTGTTTGTATTCCAGCACTTTTGGCAGCCTTTGATGGCTTGTTATAATGCATTACTGTGTTGCCTTGTCATAGATAGCTGTTTACACGCGCGTAATCCACACACATGTATGAGCACGTTATATAGCCCGGTAATGGGTTATCCGGGTGGTCTGACCCAAGGAAACCACAATTGTCCAGACTATACAACTAAGTTGTCCAATGTTGGTATTGAGATTCCCTACCCTTCCTGGGAAGGGAGGGGGGGGTAGACTTTTCCTTGGGAAAAAGATCGTCTTTTGGCCAACTTTGAGCAGAGCTATCATCCAAATGCTTTGATAGACCCGTGGTATTATTGCATATTCTGAAAGCCCTTCACTAGAAGTGTAGATACTCCTAGCATCTTGGTTGGGGGTATTTGGAGTTGTGGCCTGTGAGTTATGATTTTTTTCATTTTAAGGGGTATGAAAGTGCAAAAAATGGGTCAGCGGACTACGGGTTAAGAACGAAGAAAAACGCCATCCATAATTCCACTTGATCGTCCAAGATCCGGTATTGTATCAACCGATATGTAGAGAACCCTTTAAGAAGTCCATGTAGAAAACAACCAAACGAATCCATGCAATATTTCCACGGTTCCACTGTGTGCTCAAAGGAGCACGAAGGATATGCTGGCCCGGGTTCCCTTTTCTTAGGTTGGAGGACGAAGCAATTGCCACGACCGTGTCAAACTCGGAACACGAGTCTAGTTGTAATGGCGAAGTCCGAAAATCCTTTTTGCGTTCAACGCAGTGGGCACTGGGCAGTGGGCAGTGGCCGTGGCTCAGTGCTGCCGTCAGTGCCGTGTTTCGCCGTGCGCCTGCCACGGCACATTGGCGCGACGCGAGCTGACTGCAGCCAATGGTAACGAGAAAAACGCGCGGGAATAATCGAAGCCACATTTCTGGCACGCATTTGTGGCACACAGAACTTGCTAGAGGAACTGGCGCACAGTGGTGACAATTTGGCAACGGGCGATCGCGGGCGTCGGTAAACTGCCGTCCGCTGGCAATCACGCGTTTTTATCGCTGCTGATGTCACACCATACGTACTCCGGTCGCTGCTGCTTGCCCATAGGCTGGCCGAGTCGGCCTGTCGCTGCCCTTTCGGCACGATTTCGTTATCGTAACCGCCCTCCCGCCGAAATTGTCGGCCACGGCACATTCCGGGATGAGGAGGCGTGCATCCAGAAGCTTCTGTAGGCGCACGCGAGCACTATGAGGGTGTGTTAGCCTGGCCTCGGGCTGAATTATGTCCGCGACCATGGCGGAAGCACCAGGCGATGGTCCCATGAAGCCAGGCCCAGCGGAGCTTGCTCCAAGGTACGTTTTCTGAGCGCTGCCAGCCCCGTTCTCGTTTCCCTTTATTACAACGAGTAAGAGCCTTTTTCCTGGCATAGATCTGGTCGGACAAAAGTGCTGCATGCCCGTCAGGCTGATGCATGCCATCTTGCTTGGACGCCTCACGTGATGGCCCGCTCACATCGCGCCGCGACGCCGCGCAGGGTGCGCAAGCGACCCGGGCGCTTCGCTGCGGATGAAGACGCCTCTCCCGCCGTCGTCGCCGCCGCCGCAGGCAACGCGGCGCAGGTGAGCGCTGTGTGGCGCGCGTGCCCCCGCCCGTCTCGCCTGTGCGGGCAAGGCACTCGATGCAACCTGCCCATAGCGCCGCGGGAGGGCGGCTGCCCCCTGTGCACGAGTCGCCCTGTCGGGTGACATCCCTTTCCCTTTGCACGACACGTCTTCCCTAGCCCTGCCTGACTTGCTGCACACCTGGCACTGCTCGCTGCTACCACATGTCAAGAATCGATGGCATGGCCTGCTGGCCTGCCTATATATAGAACTGCGGTCTGCTGACCAAGGGTATTCACAGCAACGCCCATCGAATTGTATTCTTTTTTTTCTCCTTGGCAAGGCCCTAGCCCTCGTGCCCCTTTAGATCTGCCCCCCTTGCCCTTGTGCCTTACCTTGTTGGCCCCCTTGGCCCCCTTGCCCCAACGCCTTTCCCTCTTGCCAAGTGCCCCCCATACCCACCCCACTTGGCCACCCATGCTTTATTCCCCCCGCCCGTAGGCCCTCTTGCCCCCGTGGTGCAACCTTCTTGGCCACCTGTTTCTAACCCCCTTTTTCCCACGCGTCCATCTTGCCCCATCCATGGCTGCTGGCCCCCAAGGGAGTGCCTTGTCCGTGCCGTGCCCCTGCGTCTTGGTTCCTCCATGGATCACCGGTGGCTGATCAGCGGATGGGTGGGCATGCTTTCTCGGTTGCCTCACCTGGCCCTGAATCGAAGCGGCATGCCTCTGTCAGGGTCCCACCTGCTGGGTTCTCAGGCTGCGCCGTCCGCGTCACCCCTTTGCGCAGCGCGCTACAATCGCATGACTCCTTCCTTTCTCATGCGCTCGCCTGCCTGGTGGCGCGGCTCCTTCCTTTCTCATGCGCTCGCCTGCCTGGTGGCGCGCCTCCTTCCTTTCCCATGCGCTCGCCTGCCTGGTGGCGCGGCTCCTTCCTTTCTCATGCGCTCGCCTGCCTGGTGGCGCGCCTCCTTCCTTTCTCATGCGCTCGCCTGCCTGGTGGCGCGCCTCCTTCCTTTCTCATGCGCTCGCCTGCCTGGTGGCGCGCCTCCTTCCTTTCTCATGCGCTCGCCTGCCTGGTGGCGCGGCTCCTTCCTTTCCCATGCGCTCGCCTGCCTGGTGGCGCGGCTCCTTCCTTTCTCATGCGCTCGTCTGCCTGGTGGCGCGCCTCCTTCCTTGCCCATGCGCTCGCCTGCCTGGTGGCGCGGCTCCTTCCTTTCTCATGCGCTCGCCTGCCTGGTGGCGCGGCTCCTTCCTTTCTCATGCGCTCGCATGCCTGGTGGCGCGGCTCCTTCCTTTCTCATGCGCTCGCCTGCCTGGTGGCGCGCCTCCTTCCTTTCTCATGCGCTCGCATGCCTGGTGGCGCGCCTCCTTCCTTTCCCATGCGCTCGCCTGCCTGGTGGCGCGCCTCCTTCCTTTCCCATGCGCTCGCCTGCCTGGTGGCGCGCCTCCTTCCTTTCCCATGCGCTCGCATGCCTGGTGGCGCGCCTCCTTCCTTTCTCATGCGCTCGCCTGCCTGGTGGCGCGCCTCCTTCCTTTCTCATGCGCTCGCCTGCCTGGTGGCGCGGCTCCTTCCTTTCTCATGCGCTCGCCTGCCTGGTGGCGCGCCTCCTTCCTTTCTCATGCGCTCGCATGCCTGGTGGCGCGGCTCCTTCCTTTCCCATGCGCTCGCCTGCCTGGTGGCGCGCCTCCTTCCTTTCCCATGCGCTCGCCTGCCTCGTGGCGCGCCTCCTTCCTTTCCCATGCGCTCGCATGCCTGGTGGCGCGCCTCCTTCCTTTCTCATGCGCTCGCCTGCCTGGTGGCGCGCCTCCTTCCTTTCTCATGCGCTCGCCTGCCTGGTGGCGCGCCTCCTTCCTTTCCCATGCGCTCGCCTGCCTGGTGGCGCGCCTCCTTCCTTTCCCATGCGCTCGCATGCCTGGTGGCGCGCCTCCTTCCTTTCCCATGCGCTCGCCTGCCTGGTGGCGCGCCTCCTTCCTTTCTCATGCGCTCGCCTGCCTGGTGGCGCGCCTCCTTCCTTTCCCATGCGCTCGCCTGCCTGGTGGCGCAACACAGTATTCTGCTCGACCTGCGTCCTTGCATGTTGAAACACTCTGTTAATGTCGCCTGGCTAGTTGCACGTCGTGTCTTATTACATTATTGTTACCTATAGCATTATAAGTACACTATCCCCCCCCCCCCCAACTGATTATTTGTTTCCCCTTGCCGAGACATCCGCTCACTGGGCCACCTGTCTGTTGCCGATGGTTGGCTGCTGCGTTCCCTTGCCTTTGGTCTTGGTCCCACTCGCGGACGTACGGCCCATCGTGCGGGTGCCTGGGCGCTCCTTGCCTGAGGGCGGACAGCTGGAGTATTTCAAGCGGGCGAAGTCCAGCGCCATGGTGAGCACCCGCTGCAACTGGCAGACATGCTATTGCAGCACGTGGCAGTGGGCTGCACTCGGCAGCTTCCCGTCACCTGCCCATCATCCACCCCAACTGCCAACCACCCAACCACTCAGCATGCCAGCAAGCCAGCTTTGTAGCTCTGGCGCCCGTGCACAACGCGTCTTTGTTGGAATACCATTCTGATCAGCTCTACAGGTGCAGAAGCCGCTTGCTTTACCCCTCGTTTCCCCAGTAAGACGCGGGGGCATGCTGCTCTCGTGTGCAAGCTGTGCTCGCGTTTATGCATGCAGATTGCACCGTCCTGCTGCAGCTGTTACGTATGCTTCTAGCAGCTGCCATTTGGGACGATGAGGGGAAGGAGGGGGGGGGGGGGGGGGATATGATCAGGTTCTCTGTCCGGGTCATTAATTTTTCTTTTCTTAAACCTGATGGCTGCTGTACTCACGTTTACGTTTTCCTTGCTCCAACTCCCATGCATCCTCACACATGCCTGCCCGCTCGCTTCCGGTCGCTTTCCCCTTTTTCTCCCCTGCCTCCTCTTGTGTGCGCGCTTACCACAGCTGCCGGAGCACATGAAGCTTCACCTGATGAAGTGCCAAGCGTATGGCATCGCGTGGGGCTGCGGCAAGTGTCGGTACGGCAAGTCCGGGTGCGGCCAGTGCCGGATGCTCCAGCCAAAAATGGTATGTTCTCAAAACGTCTTTCTGGTGCCACAGGTGTCTGCCCCCCGAATCCCCACCCTGTTCCCACCCCCGGTCCCCCTCCCTCCCTCCCTCCCTCCCTCCCTCCCTCCCTCCCTCCCTCCCTCCCTCCCTCCCTCCCTCCCTCCCTCCCTCCCTCCCTCCCTCCCTCCCTCCCTCCCTCCCTCCCTCCTCCCTCCCTCCTCCTCCCTCCCTCCCTCCTCCCTCCCTCCCTCCCTCCCTCCCTCCTCCTCCCTCCCTCCCTCCCTCCCTCCCTCCCTCCCTCCTCCCTCCCTCCCTCCTCCCTCCCTCCCTCCCTCCCTCCCTCCCTCCCTCCCTCCCTCCCTCCCTCCCTCCTCCCTCCCTCCCTCCTCCCTCCCTCCCTCCCTCCCTCCCTCCCTCCCTCCCTCCCTCCCTCCCTCCCTCCCTCCCTCCTCCCTCCCTCCCTCCCTCCCTCCCTCCTCCCTCCCTCCCTCCCTCCCTCCCTCCCTCCTCCCTCCCTCCCTCCTCCCTCCCTCCTCCCTCCCTCCCTCCCTCCTCCCTCCCTCCCTCCCTCCCTCCCTCCCTCCCTCCCTCCTCCCTCCCTCCCTCCCTCCCTCCCTCCTCCCTCTCCTCCCTCCCTCCTCCCTCCCTCCCTCCCTCCCTCCCTCCCTCCCTCCCTCCCTCCCTCCCTCCCTCCCTCCCTCCCTCCCTCCTCCCTCCCTCCCTCCCTCCCTCCCTCCCTCCCTCCCTCCCTCCCTCCCTCCTCCTCCCTCCCTCCCTCCCTCCCTCCTCCCTCCCTCCCTCCCTCCCTCCCTCCCTCCCTCCCTCCTCCCCCCCCTCCCTCCTCCCTCCCTCCCTCCCTCCCTCCCTCCTCCCTCCCTCCCTCCTCCCTCCCTCCCTCCCTCCCTCCCTCCTCCCTCCCTCCCTCCCTCCCTCCCTCCCTCCCTCCCTCCCTCCCTCCCTCCCCCTCCCTCCCTCCCTCCTCCTCCCTCCCTCCCTCCCTCCCTCCCTCCCTCCCTCCCTCCCTCCTCCTCCCCTCCCTCCCTCCCTCCCTCCCTCCCTCCTCCCTCCCTCCCTCCCTCCCTCCCTCCCTCCCTCCTCCCTCCCTCCCTCCCTCCTCCCTCCCTCCCTCCCTCCCTCCCTCCCTCCCTCCCTCCCTCCCTCCCTCCCTCCTCCCTCCCTCCCTCCCTCCCTCCCTCCTCCTCCCTCCCTCCCTCCCTCCTCCCTCCCTCCCCCCCCCCCCCACCCACCCACCCACCCACCCACCCACCCACCCACCACCCACCCACCCACCCACCCACCCACCCACCCACCCACCCACCCACCCACCCACCCACCCACCCCCCACCCACCCACCCACCACCCACCCACCCACCCCCCACCCACCCACCCACCCACCCACCCACCCACCCACCCACCCACCCACCCACCCACCCACCCACCCACCCACCCACCCACCCACCCACCCACCCACCCACCACCCACCCACCCACCCACCCACCCACCCACCCACCCACCCACCCACCCACCCACCCACCCACCCACCCACCTATCTGTTTACCCTCAAATTGCCCAGTCTGCTGTGACCCCCTCTTGTGCGCTATCGGCCACACTCCCGCGTAGCGTAGCACGTGCACACAGGCACGAACATGTTCATGCATGCCCTTACATGTACAGCCGTGCACATGGAAATTTGTAGATGCGTTCCTGCCAGCATTACCCCCTGCTCCACCCACATACTTGCCCGCCTGCCCCCAGATCCATGCCATGGTTTCAATTGCCTCCTTTTTGGCTGCCCCTCAAAGCTTGCGCTGGAGGCAGCCATGGGCGATGGACGCTTTTGTCTCCAAATGATGGATCGCTGCCCGATCATGGCCATGTCTGGCTCTCATGGCCATGTCTGGCTCTCATGGCCATGTCTGGCTCTCATGGCCATGTCTGCTCTCATGGCCGTATCTGGATCTCATGGCCATGTCTGGCTCTCATGGCCATGTCTGCTCTCATGGCCATGTCTGGCTCTCATGGCCGTGTCTGGTTCTCATGGCCATGTCTGCTTCTCATGAGCTGCAACTTCCCCCATGGCTGTCGTGCCCGCGTGGCTGCCCTGTTGTCCTGGCTGACTGTGGCGGCTTCCCTCTACGGCCACAGCCCGCGGGCAAGATGCAGCCCGACAACTGGATTGAGCAGAGCGTGCCACCCACACGCGAGTTTCACCCCACCGAGGAGGTACGTCGGCAGCAAGCAATGCCCCGCGAGCATGCAGCCTTGTTCGGGGCATTTGGACAAGTGGCAATGCAGAGGATGCGGATGATGTGCCGTTGTTGGATGGTAACGTTATGCTGGCCCACGCAGCAGTATTTAACGCAGCAGTATTTAACGCAGCAGTATTTAACGCAGCAGTATTTAACGCAGCAGTATTTAACGCAGCAGTATTTAACGCAGCAGTATTTAACGCAGCAGTATTTAACGCAGCAGTATTTGACGCAGCAGTATTTAACGCAGCAGTATTTAACGCAGCAGTATTTAACGCAGCAGTATTTGACGCAGCAGTATTGAACGCAGCAGTATTTGACGCAGCAGTATTTGACGCAGCAGTATTTAACGCAGCAGTATTTAACGCAGCAGTATTTAACGCAGCAGTATTTAACGCAGCAGTATTTAACGCAGCAGTATTTGACGCAGCAGTATTTAACGCAGCAGTATTTGACGCAGCAGTATTTAATGCAGCAGTATTTAACGCAGCAGTATTTGACGCAGCAGTATTTAACGCAGCAGTATTTAACGCAGCAGTATTTAACGCAGCAGTATTTGACGCAGCAGTATTTGACGCAGCAGTATTTAACGCAGCAGTATTTGACGCAGCAGTATTTAACGCTGGCCGATGCAGCATGCCACAGCACTCCCAGCTTTCAAATCGCGGCCTCTCACCTTCTACTGCTTTCTCCCAGTCGCTTGTGTGTGTGTCGCTTTTCCTGCTGCACAGTTGTGCCGTTGCAGCAAGCTAGCTTCCACCAAATGTGTCTTTGTACTTGCGGCAGTATAGCGCTTTGGTCTGGGACAGTGTGGAGCTTATGCCAGTGACCGAGACCGATTAGCCACCCCCTTGTCGCTGAATTAGACCTTCCCTATGGGGTAGCTGTGTTGCCTCCCAACAATGCACTGACTTGCATTTTGTCTAGTTGCCTGTTATTCCTAATGAGATGTAGCACTCCCCCTGACTTGCTCATGCACTCTGTGCTGGATTCTGGTTGCGCGAATGGCTGCTATTCTCATTATTATTGTCATTGTTAATTGTTGTTTATCTTCTTATTCTCCCGACTGACATGTTCGTGCGGGGGGCATTGGTGCCCATTTGGCCTGTGGTGACTGTGCAGGAGTTTAGTTTGGGCCCTGCTGCGTATATTGCCAAGATCCGGCCTGAAGCGGAGCAGTACGGGGCCGTCAAGATTGTCCCCCCGCCCTCGTGGAAGCCGCCATTTGTGCTGGATTATCGCAACCCGGGCCCCATCTTCCCGTCCAGGATCCAGTTCATCAACAAGCTGCAGGTAGGGTGGCAGCTGAGTGTTGTACGGGAGGGACGAGACCTGTCTTGGGTACCTCTGCCACCCGTCCCTCTCCCCTGCTCTCCCCCACCCCCCTCCCTTTCCATTCTTTCCTGTTCTGCCCTGCCTGTGCTCCGGCTTTGTCCGCATCAGCAACTCTTCGTCCGCATCCATCAGTCGACCCGTGCCCTTGTGTGCTCTGTTGCCACCGCCCTACACTTCAGTCACTCAGGCAGGCAGGCAGGCAGGCAGGCAGGCGGGCGGGCAGGCAGGCAGGCAGGCTGGCAGGCAGGCAGGCAGGCAGGCAGGCAGGCAGGCAGGCGGGCGGGCGGGCGGGCGGGCGGGCGGGCGGGCGGGCGGGCGGGCGGCGGCGGGCGGGCGGGCGGGCGGGCGGGCGGGCGGGCGGGCGGGCGGGCGGCGGGCGGGCGGGCGGGCGGGCGGGCGGCGGGCGGGCGGGCGGGCGGGCGGCGGCGGGCGGGCGGGCGGGCAGGCAGGCAGGCAGGCAGGCAATATACTAGTATATTGAATATTACCCTCGTTTCATAGCCCATTTGCCTTATCCTGCCCTGCTGCTCCCCCTATGTGGCTCATTTCGCGGGGCGCCCTCCTCTCTCGGCGGCTTGCGGCGCTCCTTCTTCCAGCGGCGGCACGTAGTCCGAGAGAAACCCGACGACGCAACTGCCAAGCACACCGGCGCGAGCACCAACGGCATGGACGCGAGCACCAACGGCATGGACGCGAGCATTAAGAGCACCAGCGGCACAGGGGAAGCCGTGGCCATGGACAAGGCCATGGGCGGGGTTGTAGGCAGGGCCGTTAGTGAGGCCGTGGGGGAGGACACAGGCGCTGGTGTGCCCTCCCTGGACAGGGCGCCCAAGTGGGCTGTCCAGCTGGACGATGCGGTGAACGACGCCAAGTCCGCACTGTATGACGCGATGGACAACGACGAGAGGTCGGGCGGCAAGCCGCACGACGGCGGTGCCTCTGGGGACATTGGTGGGCCAGGACATGGGGATGGCACGGCCAGCAGTCAGCGCGATATTGCGATCTACGGTGACCTCATGGGGCGCAGCATGCCGTGGCGCGAGTTCCGTGAGATTGCCAACTTGTTCAAAAAGTGCTATTTTTACGTGGACCCTCGCAAGCTCGTCCCTGAGGGCAACAGTGTGGGCATGGTCGTCGTTGACGCGGCCGCAGCGGCCAACAGCCAGGACCCAACCGTCAGCAGCCCTCCGGAGGCAGGCGCTGGGGGAGCGGGCTCTGGCGACCAGGGTGGCAGCAGCAGTGGTGGCGGCAAGTCGCGTGCGTCGCGCCGCAAAATGGACGGGTACACGCCCACGGTGGAGGACACGGAGGCCGAGTTCTGGCGCATCATAACGAACCCGACCGACCCTGTCTCGGTGCGTGACCCAGTGGTCACTGTATTTTAGTCTGGTGGTTCGAAGAATTTGCAAAATCAATTTTAGTCAAGTGTAGTATACGTCGTCATGCACCTTACTTAGACCCGGTCCATGTGTCGTCACGCACCTTACTTAGACCCGGTCCATGTGTCGTCACGCACCTTACTTAGACCCGGTCCATGTGTCGTCACGCACCTTACTTAGACCCCGTCCATGTGTCGTCATGCACCTTACTTAGAGACCCGGTCCATGTGTCGTCATGCACCTTACTTAGACCCGGTCCATGTGTCGTCACGCACCTTACTTAGACCCGGTCCATGTGTCGTCACGCACCTTACTTAGACCCGGTCCATGTGTCGTCACGCACCTTACTTAGACCCCGTCCATGTGTCGTCATGCACCTTACTTAGAGACCCGGTCCATGTGTCGTCATGCACCTTACTTAGACCCGGTCCATGTGTCGTCATGCACCTTACTTTGAGGCCCGGTCTTGATAGGTGGCCAAGTGGTTTCATTGAACTCCTGGTTCCCCCTTCCATTTTAAACAGAAAATATACTTTTATCGACAACAAGTATCGCATGCCTCTCCAAATGGTGCGGATGGTGGCTACAAATGGTGCGGATGGTAGCTCCTAATGGTGCGGATGGTAGCTTCAAATGGTGCGGATGGTAGCTTCAAATGGTACGTAAGGTAGCAGCCTTTGATTCTCAGGTGAATGAAGATGCCCAGGATCCTACCATACCATGCGATGCGGCATGGGATCGTGCCATGCCTTGGTGGTAGACCGTTTCGGGCGTTTGTTGTTTTGCATAGACAGCTGGGTCAGATCATTGGAGCATGCATGCATGCTCCTGTCGATGGTTTGTAGCAAGCAAGCAATTGTTTGTATGTGAGTTGCTGCAGCTATCCGCACCCTCGAACAAGTTTAAACGGGCATTGCTTGGTTGTGATCATTTTTCTGCCTTGACGGTCTCTCCCAAGTCCCAAGTCGCCACATAAGCTTTTCGAGTTAACAAAGGTCTTTGTCTGTGTACTTACGTATGCCCCTGGCCTGGTGACATTCGCCACAGGTCTACTATGGGAAGGACATCTCCGTGGCAGACTACTTGAGCGGCTTCCCCCGCCGGGGCCAAGGCAGCGTGCCACCTGGCGGGCTGCCCTACCTGGACTCCCCCTGGAACCTGAACAACTGGCCCCTGGCAGACGGCTGCCTGCTGTCGCACCTGGACGCGTCCAACATTGAGGGGGTGGCCATCCCCTGGCTGTATATCGGCATGTGCCTAAGCACCTTCTGCTGGGTGAGTGGGTGGGCTGCCATGGACGGTGGCGTGGATGATGACGATCACTAGATTGTCGTGGTGGGTAGGTGGCGACGATCACGCTGACGTGGATGATGGCGCCTATGATGATGATGATGATGGATGTCAACGTGGATGCTGGCGTGATTGTTGACCTAGATTCTTGTAATGGCCTAGATACACACGAGCTGGAGAATATTTAGTTGTTTTGCCTTCTGAAGCCCCGCCAGGGCATTAGGCAGGCTGGCTGGCAGGCAGGCAGGAACAAAAAATCGGGCTGACAGGAGGCGCACGTTTATGCTAAGTGCGTCGAGACATCTCGGGGGGGGGGGGGATGCAGGCATGATGTTGTCCTGCTGACAATAAGCACTATGCAGTAACCGCCCACGCTACTTTGGCAGGAATTATTCACTGGTACCTGCAGCTTTTGTACGCAGTCCCCCCCTTTCCCTCTATCTCATCCCCAGAGCAGGCCCCCACCCCCTGTTTATGCGGTCACTGCGCACGCGTCCAGTGCATACGTGGCCAGTGCCCTTATCACGCAGGTGTCACTATGTTGTTTGGAGGCGTTGACTCACAATTCTTAGGGCATTGGCAAGGGGATGCGCTCACTGGCATGGGCGGAACACTTGCACAAATTCCTTTGAGCGTCGCCTTACCCTGGTCGCTGCGCTTGCCCTTGCCCCTGCCTTGCCTTGCAACGTACTGCCAACTGGCAGCACACGGAGGACATGTACTTCTACTCGGTCAACTACCTGCACGAGGGGGAGCCCAAAGTCTGGTACTCGGTGCCGAGCTACGACAAGGACAAGTTTGAGGATGCGATGAAGGCCAACTTGCCCAACCTGTTTGCCGAGTCGCCCAACCTCCTGCACGAGCTGGTGACGCAGCTGTCGCCCAACGTGCTTCAAGACAGCGGCGTGACCGTCTACCGCACGGTGCAGAACAAGGGCGAGTTTGTCATCACGTTCCCAAAGTCCTACCACGGGGGGTTCAACACGGGGTTTAACGTCGCCGAGGTGAGCTTTTCTTTTGGAGGGGATGGTGGATAAATAATAGGTGATGGCTCCTTCTTTTATGCATAGTACAGGCGAGGCTAGTGCCCTGTTTGTTTCTGGTGTGGTCAAGATCGAGGGAATGGAATCGCGTGCTGCACGTGTGGTTGCTTGACGTGGTGCAGGTTCGGTTGCTGGCCGCACTGCATGTGTCGTTATTTGCGGTGGTGAAGGCTTGTTTGCTTACCTGCTATACGCCGTGTCATTTGCCGTGTGAATGCCAAAGCTTACCGTGCAAATGCCAAAGCTTACCAGCCAAAGCTTGCCGTGCAATGCCAAATCTTACCAGCCAAAGCTTACCAGCCAAAGCTTACCGCGCGAATGCCAAAGCTTACCACCCAAAGCTTGCCGTGCCAATGCCAAAGCTTACCAGCCAAAGCTTACCGCGCGAAGGCCAAAGCTCACCAGCCAAAGCTTACCGCGCAAATGCCAAAGCTTACCAGCCAAAGCTTACCGCGCAATGCCAAAGCTCACAAGCCAAAGCTTGCCGTGTTAATGCCAAAGCTTACCGTGTGAATGCCAAAGCTTACCAGCCAAATCTTACCGCGCAAATGCCAAAGCTTACCAGCCAAAGCTTACCGCGCGAATGCCAAAGCTCACCAGCCAAAGCTTACCGCGCAATGCCAAAGCTTACCAGCCAGGCTAGTGTGGAATTCTAGCCGCGCTGGCAGCTGGCAGCTGGCACCATAGAGAAAGGGCCGGCTGGCGGTGAGAATGGCATCAGGCGGTGGCTAGGGAATGGGATTCAGGGAAACGCAGCCCTAAACCCTAGCCCTACAAGAGGAGCAGTGGGTGCTTACTAGGGCAGGGGTGTTTCAATGACTTGGTTCTTGAAACCGTCTCGGCATCACGCTAGCTGGTTGAGCTGCTGTCTCTGGTGGGTGGCTGCCTCGTGGGTGGCTGCCTCGTTTCTTCCCTTGTGGACTTGGGCCAGGGCGGGGAAAGGTGAAGGCCGGCTGAACCGTTTAATAGACGGGAGGTGTCCTGCTGGACTGTTTCATTCAGGATGGTATCACCTCCATTTAGTCCATTAGCATCACACTGCGTCAACACGTGTACATCGCCGGTGGGAGGTCGAAAGTGCAATTGCGCGTTTCCTTTGCCCAACTGCCTCGCTGCTTTCCTGGGCTGGGCATGGTTTGGTGGGCCTGTGGGACTTGTGGTCTCCCGACGCTGAGCATTCCGAAAATGCAGGTAAGGGATGTTCATCGCTATCGGCGTGCCCCTTCAGTCGTGAGCTATCTTGCCATCCCAACATCCGCAGCTGGAACTCTCAAAGGACAAGCCCACGGATCCCCTTACCAACTGCATTCTTTTCCTGCGTGCAATGCCAGTCTCCACGGAAGCAAGCATTGATGGTGTCATCACCCCCGCGGCCTACTACTATGAGTGCTATCCTTCGTGCTACTATGAGTGCTATCCTTAACGGCAACCCCTCCCCACCCCGCACCCGCAACCTGCCACCTCTCCCCCATCCCCCACGCAGGCGGTCAACTTTGCGATCATGGACTGGCTCCCCTACGGCACAGAGGCCGCGCGTCACTACCGCACGATCGGCCGCGGCGCCAACGTGAGCCTGCCCGACCTGATGGTGGCCACCGCCCGCGACATGCTCGCCATGGCCACTGGCAACCAGCACCCGCCCACCTCCTGGACGCCGCCTGCCCTCAACGGTGCTGGGGCGACCGCGCGGGTCCCAGCGGTGACGTCGCCCAGTGGGGCGACCCCTCAGCAGCTGGCCACGCTGTATCAGCAGCTGCGCGAGTGTGTGGCGGAGGAGGAGCAGCTGAGGGATGCGTTTGCCCGTGGAGCGCCGGGTGTGCGCTGGCACACGATCAAGGGCCGCGGGGGCGTGTGCAAGCGGTCATTCACCGCAGCGATGGAGCAACTAAGGCACGAGCTGCCGGCGCCCAAGAGAGAGGAGGTAGGGGCGGGGGAGCAAGGGCTCGGATTGCCTGGTTCTGGGGAGGTACAGGCGCCAGGAGGGGACCAGGGGGGTCAGGGTGTCGGCGCTGGGGATCGGCCAGCCAAGCAGGGAGCGGTGGACAGCAGTAGCGGCGGGTCAAACGGCCGGTACGGCAGCATGCAGGGCGGCGGCGGTGGTCGCGTGCTGGGCGAGGACATGGAGTGCTGCGACGAGCGGTGCCTCACGACGCTCTACCTCTCCGCCCTCGTGTGCGCCGTGTGCACGAGGCAGGCCGACGAGGCCGTCTGCCTGGCCCACGCAGATGAGCTGCCGTGCCGATGCGCCGACCAGGGGGGCCAGGGGGTATGTGGCATGGGTGCGGCCGAGGGTGGGCATGTGGCAGAGCGTTTGGACCAGAACGGGGCAGCCAATGGCACGGCCTCTGGTGCTGCCATCCACCCATCTGACGGTGGGCCTGACAAGAAGAACAAGGCCGGAGAGAGCCAGGGCCGCTGGGTGGTCCTTGCCACGGACCTGACAGAGATCAAAGATCTCTGCCAGGGTCTGGAGAGGCACCTGGAGGAGCTAAAGGCCGCGGGCGCCAGCATTACCCCCATTAACGTCGCCAAGCGCCCAGACGGCCCTCCCCCCCCACGCGGCCCCGCAGGCCCTTACCGGCCCCCCATTGTTGAGCTGTGCAAGCGGCGTCTAGCAGAACCCACGGCGCCCAAGGAGAAGAAGCCCAAGGAGACGAAGTCGGCCAAGGAGCGTGCAGGGAAGAAGGCGCGCAAGGAGGGGGGCGACAAGGGGACCCTGGAGGGGTCCCTGGAGCAACAGGGGGCATCGCCCGTGGTGGCCTCCCCCATGGAAGTCGACGGCTGCGTTCCAGGGCTTGTGGGGATGGCACCGGCGGTGTGGGCGCCAGCGCAAGGGCAGGCGAGTCCAATCGCGTTGCCCCCCCAGGACGTGCCTGCGGTGGGGGTGCCGTTTGGGGCCTTGGAGAGCCTCGGGGGGGAATACCCAGCGCTGCCGCAATTGGCAGCGTTTCGTGCGGGGCATGCCCAGGGTCATGTCCTGCTGCCCGGACCTCCCGTGGGGGGCGGCCATACCCCTCTCGTGCCCGTCAGCAGCGGTGGCCACGTGTGGGCGCAAGTCGCACAGCGCATCGCGCAGCGGCAAGCCCAGGCGATGGCGGAGGCGGAGGCGGAGGCCGGTGGCAAGCGGCGGCGAAACAAGACCGAAAAGGGGAAGGCGTTTGAGGCTGACATCGTGGGGCGCACAGCCTCAGCCTCAGCCTCCGCGTACCCTTCCCAGTCCCACGCAGCTCCTCTGTCTTCCTCCACCGTAGTCATGGCACCCATAGGGACGGCACCTGTGGCCACAGCACCACTACCGGTTCTGGCAACCCCACCTGTCATGCCCTCGGTCACTGCTGCGCCTTGCGGCCCGGCTGCCTCGCTGCCTGCAGCTCCGGTGGTGGTGGCGGCAACGACGGCAGCGGCAGCTGCTGCCATCAACGCTGTCGCCAGTGCAAGGATTTCTGGGGCAGCGATAACAGCCCGCGCACCAACGGCGGCGCCGTCCACCTTCCAGCCAACGTCACAGCCATCACAGGTGCATGCATCGCAGCCGCTTGCATCGCTGCAAGGGAAGGACACATCAGGGGCACAAGTCGTGATGCTGGCGGCAAGACCAACACCAGCCCTAGCAGCACCAGCGCCAGCGCAAGCACAAGCGCCAGCGCAAGCGCAAGCACAAGCACAAGCACAAGCACAAGCACAAGCACAAGCACAAGCACAAGCACAAGCACAAGCACAAGCACAAGCACAAGCACAAGCACAAGCACAAGCACAAGCACAAGCATCAGCACCAGCACCAGCACCAGCACCAGCACCAGCACCAGCACCAGCGCCAGCCCCAGCGCCAGCGCTGGCACCGGCACCAGCACCGGCACGGGCAGCGCCATCATTAGCGGCGAATCCTCCGCAAGCGCCTGAGCCACTGCCCGTGGAGGGCTCACTGTCAGTTCTCACGAATGAACAGCTGGCAGCTCTGTTGAGGCAAGCGACAGAGGAGATGAAAGCAAGGGGCAGCAGGGTGCCCCCAGACCTTTTTCATTGACCCTTCCACCGCTGTTTCACAGCCTTAACGCCACGGGGGCGCTCGTCGCCTGTGGCCAGTGCTGCAGCTCCCGTGGCTGTGGCCCTTCCGATGGCCTGGCGGGAGCAGGTCGTAAATGCCACCGAGGGGACACCTGGGAACCCTGGGTAGGCATCGGGGTGAGGTGGCGATGAATGTAGCAGTTTCTTGGGTCAAGCTTAATCGCCAGCACACTACAGCTCTTGTTTTCTCCTGCTGCAGCTGCTGCGGCGGCAGCTGCTTCTGCCCCCGCTGCATCATGCAGACAATACGATGACGTCGCTCTCCGTCCCGGCGATGCTTTCGGGTAATTTCGGCAAAGAGTGTCAGGGTGGCTAGTATGGTGGCTGTCATGTCCCATGGTCACCTTCGTAGGCAAGGTATTCCCATTCCTTCTATGGTTGTGCGGATTGCATAGGCCTCTACTTGGTGGGCCCCAATGGGCAATTTTTTCTCGCCCAGCCCCCTACATGAGTTCCTTCTCTGTCAACCTTGAGGCGGAGGCTCAGCCCAATCTCCCGGGGGAGGGCCGCCACATTACGAATAATGATGGTTCGGGTGCGCCGCTCGTTGTCGTCCCGGTCGGCGAAGGTCTTAGCCCCCTACATATATACGACTATACCGACAGGTACTAGATTTGGTCTGAAACCAGGTGTTCCTGACATCTGCTGCGGCTGCAATCTCCGTTCTGGCCCCATATCGCTCAGGGGCCAGCCAGGTTTGATACTTGGAGGGGGGCCATTTGCCCGGCTGCCATCTTCAAGCCTATGCACAGAAAGCCCAGCCACGTCCACGTGGCACCGATGAGCAAAGTTTTCGGCCATTGCAAAAAGAGTAGTAAAAGACCCATGAGGAGGCGGCATTATTATGTTGCTGGCAGCAAGTTTAACGATATGGCTCATATTTTGTGATTATTTTGTTATTAAACTAAGGTATATTTGGGATATGCAGATAACTTTTGATATTATGGCAATTTCAGATTAGCATAGGCTTCTTCACATCCATCCAGCCAAGAGTTTATTCAATATATAGGCTCGAAACACACACACTGATCAAGCAAGCTGTTTCTGGCCCCACCGTCTAGGTCATCTAGTCGCTCTACGCGTAAGCCAGCCATGATTTCAATGCACAAGGCCACACTTTCCATCTCCATTCATATTCATCATCCTGAACGACTCGAAAATGCGGAAAAGACAACGGCAGGCTCGAGCTACCATGGTCCGGATTCTCCCGATTTCTGGCCTGCACGGTTGGTCTCCTTAAGTGATATCGTCACGTGTATGATCGAAACCAGAGCTCTCGATTCATGTATAGTGCCATACGTGTAGTGTAAGTAAGTACTTGTGTCACATCCTCCGCGTCGGCTACCAAGAGCGCCGCACGGGTCCAGGCCGAGCTCCACTGCGAGCTCCCTCTTGTCACCCATACCATCCGACCCCGCCTCCTCCTCTTAATTTGCCGGCCATCTTGCCCGCACAGACCAGGTGAATACCGAAGAGGGCGGGGGGCCTGCCGGCGGGCTTAGGATTGGCCAACCCTAGGTTAAGACACCTCCTCAGGACTATGGCAGGGTCCCCTTGTCCCGTTGCAACCCACTGGTAGACTTGCGCGCGCCCCGCACCGACGCGGCGCGACCCGAACCTCACATTATGTGACGCAACTGCTTGAGGATGCAGGGCTTCTGGGACTATCTGTACTCCGCGCCTGCATGATAGACAAGATCAGAAATGGGCTGCGGTCTGCGATAAGCACCTTCTAGGGCCGGGCATGCTAGCTGTTTTATCGGCCCCACGGGCCCAGCCCGCGGCCCATGCATTGCTAGCCAGGGTAGACGTCCGATTTTCTAATGAGATAATTACCATAGTACTCCGTGTCATGAGTGCCCATGCGCACGGCACGCAAGTACTTACTTACTAGTTATTGAGAATAATTAGAATTTAGAACTTTGTAACGCCGGAAATGAATCCTGCATAAGGAAACTGCCCTGCATGTCAAAGAGGAAGGACCACGTAAAGAAATGAATTCCCATGGCAGGCAAGGATCAATCCATTACACTATCGTATGACACCTATGTACACCTACATGCAGCAACATCTCTGCGCCCGCACACCAGGCCGGCCGGCCGGCCGCCCGGCCAGGGAAGCGACCTACACCGCCTGGGTCGCGACAAAGTCGGCCCGGACACGGTGGAATATAACAAAATTCATGCAGCTGGAACCGTGCAAGTACGTGAGGGCGAGGGACAGGCGCTGCCGCCTATAGGAGAACCATGTCCGAGCAGCTCCACGCAGGGGCAGTCTGACCCTCGAGGTCGAGGGGGTCTTCCCGCCGCTGGCAGCATGCACTCGTGAAATTAATTAACTAAACTCGTGCTCGATCCCGTTGGGGAGTCACGGAGCACCGGAGTGCTTTTAATCCCTGTATGTGCACAACAGGAAGAAAGGGCAGAGACCCCCTTAGTCCTTATTTCATGAATGCCAGAGGCATGCCACAGCCGCCGCAATCGAACACGATAGACGATCCGGCAAATTCTGTGGGTGCAATAAAACCCGCGTGAGCACTGATATATCATAACAAGAAGTGTGGTGGGCAAGCAAGCGAACCATAGCAAGGATACATGTAGCATCGCTGGCTGTACGAGAGCTGCTAAGCTAAGGCTACATATGGCTGGTTGTGTACCGTGCATGCGTTAGCAGTGCACGTGACTAGGTACGGTGGCCAGGCTAGGCAAACATTCTAGGCATGGCTGCCATATGGCGGCAGTGACTTCCAATAATGATTACAAGGGCTATATTCTAGCCCGCAGGCCGGGCGTCCACATATCTTGTGGTTGATCATCAGGTCCCGGCCCGCCCCTCCAGCACACCTTCTCATGGGCTTCTGGGGATCCTGCTTAGTAAGCTGTGACGTGGCGGAGGTATTTCGGGCGCCACAGGTTGCGTCGCTGCTAGCGCGCTGCTAGCTGCATGCTGAGCGGAGGTCAGGTCGTCGACCACTCGCAGAAAAAAACTCCGTCGTCTCCTTGCGCAAGGACAAAGGGGATGACCCGGCTGGGCCCCACATAATATTTGCTGCAGGAGGCAAACTTGCATGCCAGTTGCCGCGCTCGGCCACAGCCGCGCAGTGCTCAGCGCTGGCATCCACAGCCGCCCGGAGGGTGTGGCAACCGGAGAGCGGCCATGCAAGCCACGCCGGATCGACATCATCATGCAATAAGCATGGGTGGAAACCCTGCCCATCATAATTGTAGTCGACCATGCAGCACGGTACAGATGTCGGGCGGGGGGTTGGGGCCGGAATAGAGGGCGGCCCGGCCCGGCCATCCGCGTCTTCATACTTGCATGCATGATGGTGGAGTGGGGAAAGACCGACCGAACCAAGGCTTAAATGACCACCCGGAGGAGTGCGGTATGGATGGAGATAGATAGAGGAACCAGTTCTGTTCTGCTGGCATGCACCCATGCACGCGATGTAGTGCGTCCCACAGTCTTAGTATCGAGAGCAAGCGGCCCGCAGCTAGCCATGCCGCAGGCCGCCCCCGCCGTGATGAGAGGCTGCGGGGGCAAACAGCTCAGGTCGGGCGGATGGCCGGCGAGGGTGTACTGAGGGCCGGACGTACCAGCGACGTGAACAAAGGGTTCATGCATGGGGATAGCCGGGTGAGGCCGGACCACTGGAGGGGGCCCAGCCTTGGCCCGTGGATGGGGCAGGCAGTAGGCGCCCTGCAGCGCTAGTGTCGCACCTGGCAGCGCCATGCATGCCAAGAGTTTATTCTTTAGCTCGTCGAGAAGAGTAAGTAAGTAAGTACTTGTGTGTCATGCTCAAAGGCATGCCACGGTGTACTATGTGCTAACTAATCTCATTAGAAAAATAAACTGTCGAGAAGAGAGTCTGGGGTCTCCTCCGGCTGCATGTCGAAGCGCCTGAGGATGACCCGGCAGCGGCGACGGTCGCGTTCAGCGGCCTCGCGGCGCGTGTCTTCCTCCAGCTCCTGGAGCTTGGTGGTGATGGCGGTCGTGGTAGCTCTAGGATGCCTGGCTCTTGAGCAGGTCAGCCCAGGAGCTAGGCGCGTCGGAGTACCTTTGATGTACCTGGACGCAGATCGCGGTGTAGATCTCACGCCACCCTACGAACTGTTCATGTGATCGGTGGAGCTTGGCTCTAAGCTTCTCCCCGAGCAACCCCGCGCCCGACCAGCCCCGCTCTACCTGCGCGACGCCCGGGTGGTTGCCGCCCGGCTGGTGCTAGCGCAGGCCCGCCGCCGCGGGGAGGACCTGTACCCGTACCAGGAACGGCTTACTCAAGCATATACTGCCGCACATGCGGAGGAGGTGGAGACACTTGCCGCCGAAATCAATCGCCACACGGCCGCCAACCAGCACAAGGCGGCCTGGCGCTCTTTCGACCGTCTCACCGGACTGCCGGGAAACGCAACGGGCTGACATCCCAGGCACCCCCAGTGAGCGCCTTGAGATTTGGTTCAGCTCCCAGGCCAAACTATCAGGGGCCCCTGGCCCGCCCCCCCCGCTTGACCCCGCTGCAGCTGCACGCCCTGCGGCCAGCCGAGGCGGCCCCATCGAGCCCCCGCAGGCGCCCACCAGCGAGACAGACTACCTGGTCCCATGCACCGCTCTCCGGCCCCCTGGTGGACGGCCCCCACGACGAGTGGACTCCCCAGGAATGGGCTGCTGCCATCTCCACCCTCCGCAATGATGCTGCCATGGGAGTGGACAATATTTCACCGGAGGTGGTTAAGATGCCTGAGCTTGAGCCCTTCCTCCGGGGTGTTTGCAACCGGATTCTACGAGATGGCCTCCCCCCGCCGACGTATTGGAAGACCGCTGTACGGGTCATGCTCTACAAGGGCAAGGGGTCCGCCGCGGATACCGGCAACTACCGCGGCGTATGCCTCCAAAGCTGCGTGCTGAAAGTCTTCATGCGTCTCCTGCTGAACCGCATGCGCGCCAGCCTCGATCCCCACCTAGGTGAGTCCCAGATGGGCTTCCGTGTTGGTCGCAATTGTGTTATGGTCACTATTACCGCGCGCCGCCTGATCGAGGAAGTGGGTCGCCTGGCCCCGGCCTCTTGCCATTGCTATTGATCTTCGTGGATTACACCAAGGCATTCGATACGGTTACATGGGACGCCCTGTGGGTGGTCCTTCACCTGTTCCGTGTCCCATCGTACATCGTTGAGATCATCCGCCAGTTCTATGAAGGGTCCCAAGCCCAGGTCCGTACCGCCGACGGCGTCACTCCGGCGTTCCCCCTGCACACCGGGGTGTGGCAGGGCTGTGTGCTCTCCCCATATCTATTCATCATTATGGTGGACTATATTATGCGGCGTGCACAAGCCCGCTTCGCCCGGGTGGAGGGGCGCCCGCCGGGGATCGAGATCACGGAGTACGCCAGCTACGGCGGGGTTGACCCACCCTACCGCCTGAGCGATCTGATCTACGCTGATGACACGACACTCGTGGAAACCCCAGAGTCAGCCCAACTGTGGCTAGACAGCTTATCACTGGAAGCGCGGGCGGTGGGGCTTATGATCAGCAAGAAAACGGAGGTCATGGCCATCGGCTTCCCTGCTGGGATAGCCCCACCCACCCTCCTCTTGCTGGACGGCAGCCCCGTCCCCCCGGCGACTCGCTTCAAGCTCCTTGGCAGCTGGCTTCCCTCCACGGCCGACGACATCAACACCCGCATTGGCCAGGCCTGGGCGGCCCTCCGCCGCCTCGACAGGTTCTGGACCTGTCGCTACCTGAGTGAGCGACGCAAGCGCATTCTGTTCAAGGCCCTTGTCCTCAGCATCCTCCTTTATGGCTGCGAGGCGTGGACCCTGGACCAGGCGCTGAGCCCAGCAGCTTGACGGCACCGTCACTCGAATGCTCCGTCATATCCTCGGCGTCCGCTACCAAGAACGCCGCACCCGGGCCGAGCTCTACTGCGAGCTCCCTCTTGTCACCCATACCATCCGACACCGCCGCCTCCTCTTTGCCGGCCATCTTGCCCGCACAGACCAGGTGAATACCGATGTGGGCCCTGCCGGGGGGCTTAAGACGGGCCAACCAGGTAGACACCTCCTCCTATGGCAGGGTCCCCTTGTCCCATCGCAACCCACTGGCAAACTTGCGCGCGCCGGGCACCGGCGCGGCGCGACCCGGACCTATGTGACACAACTGCTTGAAGATGCAGGGCTTCTGGGACTATCCGTACTCCGCGCCCGCATGATTGACAAGGAGAAATGGGCTGCCATCTGCGATAAGCACCTTCCCGAGGGGTATGCTCCTGTTTTCTCCCCACGGGCCCCGCGGCCCGTTGCTAGCCAGGGTAGAAGTCCGCAGGTGGAGGTTATTGGTCCTGAGGATAGCCGCTACACTACCGCCTCGTCTGCCATTACAGTAGAGGACAGCTCGGATGAGGATTACATCCCCATCTAGTGCTTAACGGTTGGGGGATGATGCAGACGATATTTGTTTAAACTTGTGTGTTTAATTATTTTTTCTAATGAGATTAGCATAGTACTCCGTGGCATGCCTTTGCGCATGACACGCAAGTACTTACTTGCTTACTAGGCGCGAGTCGAGGGGTCACTGATCGCTAGCCCTATACCAGCAGGTTCCAGGCGGCGATGGTGGCCGTTCGCTTGGCGATCTCGGGGACCTGCGTGCCCAGGGCGTCTACCTTGGTATAGCAACTGCCTCAAGTTTCACGGTGCCTTGGCCGACTCGGCCTTCCACCTGGTTAAGGCGGGTGGTCATGGTTGTATATAATAGATAGTACGTGCAATTTGTCTACATCGATCCTTCACAGACCTGACAAACACATCATGTGACCGGAATGATGCTGTTTCCGGCCCCACCGTCTAGGTCATTTAGTCGCTCTACACGTAAGCCAGCCATAATTTCAATGCACATTAGGATACACATTTCCATCACCATTCATCTTCATCATCCTGAACGACTCGAACACGCGGACAAGATAACGGCATGCTCGAGCTACCATGGTCTGGATTCTCCCGATTTCTGGCCTGCGCGCTGGTTGTCTCCTTGACATCATGTGACCGGCGCCAAGGGGTGGCAAATGTGTAGTCAAACTGATCGTTCTTTTATGTATAGTACGTACGTGCAATTTGTCTACATCCTTGCTTACTCCTCCAACACGTACCCAAAAATGCTTGGGTGGTGGTGACAGATGCCAGCATGAGGAGGTTGTGACAAACTCGCCACAGCCTCGCATGCCGGCCTCCCACGGTAAAACTGGGAGCTAGGGTGTTAGGGGTGGGATATACTCAACGTTCAGGTCCTGAACGTAGGGTTTTCCAAACGCCCGTCATTAGAGTCTTTGTATCAGGGTATGCCTCGTATTTCGGACGAGATTAGGCAGCGTAGGATAGCATTTGTAGGACACCTTGCTCGCACCAGCCAGGTCGACACAGCCCTTGGTCTGGCAGGCCCCCAGCGGCTTGGCCAGCCAGGGCGGCATATTCTGACCTTGCCTGGCCCCAAGGGCATTCCTAAAAGGGTAGGGAAACATGTCACAAACTACATCCAGATGTTGCTGGACGACCTAGTGGTCCCAGCCCAGTTTGAATACCGCATCCACTGATTCCGCTCTCTCTCCCTTCTTTGGACTGCCATGCAGAACAAGACACGGTGGCAAAAGATTGTCAAGGCTCCGGCACACGCCAGCCCCTGTGGGCCAGCCACCTCCCCCCAAGCGGAGGAGGCGTTTTGATGAGTAGTGTAGTTAGGATTTTCTAGACTAGATATAGCTTAGAGTTAGGTTAGTTCGATTACGCGGCTCCTTCCACTCCACCCATCCATCAAGGAATATGTGCTACATGATCTCCCAACGGATGCATGTTATTCTGATTTTCTGATTTGGCACGCCACAAAGGTGAAAACCATTTGCGTTCAGTGCCGGTCCGCGGAAAACGCGATCTGCAAATGAATCCAGGCCGGAATCGAACTGGTGGGGACCTCTCGCACCAACTTTTGCTGACTATAGGAGGCATGTTATAATTTAATTTTAATTTAATACTCAACTCCTAGCTAGTGACAAGTGTGAGAAATATAACCCTCATAGGCCGCGATCACTGCAGGGTCACTATATAGCATGTAGACAAATTGCACCTTCTTTTATATATACTTATAGTACGTGCAATTTGTCTACATCGTAGTGACAGGGGTGAGAATCATAGGCCGCGGTCACTATACAGGGTAACTATAGGGGGGTGACGGATGCAAGCATTAGGTGGTGCCCTTCCGTGAGCCGCGATGACGGAATTATGACGAAATGATGATGGAAGTGAATGAATTAACGTCCACGACTAGCTGATACTGAATAGTAATAACGAGGAAAAGAAAAAACATTTGGGGGGAATGATTGCCGCATTCAAAAAATCCATAAAAATCCATTAATAATAACAATAATAATAATAATAATAATAATAATAATAATCGGGGTTCTTTGAACGGAGTTTCTTCTATACGTGAATGCGGGAACAAGAGGCCGCTGGATGAGCGGCTTATAGGTCGTAGTGTTTACTCGTAGCTGTTTGGCTAGAGCTTTTGTGATTAGTAGATGCAATATAGTGCATGGTTGAAAAATGAATTAAATAAAATGTGCGTTCCGCGCTTGGGTTGATTATACCCGGGCGGAACGGGGCGTGAGGTGCAGTGCCCCTGAAAAGAACAACCTACGCATTATTTAATACTAGCCGTGCAGATTCGGGATATTCTACCCCCGGTCTGTACGGTTAGCGTCTTACTAGCATCCACTAAACATAAGGGTTTAATGACGTCAGTTAGCTAGGGATAAGGGAGGTTTTGCGACTAAAAGCCGCTCTGGCTGGTTTTGTCGGCCTCTTTCTTTGCTCGTTGTCGTTGCGGCGGCAGCCGCAGCTATGGGTGCTGCGGAGCAAAATCCCAAAAGCACTGGTTGCACTGGCCACTTGGCCAGTGGTGAGACTTCCAGTTGTTAACCGGCCAGGCGTAGTTCCTCGCTCGGTTAACTAAAAGAAAAGAAAATGATTACCTCCGGTCCGCACCTTTTCCCCAGCTTGGGGTCTTTGGTGGGCCGGATGCCGTGACAGGTGCTCAACTGTCGCTTGGTCGGCCCAGTGCGCGAGCTGGTGCTCCGTACCTGGGGATGCTTGCACCCCGGGTTGGAGCCGGATGGCTGGCACTGGCGACCCGTGTCTCGGTCCGCGGCCTGCGGCTTTTTCTTCGGAAATTGCTGCTGGCCAGCAAACTTTGCAATTGCCTTCCGCCGAGGGGGGGTGGTTGGGGCTGGGGACGGCGATGGGAAAAGCGCCTAAGCTAGAAATTTTTTCCCCACGCATAGAAACCTCGGGGGGAATGCGGTCTTGGCTGAACGGACTCTCGTTCAGCCAGGTGCCTGGGGCTGTGGCCTCGGGCATCCGGGCTGGCGGGGCCTGGGCTAGGTCCACGTTTTTTCTCGAAGCACCCCGGGTCTATGGGGAGACGGCCATAGCGGTACCGACTCGGGGCCCCGAGAGGGGTCATGATAGGCTGGCCGTGCGCAATCGCAGTGCAAATGCGCTGGGCCTTTTTGGGCCTGGCCATGCATCCACAGCCGCCGGGCACACGCCTCCCGATGTGGGGGGCTCCCGTTTTGCGGCAGGGCGGTCACTTGTGACAACGAGCAAGGTGGAGTGCGGCTTCAAGGGAAAGCCAGGGCGGGGGTGATTGGGCAACGTACTTCATGAAGGGCCTTGAACGGCGTGCCTCCGGGCATGTCAATTAGTGTTGACACATGTATGCTTCCACTTATTGTTTTAATGAAGATGCTGGTTTTTGTGGGAGCTACGTGGGACATGAATCGGGGTTCTTTGAACGGAGTTTCTTCTATACGTGAATGCGGGAACAAGAGGCCGCTGGATGAGCGGCTTATAGGTCGTAGTGTTTACTCGTAGCTGTTTGGCTAGAGCTTTTGTGATTAGTAGATGCAATATAGTGCATGGTTGAAAAATGAATTAAATAAAATGTGCGTTCCGCGCTTGGGTTGATTATACCCGGGCGGAACGGGGCGTGAGGTGCAGTGCCCCTGAAAAGAACAACCTACGCATTATTTAATACTAGCCGTGCAGATTCGGGATATTCTACCCCCGGTCTGTACGGTTAGCGTCTTACTAGCATCCACTAAACATAAGGGTTTAATGACGTCAGTTAGCTAGGGATAAGGGAGGTTTTGCGACTAAAAGCCGCTCTGGCTGGTTTTGTCGGCCTCTTTCTTTGCTCCCCACCCACCCACCCGTGTCTTGGTTGCCTCTAGGGCAACGTACTTCATGAAGGGCCTTGAACGGCGTGCCTCCGGGCATGTCAATTAGTGTCACATGTATGCTTCCACTTATTGTTTTAATGAAGATGCTGGTTTTTGTGGGAGCTACGTGGGACATGAATAATAATAATAATAATACAAATGACAACCCAGCCTACCACACTGTGCTGCCAGGCGGAGTCCACACTTCTGCTGGTGCAGAACTAAAATGGATCCACCCACTGGCATGAGGATCAGCTCTTTCCCTTCTTGTACACGCGGCCACCATGTGGCAGTGATTCAAGGAGCGCTCCCCACGACGGGACGGCCACCTCGCCACAAACCTACTTTGTTTTCTCCCTTAAGTGTCAATCGGAGCACCCGAGCTGGCAGGCGTGGCCAGGGTGCCGCCCAGGGGGCTCGGCCCTCTCAGCCCCGGCTGGGGCAGCGTGTGGTGAACCGCTTTCACGACGCCGTCAGGGCATTTCTCCGCCACCGGGGGCTCCACGATTCGGATCAGCCCGGCCTCGTTCAGCTCGCTCAGGATGGCCGCCTCGTGGCGGTAGTGGTTGAGCGGCTTGACTGGGATCAGCACGTCGCCTTTCTTCTGCGCAAACAGATCGCGCGCGTGCAGCACCTCGTAGTAGTGTGCATGCAGGCAACCCCCCGTGTCAAAGCCGACCACCTTGGGGGCTACGTTGTGGATGAGGAGACCAAAGAGGCCCGTCATGCCAGTGCGCGTGGGCTTGAGGTAAGGAAACGCTGTGCGCATGTGCGGGTGGTCGTGGCTCTTACGCCACAGATAGTAGTTCCAGAGGAAGGGTCCCGAGGACCAGTGGGTGAACGCCATGCCGCTCCGTTGCTCGTGGCCATCTGGGCGGTTCCCATTGTACAACTTCGCGTGGGGGCCCACGCGCTCCCACAGCGCGGCCAGCTGCTCAGGCGAGCAGCAGCTGGGATATAAACACCCGCAGGCGGACTGATTGGAAGGGAGGCGGGCGGCAAGGGCGGCGCATGCAATAAGCAAGGGAGAACAAGCAACCGCGGTCAAGGCTGGATACTATATACTCAGTAGTGCTCTTGTCTGGAGACTGCCTGTGCACAGGGGGCGGCTCTTTTTGAAGGGCAAGTGAGGCACTCATTTCTTTACTAATTCTGTTGAACATAAGCTTTAGCCCACTGCCAAATCCAAGCATGAACGCACACACGGCCCCGAAGCAACGCATTCGCACTATTTATAAACTGCGCAATACGCGTACGCTTCAAATTGGACGTTAGATGGCCACTTCATTCATGCAATCATTCATTCCTCCGAGCACGGACACAACAACACAACCGCCCCTATACAGTGTAGTACAACCGTGCCTACCCACTCTACAGACATTGCTTCGCCCCTATCGGTACAGCCGCGGTCGTACCCGGTAGTCCCCCGTGACCCAGACGTCGCGCTTGGAGCCTGCCAGGTGGCGCTGGTCCTCCCGCCAGTTGGTGTTGAAGCGCATCACTGTTGCGTGGCGGTCGATCCATTCCCCCGTCTCATTGCCCATATACTCCATCTTGGCGCTGTGGCCCACCTAGCTGCACGCGCCACGCGCCACCACATTTGATACCATAATGCTCATTTGTTCCTATAGAGCTCATTTGTTCCTATAGTGCTCATTCGCTACTATAGTGCTCATTTGTTCCTGTAGTGCTCACTTGTTCCTGTAGTGCTCATTTGTTGTGTGCATCTGTCACGGATGAAAAGTACCTACTGGCCCTTGCTGTGTGCATCCGTCACGGATGAAAGGAACCTACTCAAAAAGTTGCTAGTACCCCGTGACCCCCCCATTAGAGGCGCGTGAATGAATGAACGGACGGTGGTCCTATCACAGATTGACATAAAAAAGTGTTCCTTGGGCAAAGCAGGTCTTGCTGGGGCAGGCGGCTTGGGTACCTTTACGTGGCCATCCCCTGCGAGGCGACAGTCCGGGTGTTTACATAATAGTAGTATTAATCTTTCAGCTTCCTGTCCAGTCTTGTCAGTTGCTGTGAGGCAAGGGGGGGGGGGGGCAGGGGTCCACCGTCTTACCGTTGGATGCATCCCGGCTATAGTGAATGGCAGCTTACCAGCATGGTCGCTATAGGGAGTGGTGTGCTTACCAGCATGGTCACTATATAGGGTGTGATGTGCTCACCAGCATGGTCGCCGTAGGGTGTGGTGTGCTCACCAGCATGGTCACTATAGATAGGGTGTGCTGTGCTCACCAGCATGGTCGCTATAGGGAGTGGTGTGCTCACCAGCATGGTCGCTATAGATAGGGTGTGGTGTGCTCACCAGCATGGTCACTATAGGGTGTGCTGCTGACCAGCATGATGCGGCCACTGTAGCATAGAGTGCTCACCAGCACGATGCTGTCCGGGTGTGGCGCGACCAGCTCATGCAGCGGCTGGGAGTTGGTCTTCTGCCGCTCCGTCCCCGCCTCGTTGTCCAGCGCATGCAGACCACAGCATGGATTTAATCCCACCATCCGTCACCTCGTCCACAGAGAGAGGGTGGCTGCAAGGGCACCGCAGACCATTGGAGAGCTTGCCGTGCCAGGTGTGCTGGCGAGCCTTGATGGCCTCGAAAAACCTGGCATCCTTGTCAGGTACCCATCCAGGGTGGACTCGAGATATCCAGGAAAAGTCACTCCGAAGAGCTGGTACGCGTCACACCCAAGCTCTCCCGCCAGCGCGTCTCTGCTCGTGTATACTTGGCTGGATTTCCGCCCTTGTTCCCGTAAGGCCTGATACTGCTGGTGCCATCTCGACCAGGCTTGCTCCACCGCCGAGCAATTTAGTGGGGCACGGGAGGCGACGATACCAGTGAGCGGCCACAGCAGGATCGCGGCAATTAGGATGGTCACCCAGCCGGCGTCCATGGTTGGAGGATAGATGTCTTCCTTACCGCACGGCGAGTGCCTCGCCGCCTGCCTTGGCGTATCGCACTTACGTATGGTTCAATACGGACGCTACAAGGAGATGGCCGGCAACATTACTTAATATTTGCAGTGGTAGCGACAAAGATTACGGAATCGATGAGCTACAGTACCCACTGCCAGCGAGTCAGAAACGAACGCACGTGGCTTGCGAATTACAACCGTAAATTTGCAGCATATCCCTCGGTGCACTCGGTAACCATTGTTCACCAAGCGAGGAATATGCAACATTGGCGGAAGCGCGGGCAGTCCAATTGCTTCACAGAACGTGCCCGCGCCGCTGGGAGCAGTTCTATAAAACGTCCCTGCCATCCTTCTCCCCTGCCGCGCTGCTCTCGGGCGAAATCATCAGCGTTCCAAGGCCGACAGGCGTCCTCGTAAATATTATTCCTTTCTCCTTAAAAGGTAAACAGTAAATACTTGGGCTAAGAACCCCCTTATTTGCAAAACCTCTGGCATTCGCAGACTCGCAGGGATGGGGCACACGGATTTTTTCCTCCTGTTTGGAATCCATTTCCCTGACATCAACTTCACGAGGGAATTTTAATCATTTTATCTAGGTCCATAGCTGGACCCGTTCGGGCACAATTTGGGGTGGGGGGGTGGGGGGGGAGTGGCAACTACTTTAAAAAAATTTCTACTTAAGAACCCCCCCGGCCCTGTATTTTTTGCAGGAAACACTTGGGAAACAGCTGGGAAAAGCGGGAAAAAGCCTGTATGAGTTGCAGCGTGGTTGAATACGTGTTTCCTGGCAGGATGCAGCCGGGAAAGCATGATCATGATGGTTTGTTGACATTGACATGATGATATTTGTGGTGGGCTTTCACTTTGCTTGCTGCCTCCGCCATTGACGGCTGCTTCCATTGACGGCTGAGAACCCAAGGTGCTAAACAGCAGAAAGACAGGTTTCGGGGGGGGCGGGATGGAAGATATGCCCGGCCATCCAGCATTCTCGAAACGGATGTTGGATGGTGGCGTAGTTGTCTATCAGAAGTTTAAATCCCTTGGAATTGCCACAATGAAAGACGCCGAAGCGGAAGCTCCCAAGGCAACTCTAGAGTTGTATCCCCTATTCCTTGTCAAGGTTGCGCCAGAGGAGAGCCTGCGGGCCACGAGTTGGAGTTGGTGTCAGCAACTGCTCTAGGGAGAGGCCGCTACCAACGAGGGTTGAAAGCGGTTGCTTAAGCTGGCTGGCGCCCCTATTGTGCGGGAGGACTTTGAAAATCTTTCTGTTCCGGAGATCATTTCCCAGCTCGCTGACCAGGCGGACAACGTGGTGAATAACGGGTGGAACGCGTGGCAGCGCGTTGTGGGTCGTGAGTCTGCGGTCTGGAGGCAGGCTAAAGACTATTTGCGGCAGATGGAGGAGGAGGCGGGTGAGAATGGTGATGATTACGAGGGTGAGGAGGCAGATGAGGCCCGGGGCGAGGGGGGGGATTGGCAGAATGGGGAGGAGGAGCTAGGGGGGGGAAGAATTAAGGAGCTGGAAAGGGACGAAGGGTCCGAGGGGGAGGAAGAGGTCCGAGGACGAGGACGAGGATGAGGTCGTGGTGGTGGAGGGGGATGAGGTTAATTGAGGAAAGCCCTGAAGAGAAGGCTAAGAAGCTGCGGGCCGCCAAGGAAGCCTGGCAGCAGGTATTTCTGGGGAAAAAGAAGGCTGTGGACAGCGACCCTCCCACCAGTGGGCCGCCAAGGAACAAGGGCGGGCGTCCGCGGAAGCACGCGAAGCAGACAGTCACGAGACATGGGCAAGCACACCCTGCAGTCGCCAGTGAAGCACCAAGTTTAAGTGAGGTGGTAAGGAGCATGCGTGGGCCTGCGCAGGGGCAGGAGTGTGGGCGTGGGCAAGGGCGTGCGAGGGGGCACGTGGGCGCGTGGGCATGGGCAGAGGCAGGGGCAAGGTTGTGCGCATGAGCATGCGCGTGGGTGTGTGGGCAGTGGCGTGGCTGTGGGCAGCGATGTGGGCGTGGGCACGTGTATGGTCTAGTCTCACTGTTTATCAAGCAACCACATGGGCCACATTTTCCAATCAAGTTATTGTGTTATTGTCTCATTGATTAGTGGTGGTTTGTCATGGGCTAATATAACTTATTATGGTATATCAATCAAGCACACGGGCCACCTGAACTGTGCTACAATTTCCAATATATTGCATTATTGTCTCATTGAGGAGTGGTGATATGTCAAGGGCTACTCTAACTAATTATGGTATATCAAGCAACCACATGGGCCACCTGAATTGCGCTACAATGTCCAATAAAGTTATCGCATTACTGTCTCATTGATGAGTGGTGATTTGTCATTGAATTGAATTGAATTGAATTGGAACATAACTCCGTCGGGAGTATATGTAGCACGTATCCCGGAGAAGGGGTATATGGCCTATAATACACTCTGGGCTACTTCCTGCAAGGGTAGGGTGTAAACTACACCTGCTCTGGGTGCACAAAGTGCACCTGCACACCACTATGTATTCAGAAACCTACCTAATTAATTAATTAATTAATTAAGGGGACGGGACACCCCCGAATTTTTTGGCGCCAAAAAATTCGCGCCGGAGCCGAAGGTCACAAATTTCACGTGCACGGTGCGCGCACCCCTTGCGGAAGTGGCCATGGCGACTGCGTTCAGGCGAAACTACCACACTAGGGCAGGCGAAATGCAAAAATTTTACTCGAATCTAAAAGTAGATGAGTTTATGATGTTAGTTTGTGGCGGAAATCAGCTGGTTTACAATATCGCTGTTGTTTTTTTATGCCATCGGCATGGGGGGTAATCTGAATTTTTTGGTCGCGCGGAATGAAATAGAATTTATGATAGCGGCTGTAAAATAGCGGTTTTGGGGGCTGTTCTGACCTTGAAGCAGGCATTAATATCGGTTGCATCGAATTCTAAACCGAGCTGGTGCTTTTTGCCAGATTTTCGGCCATTATCGGTAAGTAATTGTTCAGACCTGCGCAGTGCGTGTCTGACCTGTCCATGGAAGAACGGCTGTTGTTGCGCGCCTGGGCGAGGGATTTACGAGGGCAAGGTACAGATTTGTCGCGAACGTTATCTGCTATCGGTGCTTTCTTCTATGAGCTCATCGTTCGAGGTTTTTTGCGTTCTTTTTGGGCAGTTTCCGCCAGCTAGCTCGCCGTCGCTTGCCGTTGTGTTGTCGAATACCTGGCAGCTTTAGATTGTTTTCGTTGATGTCGTGATCAGGGCCGCTTCAGTCGCAGCCTATAGCTCTTCGGGAAGGTATAAGGCATTTCATAAAACGTGTTCTGGCAAGGATGTTGTGCGTATGGACGCTTCTTGTTGTTTGAGAGTGACGCACCCTCACAGGCCGCAGCGGCATCACAGCGCTCATGCGGTGAAGGGCCGCCAATGGTTTCTTTGCATTTTATCGTGCAGGGATGGAAGTGTTATAGTGATGATGATGTTGGAGATATTGCATTTGTGTGACTGCATGTAGATAGCTGGCACCAATGGTTGTTTGAGCTTTCCTTTGTTATGATGATGTGACAAGACTACAATGTGCTGAGCCAACCATGGTTGACATGCATGACTGCATGCAAGCTATATATACCATGTTCTTACTTGGTTCCTTGCCCTCCATAGTCCCAGTTTGTCATCCATGCCGGGGAGGACAGTTTAGGAGGTGTTGTTGTGTTGATTAGCTTGGTTGGCATCAACCTTACACTCTAACCTGGGAGAAACATAGGAAATGCCGCTTAGGCATGTTAGGGCTACCATCGTCAAGGCTATGCACATATTTACAAGGCTGGCCATGCTGGAGGGATGATGAAGACATATGAGGTGCGTGGCCACCCCTTTGTACTTTGTAAACATACTCTGCATGGTTTTGGTGCATGTTGGATGGCATATTAAGTGGCACTGTGGGGTTACTAACTTACTGAGTGGTCCTTAGCGCCTTGTCATGTGGTCATATAGGAAACCCATCAACTTGAGCAGTTCTTGTCGCAATGACCCCCCACATTGAGCATGCGTTGCCGTCAGCGTGCAAGAGTTGATTATGTGTGCTTTGGTCAGTTTGCAGATGTCTTTGATGAAGAAGGAGGTGCTAGTGTGGCTAAATGGTTACTCTAATTTCCTTGTAGCGTCTACATGGGTGGCCGTCTTGGAATGGTTGTAACTTGGGCAGTTCTTGTCAGAATGGCGTCAAACCTTGAACATAGGAGGTACCATATGTGCAGAGAATGGTAGTATGTGGTTTGGCCAGTTTTCATGAGGCTTAGATGTATAAAGGGGTGTTAGTGTGGTTAAATACTAGCTAAAACCTCCCTTAGCTTCGTCACAGGTGGCAATCTAGGAATATCCATCAAATAGGGCTGCGCTTGTCAGAATGACCTGAAAATTTGGGGCTGCATGTCCCCCAACCTCTAGTATTTGGGAATATATGATTTGGCCCTATTCCATGTGTTTATGATTTGATAATTTTTTTTTTCATTAAAAAAGTACCCTTTTTGCGGGAAAATCCATCAATGTGTGTAAACATGATTATTTTGTGCTCAAAATTAGGTAGCATTTCTCAAAAGTCAGGGAACTATATGGGAATATATGATTTGGTACCAATATGTTTGCCCACTGCCCTAGGAAAAATGTGACTAGAATAGCGTCTTTTTCTATTTTTAGCGCGTTACCGGTGCCCTGTGGGGGTTAGTACCCCCCCCAAGTGGCTGGAAATTTTTTTTTTAATCATATTAATGGTCCCCAATCATCATTGGATTTTTAGCACATGCATAGGTATGGTTTCCAGAAAAGTGCCCTTTAGGGGTGTCCCCTCCCCTTAATTAATTAGACTCGTGCTCCCGTTGGGGAGTCACGGAGCATTAACCCCGATGGATGGATGGATGGGTGCAAACAGTCCTACCGGTCTAATCTATCTACATCGGCTACATACTACATCTATCTACCAGCATTCTAACTACTACATCTATCTAGGCAGCCGCACGCTGCCCTAGGGGAGCTATCTGGCGTGCCTCCCACGCGGGATTGCACACGCGGGCGCTTCCCCACTGGGGGGGGCTCGTTGTCCTCTATGACCTGGGCCCACTTGGCCTTGTCCATCATCTTCTTCCAAATCACACCAAAACTACCTAAAGGCCCTGACATAGGGGGGAAGATCATCATGGCTAGACAATGGCTAGAGCGTGGCATCTCAGCAGAGAGCAGCTCTCTGCGTGGGCACAGCATAACTAGATAAAGCTAGGCATCATCTGGGGTGTGGCACACATGTACATTAATTAATTAATTCATTAATTAGGAACATAACTCCGTTGGGAGTATATGTAGCACATATCCCAGAGAAGGGGCATATGGCTTTTAATACATTCTAAGCTACTTCCTGCAAGGGTGGGAATGTAAACAACACTTGCTCTAGGTGCACCAAGGGCACATGCGCCCCCAGAGTCTCAAGCTCAACCCAAGGGGAGCCTGTCATGGGGGGGGAAGATCAGCATGGCTATGCAAAAGCTACCTAGGCCATTTATAAGTAAGTAAGTAAGTACTTGCGTGTCATGCGCAAAGGCATGCCACGGAGTACCATGCTAATCTCATTAGAAAAATAATTACACAAAAGTTTAAACAAATATCGTCTGCATCATCCCCCAACCGTTATAGGCACTAGATGGGGATGTAATCCTCATCCGAGCTGTCCTCTACTGTAATGGCAGACGAGGCGGTAGTGTAGCGGCTATCCTCAGGACCAATAACCTCCACCTGCGGACTTCTACCCTGGCTAGCAACGGGCCGCGGGGCCCGTGGGCCGAGACAACAGGAGCATACCCCTCAGGAAGGTGCTTATCGCAGATGGCAGCCCATTTCTCCTTGTCAATCATGCGGGCACGGAGTACGGATAGTCCCTGGCAGAAGCCCTGCATCTTCAAGCAGTTGTGTCACATAGGTCCGGGTCGCGCCGCGCCGGTGCCCGGCGCGCGCAAGTTTGCCAGTGGGTACCTAGGCCATGGCTTCTCAGCGGAGAATATTTAGCTCTGTGCGTAGTCACAGCATAACTAAATAATAAAGCTAGGCATCATCTGGTGTGTGGCGCGTCATGGGCACACATTGAATTGAATTGAATTGAATTGTAACATAACTCCGTTGGGAGTATATGTAGCCGTACATAGCCCTTGAGAGGGGGCGTATGGCCTATCATACATCCTAAGCTACTTCCTGCAAGGGTGGGGATGTAAAGGACCCTTGCTCTAGGTGCACCAGGGCACTTGCATCCCCATGATCTTCAAGCTATGCCCAGCGAAGGGGGAGCCTGTCATGGGGGGGAAGATCAGCATAGCTATACAAAGAAGCTAGGGCATGGCGTCTCAGCAGAGAGTTATTCCCTGCATAGGCACAACAGAACTAATTAATAAAGCTAGGCATCATCTGGGGTGTGGCTCATCATAGGCATACATGTACATGATGAAGTAAAGCGCGTGGCTTAGCTGGGATAGTGCCTCTAGGAGGCGTACATGTACATGGCCACGGTCTATCTATTCTACACTACTACTGCTATATTCCCCTAAGCTGGGGCGTCTGGAGTCGCTGGGGCCGCGGGGGGGGGGTGGGTCGCCTGCCAGGGCTTATGGCCGACGTAGATGGCCGCCCCCTTCCAGTACACCGGCTGTCCCGCCTTGGTCTGCCGGAGCTGGAGGTAGGTCGGCCATAGCTCCCGTCGCTGTTGTTGCTGCGCCAGGGTCAAGTCGTCATCAAGCCGGGGTGAAGAGAGTCTTCTCGAGCCGCTAGCTTGCGGCGTCTGAGAAAAGAAATCTTGTCCGCCGGGGTCTTAAAGGTGAGAAGGAGCGGGGGCGGCCCTGCCTTACCCCGCGCGCGGGGAAGGCGGTGGGCGGCCAGCTCGATCTCACCGTTAAGGCCCATGCGACCAAGGATTTCTCTCTCAAACGCACGCAAAAGCTTCTCGGAATTCTCACCTTCCTCCATCTTGAAGTTCTTGACAATGACGTTGAGGCTGCGCTTGGCGAGCTCGGCCTCCTCGCGGAGGTCAAGCGTCTGCTGTTGAAGCTGGGCTGCGACGGCGGAGGTGGTGGAGGTGGTATGTTGCTTAAGCATGTCCGCCCATGCAGGTGGTGATGGGAGGAGCATCGCCGGCCAGGCCAGCCGGGGCTGGCTTGGCGGCAATGTCCTTCACCGCCTGGGCGGTGAGGCCTGCGGTGTTCTGCAGAACCTCGATAGCGATGGCGTTGTCCTTAAGACGCTGGTCGATGTCGCGGAGCTGGGCGGTGATGGCGTCGGAGGTGGGGGTGGTGGCGGTGGAGGAGGCGAGGAGGCTGGAAGTGGCGGTGGAGATGGTGGGGAGCTCAGCAGCCAGCGTGCCGCCCATTGCCGCCACATCTGCGGCTAGGGGCGTCACGTGCTGTGAGATGGTTGCTTGGAGGTCCAGAGGAGGATTCAAGGTGGATTCGGTCAAGGGGGAGGGGGTCCAGAGGTCCGTGACAGAGCGGTCAAGGATGGAAAAGAGGGCACCGAGCTGAAGACGGGGGCGAGACCAGCTGGCCAGGTTCTCAGCATGTTGTCGCATTGTGAACCGGCCGTCAGGTCCATTGCGGAAGCGGCAAAGGCGTTGAAGGCGTTGGCACATGTCGAGAAGGGAGGCGTATGACCCATAAAACACGAACTCCAGTATCTTGAGGGGTGGCATGTCGAAATAGCTGGGTCTGGCATCGTTGAAGGTGGAAAATAACCCGTCAACGTCAAAGTCGCGCGCAGACCAGCTCGGTTCGGTTGGGCGGCTGCGTTTTGGCTCAGGCGAGGCAGGAAGCCCGGGAGGGTGCTGGACGACCACCAGTGCGCGACTAGTGGCAGCACTGCCTTCCGGCCCTGATGGCGAAGCTGCATGCAGCCGGAGCTGCAGACGTATTTTCATTGCCGAGCGCAGCCGCCAGGCTGCGTTGCGTCGAGGCGCGTTTATTCGCCATATAGTGCGTTATAGCTTTGGAAAATTATATCAGCATGTGCGTCTAAGAAAGACGAAGCGATTGTGATATTCACAGCTGAAGTCGGGGCTCAAACGTGAAAGTTATGAGCTCCGACAGCCATGGCTACCTCGTGGCTCGTGGCTCGTGGCTCGTGGGAGATCATGTAGCACATATTCTATTATGGGCATATTCTATTATGGGCACACATGCACATGACTAATTAATGTTCATGAATCAGCTGGTATAGTGCCTGTAGTATGCGTGCCTGTACAAGGCCACTGTCTAACTATTCTACACTACTACTGTTGTATTCCCCTAAGCTGGGGCGTCTGGAGTCGCGTGCCAGGGCTTGTGGCCGACGTAGATGGCCGCCCCCTTCCAGTACACCGGCTGTCCCGCCTTGGTCGATCTGCCGGATCGAGCTGGAGGTAGGTCGGCCATAGCTCCCGTCGCCGTTGTTGCTGCGCCGGGGTAAGTAAGTAAGTACGTAAGTAAGTACTTGCGTGTCATGCACAAAGGCATGCCATGGAGTACTATGCTAATCTCATTAGAAAAAATAATTACACAAAAGTTTAAACAAATATCGTCTGCATCATTCCCATGCAACCATTAAGCACTAGATGGGGATGTAATCCTCATCCGAGCTAGGTGCTCTACTGTAATGGCAGACGAGGCGGTAGTGTAGCGGTTATCCTCAGGGCCAATAACCGCCAATAACCTCCACCTGCGGACTTCTACCCTGCATGGCTATAGCAACGGGCCGCGGGGCCCGTGGGCCGAGAAAACAGGAGCATACCCCTCAGGAAGGTGGTTATCGCAGATGGCAGCCCATTTCTCCTTGTCAATCATGCGGGCGCTGAGTACGGATAGTCCCAGAAGCCCTGCATCTTCAAGCAGTTGTGTCACACAGGTCTGGGTCGCGCCACGCCGGTGCCCGGCGCGCGCAAGTTTGCCAGTGGTTTGCGATGAGACAAGGGGACCCTGCCATAGGAGGAGTCAGGAGGTGTCTACCTGGTTGGCCCGGTAGGGCCCACATCGGTATTCACCTGGTCTGTGCGGGCAAGATGGCCGGCAAAGAGGAGGCGGCGGTGTCGGATGCATGGTGTGGGTGACAAGAGCTAGGAGCTCGCAGTAGAGCTCCGGGCCCGGGTGCGGCGTTCTTGGTCGCGGACGCCGAGGATATGACGGAGCATTCTAGTGACGGTGCCGTCAAGCTGCTGGCTCAGCGCCTGGTCCAGGGTCCACGCCTCGCAACCGTAAAGGAGGATGCTGAGGACATGAAGGGCCTTGAACAGAATGCGCTTGCGTCGCTCACTCAGGTAGCGGCAGGTCCAGAACCTGTCGAGGCGGCGGAGGGCCGCCCAGGCCTGGCCAAATATGCGGGTGTTGATCAATGTCGTCGGCCGCGTGGAGGGAAGCCAGCTGCCAAGGAGCTTGAAGCGAGTCGCCGGGGGGGCGGGGCTGCCGTCCAGCAAGAGGAGGGTGGGTGGGGCTATCCCAGCAGGGAAGCCGATGGCCATGACAAACGTTTTCTAATTAATTGCTGATCATAAGCCCCACCGCGCTTCCAGTGATAAGCTGTCTAGCCAGAGTTGGGCTGACTCCGGGGTTTCCACGAGCGTACGTCGTGTCATCAGCGTAGATCAGATCGCTCAGGCGGTAGGGTGCATGGGTCAATTCCCCGCCGTAGCTGGCGTACTCCGTGACCTCGATCCCCGGCGGGCAATATTAACTGTAAATGCTTAACATAGCAAAAGCATAGCGGGTGCAGTAGGGCTGCCCCATGGACCTCCAATAGGCTTGGAACTCATTCAGAGGCGCTGGTTTGGGAGGATATAAATGCCTCTCCAGGAGCCTGAAGTTTTTGGGCCCCCGGGGGCATACCCAGGGTTCACCCACAAAAACGAAATGGAATATGGGATAGCTTAGGCACTCTAGCACTCGGAAGGATATTAGCTCAGCGTTATGTGCAGTACTAGCTCTAATTACAAGTGGCCATTATCTTGCGCTTTAGCCACGAGCCACGAGCCATGAGCCACGAGCCACGAGCCACGAGGTAGCCATGGCTGACGGCGGAGCTCATAACTTTCACGTTTGAGCACCGAATTTAGCCGCGAATATCACAATCGACGCGTCTTTCTACGACGCACACGCTGATATAATTTTCCGATACGATGAGCAAACGCCCCTCGACGCACCGCAGCCCGGCGGCTGCGCTCGGCAATGAAAATACGCCTGCAGCTTCGGCTGCAGCTTCGCCCACCGGCCCAGAAGGCAGCGGTGACACTAGTCGCGCACTGGTGCTCGCCCAGCCCCCCGGGCTTGCCTCGCCATCTGCATCGCCTGAACCTAAGCGCAGTCGCTCTGCCGAGCCGCACTGGGACGCGATCGCCTTTGACATCAACGCACCTGGCTACTGGACTCGCCGCCCATCGCTCTTCATGGAAGACGTGTTTTTCGCGCACGCACGCCTCGCTTGTAGCCCTGTGCTCGCACCTCACTTCCCACAACCGCGGCCACTGGCCTGGTGATGGCCAGCTTGCCGACTACCCCGCCGAGGCTCGATCTCCCGATCATTCTCCGCATGAATCGTCCAAAGCTCCAACGCTTCGCCCTCCGCTCCCTCCTCGGACGCTCTGAAGCCGAGATCTGGGCTTCCCCACCGCCCCCTCCCACCTTCGGCCTTCCCCACCGAAGCCACCATCCGCACCCTCCTTAAGGAAGCTTTCGAGCAGCACGTGACCCCCCTTGCCACAGATGTGGCGGCAATGGGAGGCACGCTGCATGGCTGCTGAGCTCCCCACCATCCCCACCGCCACCGCCACCCCCCTCGCCCCCCCCCCCCCCCCCCCCCCGCCTCCACCGACTCCATCACCGCCCAGCTCCGCGACATCGATCGACCAGCGCCTCAAGGCCGATAATGCAATCGTTATCGAGGTCCTGCAGAACACCGCAGGCCTCACCGCCCAGGCGGTGAAGGACATTGCCGCCAAGCCAGCCCCTAGCTGCTGGCCTGGCCGGCGATGCTCCTCCCATCACGACCTAGCTGGGCGGACATGCTTAAGCAACATACCACCTCCACCACCTCCGCCGTCGCAGCCCAGCTCCAGCGGCAGACGCTTGACCTCCGCGAGGAGGCCGAGCTCGCCAAGCGCAGCCTCAACGCCATACTCAAGAACTTCGACATGGAGGAAGGTGAGAATTCCGAGAAGCTTGCACGTGCGTTTGAGAGCAAAATCCTTGCACGCATGGGCCTTCTTGGTGAGATTACTTAAGCTGACCGCCCACCGCCTCCTCCGCGCGCGGGGTAAGGCAGGGGCGCCTCCGCTTCTTCTCATCTTTGAGAGCCCAGCGGACAAGATTTCGTTTCTCAGATGCCGCAAGCGGCTCGAGAAGACTCACTTCACCGTGGACGACAGCTTGACCCTGGCGCGCAGCAACAACGGCGACAGGAGCTATGGCCGACCTACCTCCAGCTCCGGCAGACCAAGGCGGGCCAGCCGGTGTACTGGAAGGGGGCGGCCATCTATACGTCGGCCACAAGCCCTGGCACGCGACCCCCTCGACCACCGCGGCCCCAGCGACTCCAGAATCCCCAGCCTAGGGGAATTTACAGCAGCAGTAGTGCAGAATAGTTAGACAGTGGCCTTGTACATGCCCGCCTACTACAGGCACTATACCAGCTGAGGCCTAGCATTTTTTAGTCATGTACATGTGTGCCACCCTCCAGGTGATGCCTAGCTTTATTTAATTATGCAGTGCCCATGCAGGGAGTCACTCTCTGCTGAGAAGCCATGCCCTAGGTAGCTCTTGTATAGCCATGATGATCTTCCCCACCTATGACGGGCTCCCCTTAGCTGGGAGTTGCCCGAGACTCTGGGTGGTGCAGGTGCCCTGGTGCACCTAGAGCAAGTGTTGTTTACATTCCCACCCTTGCAGGAAGTAGCTTAGAATGTATTATAGGCCATATGTCCCTTCTCTGGGCTATGTGCTACAGATACTCCCAACGGAGCTATGTTCCTAATTAATTAAATTAGCTTGTGCAGTTTAGCGGACATCGATCTTGAGCCTACATTTCTTGCAGCATAAGCTAGAGGATGCGTCAGCCAACCTATTTGGTACTGCATGGTTGTACTGCACCCACAGTGTTGCGCGCCCTGCGGCACCATATATGCGCTGTGGAGAGACATGCCCACTTGTGACAGTGAGAGAAGCTAAGACACCCTCCCTCCTTCCCGCTGTATAGGGGTTGAAGGCTCCTTAATTTACTCAGTACTGGCACCCACGTGACTTAGTTACATGTTAATTAACCAATTCATTAATTGTTAATGAGCATGATGTCTACGTACATCCAGAGTACTCTTTGTCCAATGCCTCTTTGTCCAATGCCTTCAAAACTTCCATACTAAATTTTCTACAAAAAGGGAAATACAGCGGCGGCTGTATTTCATGTATCTTCACCAGTGCTCCGCAGTAACGTGCACAGTGCTCAGTCTTCCTGTAACGGTCCCTCAATCCTGGATGATATCAGGCAGGTGCCGTCTGTTTCAATCAAGCAAACCATCGCGTTACATGCCCTCTCCACTTCCTGATGTTTCTGACATGGGAGGATCAGCGTTTTTCCCGACACCTGGCTGGGTACCACTAGGAATGTCCGCCTCTTCACCCAAGTCGTCAGGAGAGGCAGTGAAGCCGTTGTGCATATTCATAAGTGATAACAGCCGTGTCCGTGCCAGCGTCATGTTGTGTAGGGTGTAGAGCTTCAGCGCCTGGTCAAGCTGCCCACTGGCTTCCAGCCGGGCACCTGCAAGTAGCCAACACAATATGTGGCCAAGGGGAAGAAAATTACAGCTTTGGTAGGTGAGCCGGCAACGATGAAATTCTAATGTCAATACACTAATGATATAAGTGGTAGGCACGACCTCCTGGCTCCTGGATGTATGTGACGTGTGCAAGTGACAAGAGGGTGTGAAAGGGTAAAGATGACTGGAGGAGGAGGAGGAGGGGGGGGGGGGGTCGGGGGGGGCAATGAGGATGGGGGAGGGAGGCTAGAGATGGGCACAGCGGTGTTGGAGCGCCTGCTTTATCTCAAGAGAGCCCCTGCATGGAGAGAGAGCACGCTGTGACGAGAGCAAGGACATGCGCCGTACATACCTAGCGCGACGATGTCTGACTTTGACAGCAGGTGCCAGTCCTCCTCGGATGTCAATGCCTCGTTTGGCTTCACCTCTGCCCCGGGCAGAAATGATCGCGTAGGAAGTGAGGGTGGTAAGGAATAAAGTAAGCAGGTGGGCACGTGGGCAGGCAGGGGAGCACACAGAAGAAGGTGAGGCAGGGTTTTAAAGTGGGGGGCGAGCCCAGGTCGCAATTCATTCATTCATTCACACGCCTCTGTTGGGAGAGTCGCGGCGTACCGACTTTTTGAGTAGATACCCTTCATCCCTGTTTGATGCACACCAAGAAGGTTTCATCCCTGTTTGATGCACACCAAGAACAGGGAACGGGACCACCCCCCTTCTCTCATTACCTTTAGGCAGGCCACGATTCTATTACACTGCTCACCAGGAGAGTCTAGCAACTAGTGTGGGTGCAAAAAAGCTTCGATACAGCAAAAGCTGATAGCGGATGCAGTAAGGCTGCCCCGTGCATGGTCCAGGGGCCAGAAGATAGGCTTGGAATTCATTTAGAGGCGCCGGTTTGGGAGAAAATAAAGGCCTCTCCCGGAGCCTGAGGGACATTCCCAGGGTCCACCCATGACCCCCAGGTCGCAATGGCGATGCAACACACAGGACTGAGAATTCCCAGGTAGACAGACACGCGGCGTCAACAAGGCCAAGAGCATAATTGTCCTCGCTAGAGTGCCGCGCCGTGCATCTTATGCGTCCAAGCCACGCGATGCTAGCATGTACATACACCGACTCCAGCTGCCACCCAGTGGGAAACAGTGAAGACCAGGTATGGATCATGCACACCAACCAGGCACACAGCCGATTCTCCTCCTGCCCTCCGTATCGCTCCTAACAAGGGGCAAGTCGCACCAGCGGAAAAATTCACCCAAGCTACGGCTATCCATCAGAATAGATGATTCTGCACCCGCTCTTGCCCTTAACCACACACACACACACATCACTTTGCTCATACGGGATCGGCACAACACACAGGCGCAAGAGGGAGCCAGGACAAAAGCCTCAAGAGCCACTTGGATGATTCAGAGCCCCCGACGGGCAAGGCTCAGGTTAACAGGTTCAGATGTACAGTGTTGTCACCAGCCATGGCTGAAGGGAACCATGTCATGCCACCGCGCTCCCAAAAACATGGTCACAGGCATCGCATCGTTGGTATTCAACATACTGTCACGACGCGACAACCGACGGTGAATATATGATTTCTTCATGATCAGAATCACGGCAGGAGAGGGAGAGACCTTCGACAAGCAAAACCCCTCGCTACTGTCCTGCTGGCATCTCAAGTGATGGGAGACAGCACTGGACACTACGTAACGGACGACCCCCCCCCAGCTCGCTTGAGGCAGCAACTTAGGTTGTCAGTCAATGATCCAAGGGATTATACCGCGGGCCGGTTCGGCCACCCAGCTTCGGGGGAAAATGGGGGCTACAGGAACTTTCCGAAGCAACCCCTTCTTGCTGCTGGTCTCCTGGCATGTCCCGTGGGCATCTACCGGCGTTTTCACAGGGGGGTCTGGCATATTATGCCACCTACCCGCCAGCATGGCCTCCACCGCCGCCATCTCTGCCAGTGACGGCAGCAGCTCCCGCCCAACATCCGCCCAGGGCTCTGCGGGTGGTGGTGGCGATGCGGGCGACAGCAGCTTGTGCGCTGGCTGCGGCGGCGGCGCCTGCGGCAGCCTCTGCCGTTCCTCGGCCAACGTCACCCGCACTGCCTCCGCCACGCGGGCGTCTCCCATGCGCGTGGCGTGCACAAAGATGTCCTGTGGCAGCGCGCCAGGTGGCACGAGGGGTAGTGACAGGAGGAAAAGCGGAAGGTGCCGGGGAGGGCAGCAGGGAAACAGTCGTCGGAGCAGGTATTCGGCATTATTAAATAGAAAAGTGGTAAAGGATGCTGCAGAGACAGGAAATTGCTCTTGCATGACGTGCTCTCTTCCGCGGGTGCAGGCATCCAGACTCAAAATGGCGTCGCAACGGCGTGTTTGCAAGCAGACATGGCACATGCTGCTGCGGATAGGGGCCGAATGGATGGTGATGGATAAAAATGGATGAAATTGTATGGCTCCCACACTGAGCCAGGAGCTGGACATATAAGCCTCAGCGAAACAGGATCAGGTTCACTAGAATGCGGCACGAGAAAGCCACCACGCGCAATCCCCGCTGTATCCCGACGATCATGATGACCAACGGCCATCTCTGTGTGGCTTTGCCAGAGGTAGCCGGCTGGGCCATGGGCATCTCTGTAAGTCCCGCACGCGACCTCACCTTGACCTTCCCACACTGTGTGCAGGGCTGTCGGGCACATGACAGCACACCACAACCTAGCCAACCGAGGCATGCATTTGACAAACAGTTTCGTGACCTTACCTGACGTACATTTACACCCGTACCCGTCGATTCGGGTGCATGACAAGGGCACCGGCGCAGATGCTGGAATCGGTGGAAGAGCCTTAAGGGCCTGATGCCGTGCTTGGTGGGGGGGTGTCTCCCGCACAAATTCGGAAATACGATTCAGTAGGTGAACCGTAAAAGAACCATAAGCCTGGTGCCCTCCTTGGGGTGGGGATACTCCCGCTCAGAATACTCACGGTAAAGCAAGCCACAAATCAGGCCGCCCAACCGCACATTAGCCGCCCAGATACGCGCAACCTAACAACCCCCACGCAACCGCAACGGGCGATAATGGCCCAGGGCGTGCCAGCGCACCAGAAAGCGACAGCCAGCAAGGCCTGCCCCCCCGCAGTGGCCCACCTGCAGCAGGTCGATACCCTGGATCCGGTGCGCCAGCGAGAAGGCGGCCTCCAGCTGGTTGAATCTGCCCATGAGCTCGAGGATAAGGACGACGACAACAAGGAATAAGCAGAGTGTTGCGCACCAAGGATGGTCTGTGAGGAATAAGTGTTGCACACCAAGGATGGTCTGTGAGGAATAAGTGTTGCACACCAAGGATGGTCTGTGAGGAATAAGTGTTGCACACCAAGGATGGTCCCGGCGCGATGGCTCGCATCATAGGTGAAACTACATGCAGCAAGTAGACCGCTGTACGGCCATTAGCGCCATATGCAGCTAGCCCAGTCTGTGCCCTCAGCATTGTCCCTCAGCACACACCCGCGATGACACTGTCATCTTAGATTTGCTACATGCTGTCACCCGGGGGCTTTCATGCTTGCTTGAACCAGACCACTGTGCCCCAAACGTGGGCGCGAACGGAAAAGTGTTAAATCCCCATACTATATTCGAACGCCAGGCTGACATGAAAAATACCAGCATGAGCTGCCATTCTCTCCGACCCTGCAGGTGACATCGGTATGAATGCCTTGGGGCTGCCACACAGACAGGGCTTGTACTGCCTGGATCGCCGTCGTGCGCTCTGTCGGCTTCCATGTGTGTTACACCCTCCTCACAAACCGCCAGGTTGCCGCTCTCCATGACTTGCCATTTCCCTGCTTACAGAGTAGCGCTGTTGTGCACACCACTTCCTTGGCCTATTGCCAGACAGGTGGATGGTCCCCTGCGTTGGTCACCTTCAACACCTCCTTGCGTTCTAATCCTACCATCCCATAAAGCAAGCTGATCCTACCATCCCATGAAGCAAGGTGCAGAGGCACCGCAGGCCTCGGTTCTGCCCAGAACGGCACTGCCCCTACCGCAGTAAGTGCTGCCCCACACGCCGCCACAGGTTGCGCCACTGCTCTGGGAACGAGTTGCCGCGGGGCAGGTTGGCCAGCTCCAGCACGCTCCAAATCGTCTCTGCCGCACGCCGCCACATCCCAGGGATGCGGTACCAACAAGGGATGGCTTAGCACGTGAGTGGTTTTCCAAGGACTGAGCATCCACCTGTTTAGACCAACACGCAATTTTGCCTCGCGGAGCCATCACAGTTAGGGAGCGGGGGGCATGTAGAGGCCCAACGAGGGATGGGGGAAGGCGACAAGGCCCACGCGACCGGCGGATTAGCCCTGGGCAGGCCCATCACCCAACCACACATCTCGGTACTCGGAGGGGTTCAATGCCACGTGGTTGGTGGGCTCTCCCACGGCTTGTGCATGGTAGCATATTATACTTGTTTGTGAGCCTGCCATCTTAAGTGCTCTTGTCCTGTTTCACTGTCACAGCCAGAAAGATGCTCATTAGGGAAGAGGAAACAGACACTGAAGACAACACTTCCCATCCTACTCGTGACCGTGGATGTGGCCTTGCAGCCGGGACAACGTTCTACTTCCCCCACAAGGATGCTAGTAAGCCTAACTACTGGGTACAGTAGTCCCTCTGGGTGGGCAGGCAGTGGGGACGGGAAGACAAGCCCGCACCTTTCTCCCCATGCTTCCCCATTTCCGCAGGAGTCCCAGCCATGCCTGCTCTGCTGCCAGCAACTCTCAACCTATAGCTCTCCTTGGATGCACCACGCACGCGTCCGCGGTCTGTCCGCAATAACGATACTAGAGCGGGGTCAAACTTGAGTCATACTTGAAGAGGTATACTGGACGCACGCGGGGGGGCGTAGTATTGACTATGATGCATAGGTCTATTAATCTATCCGCCCTACCCAGCGTAGCGCAATGGCCAAGGGGGCCGCGCATGCCCCACGACGCAGGGCATGCCAGCGCCGCACTGTGCAGAGAGGCATGCCAGCGCCGCACTGTGCAGAGAGGCATGCCAGCGCCGCACTGTGCAGAGAGGCATGCCAGCGCCGCACTGTGCAGAGAGGCATGCCAGCGCCGCACTGTGCAGAGAGCATGCCAGCGCCGCACTGTGCAGAGAGGCATGCAAGCCTCTCGCTGCGGCGCACCTTGAAGCGGGAAGCGGTGCATCAGTGAAGGTGCGGCCCACAGCCGCATGGTCTGGTTCATTATCAGCTCCAGCGCACACAGCTTCTCGGTGTCGTGGTTGCACACCGACACCAGGCTGATGGCCTGTGCGGCAGCCGAGGGGGCGCGCAGGGGCAGACAGGCAGACAGACAAGCAAACCGGCAGAGGACAGGCAGATAGGGATTCGTAGGATAGGCAGACAGAATAGGTAGATAAAGCTAAAGGCACAGCAACAGGCAGGACAAGAATGTCAGGCACAAGGGCAGACAGGCGAGAGGCAGGGAATTTTGCAGGCAGTAGCGGCAGCCATGGGGGCAGGTGGGTGGCGGGCGGATGAGCAACAAGAGAACGCCCTATTCGGCAGTACTGGCAACAATTAGCCACCATTAGAAGCAGGTACAAATAATTATCCAAGCCACGCTTGAGCAACTAGGGAGCATGCCTGGTCAGCAAGGCAACGAGCTATAATGGAAGTGTGCCAAATATTTATTGGCATCATCGCCGCTGCCTGATGCACGCAAGGGGCCCAAGCCATTCTGCCTAGAGGGCACTTTGGGTCGAAGGGGGGAAAATGTTAAGCGCGATGCCCCTAAAAAGTGCCATGTGGCATGCGTCAGGAGCAAGCAAGGTAACCACCCTCTGTGTGCGACAAGCGGCCATTCCCAAAGATGTTGGCATAGCCTCCCTTTTACCTGCTGCCGGCACAGTTTCCCCTTTCCCTGCTTCACTGGCGTGGTCTCCCCTCTACGTGCCCTTGGCATTCTCTCCCTTTCCCTGCTGGAATGGGAAACCTTGAACCGCGATTCGCACTACCTTCTCCCTTTCCTCTCCTCGGCGTGGCCTGCGCTCACCTGCCGGATGTCACCGTTGTTCAGGTGCTGCGCGACCACCTCTCGCACGCGCAGCTTGCCCTGGCTGAGCGCGCCCATGGCAAGGCTCACCACCGCCAGGGGGCCTCTGGGACAACATGACCCGAATGGAGACCAAGAGTGGCCCGAACATTGTAACAAGGATGGCAGGCACAAACTTGTCAGTCAGCCATGGGACGCGCAGGCCCACACATGACTGCAAGCTGGACCGTGTTCTCCCTGGGAGTACTCTGGGCACTTTGCTACTCCTGACCAGGTTGCTCAACAGATGAGGGGCATGTGGCGGCCGCATGCAAGGAGAAACGGGCTGTAAACTGGTGGCGATCAAGGCCTGCCACGGCTAGTATTTACCACGGCCCTGCCCAACATATGACACGGTAAAAGCATCGATGGTAAGAGATCAGGACATGGCAATCGCAACTCTCGCCATCCACCCATGGCCCTATACCCCCCTCAGCCCCCCTTTCCACGTAAATCCAAGGCTCCCTCCACCCACCCACCCCCCTCCCTTTCCCCTCTTTCCTCCTCCCTCATGATGCCAAGGCCAACTCCTGCCAGGTGAACATATTTTTTGAGATGGTCGGTCGCCCTGCACGTATGCTGCACCCTACGTCACTGTGGCTCGACTAGGTTGGAGCGGGAAGCGCGATGACGGCAGCTTCCATCCTCAAGTATTCGAGCTGTGCAATCCATGTGGCGTCATGCTATGGGGAACAGCTACCAAAGTACATGCTGCCGATGCTCAAGGCAAGGCACTACCAGAGGATGTGGCAGACCCCTACTCCGCAGCAGGCTGGCTTTTCAACACCTATGCCTGTGGTGCAGTTAAGTATAAGTCCTATGTCGCCATTGCGGAGTGTAAGGCCACGGAAGAGGCGCCAGCTTATGCTGGCATGCCCAGCTTGTACCATCCAGCCACGCTTGCTAATTACTTTTAGTTACACAGTAATGACTTGTGAATATTATATATAACCATAATGCTGGCGTACCGCTCCATGACCACCACCGACCGCTCCCACAGCGTGTAGGTCAGCTCGTCCGCGTTCAGCCCAGCCACCGCATCCATGTTGCGACCCTGTCCCTTGCCCGCGCCATAAAAGTCAACCTGGGACACCTGGCAGTCAAACCTGCAAGCGCCGGGGGATCGCCACAGGTAGAGCTTGCCTTCTGGTCAGTACATCATGACTTAGCGCGGGGCTGACTGTACATGGAATCAGCAGCAGTTCAGTGAGAGACGAAAGTAAAGGAGACAGATGGGTGGTTCAAAGATTAAAAAAAAAAAAAAAAGTGCTAACATTAATATGCCCACCATGGGCATCTACTGGAAGCAGGGCAGATGACTTTGCGGGATAACGGGAAGGTAGCAAGTTGTCTTTCCATCAGTTAGGCATTTGTCCGTCGACGGCGTGGCTCGTTGACGCACGAACCAAAGATGCACAAAAACAAAGGGGACGATGGAGGGAGGGAGGCAGGGCGGGAGGCAGCATGTGTCGGTGACTGGCTGGCCGGCAACTCAGGACATGGTTTAAACAGTTGGCCCATGTCATCCCATACTCTGTGCCAACAAAGCAGAGCTCTCTGCCTATAGTCCATCCATCATGGGTCCCGTGCCCGCCTCCCATTGCCTGCCTCCGGCACAGACCCACAAGATGCCCCCATAAAAAGGAACCAGCGCGTCAAATACCACCCAACATGAGCTTCCCTGCTGTACAAGGCAACCATCCTCTGCTTGTATAGGGCACCAGCGCGCCGCATACCCCACCACGAACCTACCCGCTGCACAAGGTAAAAGAACATCCAATAGGGAACTCCAATAGGGCACCAGCGCGCCGCATACCCCACCACGAACCTACCCGCTGCACAAGGTAAAAGAACATCCAATAGGGAACCACTGTGCCCCGTACCCCAGCATGTCGGTGAAGGAAAGGCAGGGCTGGCCCATGCCCAGCCCCTCGAACGCAAACCAAAGGGTGTTCAGGGCCGCGTCCACCGCGGCCACGGAGCCGTCCGAAAAGCCCACAAAGAGGAAGGCGCCCGACGGGTGCCACCGCAGGAGCTTCACCTTGCCCTGCGGACACGGGGGATGAGAGATATTTGTGCCACATAATGAATTGTTCAAAGATGTTAAGGTATAGATAGGTTATACATAGGCATAGATAGGGTATACATAGGCATAGATAGAGGCATAGAGGTACATAGGTATACATGGAAATAATGGCATATGAGGTACCTATGGTATATCGGTACCTATCTATAGAGGTATACAGGTTGTCGCGTTAATGTAGGCATGTAGGTGCAGATAGGTATAGATAGGTATAGGTATAAGGTATAGTGCAGCAAACAAGGGGGAGCAATCCGGTCCGCACACATGGCCTGAAATGGTGCCTTGATTCCCCTCCAAGCTGCTGCCACCCTTTCTCGATAGGAAGAAGACTGTGTGCGTGCACTGCACTGGGGCATGACATGGGGTGCAATCCCAGTCTTCTGACCATGCAGGTAACCAAAGGACATCCCCATAGTGCCCCAGCCCTGCATACAAACGGGCTCTTGCACATCTGGAATACTCTGCCACGGGCATACCTCCCTCGCTTATTCGCACTCCTGCCCCGCACAATGACCATCACTCCCTTATCTAGCTCCTGCACCGCACAATGGCCAATGGCCGTCCTGAGTAAAACCATCCCTGTGGCCTCCCCACACAACACCCAACCTCACGTCACCTGCCCGGCTCGCACCACCCTTCGCACGCATCCCCACGTCAACAACTTCATGCGCGAGGCATGCAGCTACCCGGCTTATGGAGGCGACGTCCCTGGGCAAGCGTTGGCCACATGAACACCTGTTCCTGATTAAGCTGTGAGATGGGGCTGTCACCTCGCCACCCTGGCTGCCTCGGATGAGCATTCGCAAAGGTAGTTAATGAGTGACTCAAATCCAAGAGCCAGCCCCCCAGGAAGGTTCTCTCATGCAAGGGATACTCTCAAATGCCACTTCACCCATGCGGCATGAGTGGCATGCCCATGACAAGCACCGAGAGGGCGGGCGGGCGTGGGAGCGCACCTTGTCGGGGAAATGGACCTTGCGCAGCACGCCGCGCGCCACGTCGTAAAGAACCAGGTGCCCATCCCGCGAGCCCACAACCAGCTGGTGGGGTCCAGGGGGGAGAGTGGGGGAGGAAATGGTGGTGAGGGTGTTGGGGGGTGGGAGGGTGGGGGTCAGAGGAAGGCAAGAAGGGTGCCAAGCGAGGACAGGCCGGAGTCCGCGAGCGGATAATTGCATGCATGTATGTGAGACGGTGCCGCGTGAGCCACCTGCTAACTGGCTGCCTTTCTTGCTGGCTGGCTGGCTGGCTGGCTGGCTGGCTGGCTGGCTGGCTGGCTGGCTGGCTGGCTGGGGTCCAGTGGAATGGATGGGCAAGTTGTTGTGCTGGCAGCTGCGTGGCCTGCATGGCTAACTGAGCTGGCTTCCTTTCTTCATTGAATGCATGGGTCATTGGTATCCCATTTGCACCGCCGATGCCAGCAAAAAAACTCGCAGAGGGCACGATTAACTTGGCTGAAAGGCTTCTTTCCTGGACCATGGATCGATCCACACGCGGCCGCACTTTCCCACGCACACTGCAAATTCAAGTTTCAAATGCCCTGGCAATGCATGGCACAGCCGAGTCATCTAGTAGGGGTTGGGTGGGTGGCTGCCCCTGAGGGCATGGCGCCAATAAAGGATGCCGACCCAGCGATTCATGAGCCTGGCATACACATCCGCCCATACTGTATTCACCAGCATATATACATAAGTGTATCAGGTCAAAGGAGTTCATTATGTAAAACATACCAAGTACTAAGCACCAACCACTAGTATCAATGGAGGTACAAGAAACAAGAAAGATGCACCCACCACTAGTATCGGTACAAGGAAAAACAATGACACCACGGCCACCAAGCTCCCCACCTGCGACTCCTCCAGGTCCCACTCGGCCGCGCTGGCCCCCCCAGGGAGGTCTGCGGCGGACAAAACCATCTGGCGGACCGCGGTGATCTGGGGGATGAGGGGTGGGGGATGAGGGGTGGGGGATAAGGGGTGGAGCATGGGGGTGGGGAATGAGGGGTGGGGGATGAGGGGTGGGGGATAAGGGGTGGAGCATGGGGGTGGGGAATGAGGGGTGGGGGATGAGGGGTGGGGGATGAGGGGTGGGGGATGAGGGGTGGGGGTGAGGGGTGGGGGATGGGAGGTGGGGGATGAGGGGTGGGGGATGGGAGGTGGGGGAGGAGAGGTGGGGGATGGGGGTGGGGGATGAAGGGTGGGGATGAGGGGTGGGGAGTGGGGGGTGGGGGATGAGGGGTGGGGAGTGAGGGGTGGGGGATGAGGGGTGGGGATGAGGGGTGGGGATGGGGTGGGGGATGAGGGGTGGGGGATGAGGGGTGGGGATGAGGGGTGGGGGATGAGGGGTGGGGGATGGGAGGTGGGGATGAGGGGTGGGGGAAGAGGGGTGGGGGATGGGAGATGGGGGGTGAGGGGTGGGGGAGGAGAGGTGGGGGATGAGGGGTGGGGGAAGAGGGGTGGGGGATGAGGGGTGGGGGATGAGGGGTGGGGGATGAGGGGTGGGGGAGGAGAGGTCGGGGATGAGGGGTGGGGGATGAGGGGTGGGGGATGGGAGGTGGGGGATGAGGGGTGGGGGATGGGAGGTGGGGGATGAGGGGTGGGGGATGGGGGTGAGGGATGAGGGGTGGTGGATGAGGGGTGGGGGGTGGGAAGCAGGCTAAGAAACAAGGGCACGGGATATGGTGCAACGGACAAGGGGCAGGGGGCGACGAGTGCGCGGCATGTTGTGAGAAAATTCCATACAGCTACCGGGGGAGACTGGGATCAGGACACTTGAAAGAGAGAGCGACGCTTATGCAGAGAGCGACGGTTAAGCAAAACGGAGGGACATGTGCATGTTTCTATTTCTGGCGTGCGCTGGTTGTCTCTTTGATGTTGGCTGAGGGCGAGGAGTGGGGAGCGAGCACCCTCAGCCATTGGTCCATACTTCACATGGGGTCTATAAATACTCCGTATTGCAGAATGGATGAACACGGGGGAGCGAGCGCGGTCCAGCATAAAGACGGTGCCGATTAAAAGCTATTTTTGGCACGCGTGGGACATGCGGTCAGCTACCAGCGAGGCATCGCAAGGAGTGGGGCAAGCAGGTGAAGAGATCGACCAGGTGGCATCCGCCAGATGCTGGCTTGTCACTCGCAGGAGGGTCGAGAGCAATGAAAGCGTATATGCCAGAAAGCATTACCCAAAATATGGTTGGATCTGGTAAAAAGTAGCCCGAATAATCCCACAACCGGCCCATCATGGTGACAATGAGAAGCATGGCCCGACACCTCCGAGGCGAAAATGCAGCAAGCAGCAGGCATGGCAGGCAGCAGCCACGGCAAGCAGCAGGCATGGCGAGCAGCACCCAGAAGACAAGTCAAATGGCAAATGCAGCTCCATGTCTGTATCTCAAATACCAGGCTAGAAGAAGCACTTTTTGATGCCTCGTTGTTATACCGCAGCAAGCATAACAAACATGTCAAACTTGAAACAAAGCTTGTCAGTGCAAAAGAGTAAAGCACGACAAAATGAGATACCACCATCACACCAATCTGAGCCAAATTCACTGGTACTTGTCCTCTCCCCAGTTTGTCCTCCCCAGCTCCCTCACTGATTCCCCTACCACCGAACCATGCCAGTATGTAGTTATGTGTGTAGTACGGCATGTTGGGCCACACCGCATCGCCAAACCACGCGCGATGGAGACTCGCCTTCCCACGGGAGACGATGTACTGCCCCATCTCGGCCGCGGGTGGGGCCTTTTGCTCCTTGCCGCTCCCCCTGGGCGCCGCGCCAGGGGCACCCAGGGCGGGTGCCGTAGGCGCGTTCGGTGCGCTCGTGAGGATGACCACGTTGGGCAGCCGGTGGCTGAAGCGGCACTGGACCACGTCCTTGACCAGCATCGGCTGCTGGATGGCGCACACGAGTCGGGGGCCCTTGGCCTTGCCACCCTTGCCGTCCCTGCGCAGGCAAGACCACCGATAGGTGGCACGTGCATGGGATGTTGGTTGGAAGAGGGGAGTGGGTGGGACGCGATTACCTCCGCAGCTTGGAACACCCACACCGTCAATACCACCTGACTAGGCCTCGGGATGACATATACCACCAGTGATTAGGCCATCATCATGACATATACCACAGAATAGGCCTCGGGATGACACGACCCCAAGGCCTCTCCAGAAACCCCCTCTCCATCCCCATGCCCATCCCAATCTCCCTTTCTCACCTCAAAACTTTCCTGCTGTATACAGTAGACGAATCGAACCCCGCCCCCCTCACACCTCCTTGGCACTGGCAATGCAGTAGAACCCCCCCCCCCCCCACACACCTCTCCTGGCATATGCGGTAGCCCCCCACCCCACCTCTCCTGGCATAGGCAGTGGACACCCCTCCAACACACACGCACACACACACACACACACACACACACACACACACACACACACACACACACACACACACACACACCTCTCCTGACGTATGCGGTAGACCACCACCGAGCTCTCGCAGAGGACCATCGCCAGATCCGCGCTGCAATTGAGGTGGACCGAGCGCACGCCCTCGCCCACGCTGAGGCTGTCCACCTGCAGGCAGCAAGAAGAGGGTTAATTAGTTGAACATGCGACACTGAGTGAATCCAATGCCCACGGGAGGTCGCAGAACGACTACGGGGCTGACATCAGCACGCTACGCGCGTGCAGGGTCCCATTCAGGCACACCCAGATGTGGGGATGTAAGCTACACTGCTGCAAGCGTGTCATACAGTAAGCCACACTGCTGCAAGTGTGTCATGCAGTAAGCCACACTGCTGCAAGCGTGTCATGCAGTAAGCCACACTGCTGCAAGTGTGTCATGCAGTAAGCCACACTGCTGCAAGCGTGTCATGCAGTAAGCCACACTGCTGCAAGCGTGTCATGCAGTAAGCCACACTGCTGCAAGCGTGTCATGTAGTAAGCCACACTGCTGCAAGCGTGTCATGTAGTAAGCCACACTGCTGCAAGCGTGTCATGTAGTAAGCCACACTGCTGCAAGCGTGTCATGCAGTAAGCCACACTGCTGCAAGCGTGTCATGTAGTAAGCCACACTGCTGCAAGCGTGTCATGTAGTAATCTACACTGTATCCGACCACGGTGCTACACCTTTGGTGCCATCTAATTGAGCCACATCACGGCGCTGCATTATGGTGCCATGCAAATCGCGCCAACTTACAATGCTGCGCGATGGGTGTTCGGTTGCATGGGTGGGCAGGCCCCATGCATCGGTACGCATCCCTCAACTGCGTTGGTGGGCCCCAATCCCATGCTGGAATCGCGCACACAGTTTCGGCCGCGCACAAGTCAACTCCTAAACCACCAGCAAAGGTGCCTTGGCGTCATGAAATCGATCGTTTGTGGAACTTGGACAAACACAAGCACGGCTGCATCCCATGAATGCACGGCCGCCCCCCCCCCTGCATGCGCGCACCTTTGCCGATGCCAGCTTTGTGCGCGTGTCCATGTTCACGTTGGCCCCGTGGATGGCCTCCACCGCCCGATGCTTGAGGTCATACACCTGCAGCATGCCCGTGCGGCTCAGCGACAGCAGCAGGTGGCCCATCTCATCCATGTCCGCTGGCGGGGGGGTGGGGACAGGGACGGACAGACAAGGGACAGCCGACCGAGGGTGCACAGCGATGACGGGTGGCGAATGGCAGTTGGCAAGCGGCAAAACGGCACGTTTCTTTGTCAGCCACAGTGCAAGCAGAAACGCTCTTGAGCAGTCAGCGGAAACATGGACAAAAGTACCTAGATTGTTGCACTGGCTCTTGGTGGTTGCAGGGACAAAGATATTCCAGAGGTGCTCCAAGTCCATGGGAGGAAACAGGGGTCCGCCCACGCTGCTTTGCAGGTATAAGGCTATCTGGGCCAGCCAGGTGCGTCAGGGAGCTATTCATTTCCACCCCCCAACCAGGGTGTGACATCAGTGCCCGCACAAGCTGCCGTAGTGGCAGCTTGCAACTGCCACCCACCCACCAAGTGGTGTGGATCCACACAACCGTGCGGATAGAGATCGTACTCGTTGCCCATCCGGCGTGGATAGAGATCGTACTCGTTGCCCATCCGGCCGGGATAACTCAAGAGTGACGCACCAGTCATAATGGGGGTCAACTTTTACACAGAGCACTTAAAACAGGGGGGTAATGAGGCCAGTTGGAGCAGGGGGGTAATGAGGCCAGTTGGAGCAAGGGGGTTACGAGGCCAGTTGGAGCAAGGGGGGTGGGGGACTCCGTGGCGTGCACTTTGGTTAGTGATTTGGGACCGATAAACACTTGACACGCGCATGGGTAGCGTGCCATGCACCAGATGTCCTGCATTTCCTGTGGGCATGTTAAGGGGGCTGCCTGCCACCTGACCCTGCCACGCGACCCTGCCACCTGGCAGCATCGCCCCACCTGATATGATCTTGTCAGGGATGATGGTGGCTTCCGACCGGTCCGTGCACAGCCACTCGATGTCGTCCCCTGACGTGGCGCGCAGGTTGCAGTGGACCCACGACGCGTCCTCCAGCAGGACCTGGCACGTTAAGGTTGGGAAGGATGGGATGGAGCAGGGGGTATAGAAGCGGTAGGACAGCAGGGGGCAGACTTGGTGGGGCAGAATGAGATGGGGCGGAATGAGATGGGGCAGCAACGCAGGAGGCAGACATACATGGGGCAGAAAAACTAAAAAGGAAACATAATTGCGGCAGGGATAACACGATGAAGCACAGCGTGCTTGCCTGATTCCATACACATCACACGGACAAGTGTTAAGGTTCCGTGAGGCAGGCACTCCTCCGGGCCATCGTTGGATTGCAACGGTATCCATGAGGCCGGTTACGTAATATATTGAATAGGATGAACCGTCACCGTACACATGGCTGCTGAGCCAGGCTATCCATGCACGCATGAGCACGAATGAGTGTTACCGTGTGAGCATGCCCTCATCATCCCCGCATGGAGAAGACATATGTCACTGCAGCAGCGGACGGTGAGGCACTTGAGGTGGAGACACTTATTTTATTAGACTTCGTGGAGAGATGGAGTCGACAAAACAAGGCAATCGTTATTATGATCGCCATTCCTATCCGTTAATTCTGGGCTGTGACCGGGAGATTTGACGATCTTGCTTTTGAAGTTCCCCCCCCCTCCAGATGCAGCCATCATTCCCACACCACAATCACCCCACCCCTCACCGAGAAGTGAGAGCTCTTCCCCCTCCACTGCGTCGCGATGGGGCGGTGTGCGCGCAGCAGCTCTTCCACCTCCTTGACTGCGCGCCGCAGCGCCCCGTTGTCCTTGGCTGCCGCCGCCGATTGTGACGGCCGGCGGTGGCCATCTGCGAGTGTGCTCCAATTGAATGAAATTTGTTGTTTCGCAAACAAGCCAAGGGGTTGAGCGTCCATGCTCCACATATTCCGGGTTGCAGGCCTGCGCTGGTTGTCTCATTGCTATACGCAAGTATGCTTAATATATAGGCATGTGGATGAGATATACGTAAGTATGCTTAATATATAGGCATGTGGATGAGATTACTGACAGGAGTGAAGCCCAGAGGGTTGGCGTGCAGGCATGCATGGGTCGCCTGATGTGCACGTTGTGCCGGGGCAACCACACCCACGTAGATGAGCTTGTCTCAGGGCATGGTGGAGATGGCGGCACTGGGGTCAACATACCAAAACCCGCTGTTGGTGGCTTCCCAAGTTGTGACATGGGTCCTGAGAAGCGAGATGCATGTCATTACTCGAACCAAGGGTGATGCCCAGGGGGCATATTTTACATCCCAGAGAGCGTGGACAAATAACACCTTAAACCCAGGGTGAGGACCGTGGGTGAGGATATAAAGGCCAAGTGCCCCGTCGACGCAATCGCCAGCACGCGGTTTGGTTGCGGGGGCACGGATGCTGGATGTGGGATTCACAAGCAAACTGATCGCTGCTGCAACCAGGACTTCAACCCAACGCTCATCTGATGCTAGAACAGACACCAAATGTAGCGCAAGGCGATAATCCCACCGACCAGGTCAAGACACGCGGCAGGGGAGGAGCCTGCCCCAAGCCAAGGCGGCAAAGGTTATGCCACTCTTTCGGAGCACACCTCAACGCGAGCAAGCGGGCAGCCGTACTATAGCAAGCGTACTATAACAAGCGTACTATCGCAAGCGTACTATAGCAAGCGTACTATAGCAAGCGTACTATAGCAAGCATACTATAGCAAGCGTACTATAGCAAGCGTACTATAGCAAGCGTACTATACAAGCGTACTATAGCAAGCGTACTATACAAGCGTACTATCGCAAGCGTACTATCGCAAGCGTACTATAACAAGCGTACTATAACAAGCGTACTATCGCAAGCGTACTATAGCAACCGTACTACACAAGCGTACTATACAAGTGTACTATAGCAACCGTACTATACAAGCGTACTATAGCAAGCATACTATAGCAAGCGTACTATAGCAAGTGTACTATACCAGCATCTGTGCAGTGCTGGGGAGTACCAAATTGACAACAAAATTAAGCTTACCTAAAATCTATTTAGATACAGCCCAGGTGGTGCGGCAGGATGTTTGCCCAGGGAATATCCACAGAAGCCTGGGAAGTGACCATCGTGCGATTGTACTTTCGTACAGGTCATGACAACATGCGCAGGACGAACACATGCCCGAGGCCCTGGTCCTTGCCGCAGCTTCAAGCCTTGGTCCTTGCACCACCGTCAACCCTAAGTGCTTCAAGTACTAAGTATTCACCATGTTCATCTCCTGACTCACACGTCACCAGCTTACTCAGCAGGCCAAAGGATGCATAATGAACGAAAATTGTGTGGGTGCGCTTCCGCATATGACACGTTCAAACAAAGGGGGGGGTCAATGGCCGGTTCGTACCTGTGCTCCAGTGGCCATAGTCCGACATGCCTGGGTCCTGAGAACGAGCAATGACCACGGCACAAGAGCACAGGCAATCAGGCGTGCCCGCGTCAGGATGTGTGTGCAAGATCAAGGCCTAGCGTCACACGGGCGCATGGAACTCCCACTACCAGCAGCCATAGCCATGTCACTGTCAACACAGGGGACGTATCCAACTCGGTCTCTGTAGATCAGCAAGGACAGTGTCTCGAGAGGGGTACGCGAGTGAGGGCATTACAAGGACAGTGTCTCGAGAGGGGTACGCGAGTGAGGGCATCACAAGGACAGTGTCTCGAGAGGGGTACGCGAGTGAGGGCATCACAAGGACAGTGTCTCGAGAGGGGTGCGCGAGTGAGGGCATCACAAGGACAGTGTCTCGAGAGGGGTACGCGAGTGAGGGCATCACAAGGACAGTGTCTCGAGAGGGGTACGCGAGTGAGGGCATCACAAGGACAGTGTCTCCAGAGGGGACGCGAGTGAGGGCATCACAAGGACAGTGTCTCGGTAGGGATCTACGTGTGAGGGCAGTCTGCGTACCTGCGAAAAGGATCTCATTGAGGATGACAGTTTCGCCTCCGCGCCCTCCTTCGTGGTTAACAGTAAGATTGATGCAGCAAACGACGGAGGGCCCGCACGACGCTCCGTCTGTGACGCCATACTGCCCGTGTTACTGGAGTCTATTTATCTTTTTATCTCTCGCGCGGCCAACCCTCCCCGTGTGTCTACAAGGTGCTCGAGGAGATAACGAGTGCAGGCACTCGGTCGCAAAGGGCCATGGTTTGGCAGTGGCCATCCCGATATGTATCACTCAGTCCACCTGACGGTTCTGACCCCAACAATCGGAACTTAATTTGTTCTGCGAAATTCTCTTCAACAGGCCATGCCGACGTTGGTCAATACACCTTTCTGGGTCGACACAGTTGACATGTTCTAATGGGTTAGCATGTTATAATTGGGAAATACAGAGTAACAGCTCAGAAAGCAACCCCGCGTGATTGGCCGGCTTCCCGTCATTAAGCCCTGGACTTCTGGGGCTCTACATAGATGGTCCATAAAGCTCATCGCGCCCAGGAAATGATGTCTGTCGATATTATAGCATAGAGCTACGCAATGACCTCGAAATTGCCTATCCTTCAATACACGCCTGGGTGTCCATATCGATACAGAGCATGGATTTTAAATGCCATTGTAAGGGTGATAATAAGCAAAAAGGTATATCCGCTTTCGGAAAGGGCTCATGCTTAGCTACAGGGGTTGCTGCCGTTAATTACGTTTCAGCCAGATCGAAACATGCTTTGATTGATAAAACTAGTTCTACGCCTACGGACGTCAGTGACCAGGCAAATATACCAGATAAATAAGATACATTTGCATCGGGAACACAACATGCAACATTATGCCAAAGGCCGTCACATGGCGAATTAGCGCCCGCCAAATCTCCGCCAATTATTAATCCTTCAGCAATTTTTTTCGGGCGACGCATGGGCGAGGCACCGGGCGAGGTACAGTACTGTATAGTAGCCTGAGCTTGGCCTACAGTTATTCCCGCGTTAAGTTGCGATCGCCCCCTAAAACTTGGCGCCGCAACTTAACGCGGGAACGCAACTTAACGGTAGAATTAGGCTAGCAGCCCACCACGTCCTCCTTTGACGGACTTCTATACGGCATTCGACAGCTCTCGTCAAGCCCGATCCAGCTGCAGCGTCAAAGCCGGCCAAAAGTCCATTTTCCAGGCCAGATATTGTGGACAAACTGAAAGGCGGGCTGCAAAACACGCCGTGGGCAGCCACGCAGTGCCTGCGTTTTATAACACAAATGTGTGTTTAACCCTCTGACTTCGGCTCTTTTTTTGGCGGGTTACTTAATTGCCAGTCGGCTTCACGTTTGACTGTGAAACAAAACATGGGAACAGTCGTGAGGGAAGCTTCATTTACTGTCAATGGCCTGCGTGTAAACAATAATAACAGCATGGAGGCCACCGACTGACATGCAGCGAGACTGCCTGTGGCCTCAACAACCTTGTCTTTGCCCTTCTGCGGTGCATTCGGCATGACTCATATGGTGGTAATTTCCGGCAAGATAGTGTCTCAATTACAGATGACCATGCATGGCGGTCGTGGATTCTTATAGTGTACCGCAGCCCGCAGGCTGCCGGCAAAACTGAATTTGTAAGGTTGCATTCGCGCTTTTCACCTATCATTAGGCCAGCAGGCGGGGAAATTTGCGCGCCAGTGGGGCTTGCGTATTTTGCCCCCTAAAATCACGTAGCGGGTCCGGACTTGGCAAAAAATGGCCTCCTACGCGGCCAAAAATAGCCTGACACCTACAAATTGAGTCATTACGTTAAGTTGCGATGGCCTCCATGCTTAAGTTGCGGTCGCCCCCCAAACTTAGGCGCCGCAACAGTTAACGCGGGAACGCAACCTTAAGAAACGCAACTTAACGCGGGAATGACTGTACTGTAAGATGTACAAGCGGACTCCAGTTGTTGTTGTTTCCGGTGAAATGGGTGTTAGTTTATTTCCATATAACAGTTAAGGTGACCCAGGTATGCCAAAAATAGCCTGAAATGCCTAGTTGTGCCTAAATTGGGGTGCCCGCATTAATAAGGCGCGCCCTGCGACCAAGGTAGCCAGTGTACTGTAGATATATCGTCATCCGGCATAAGTGTAAAGACCTGGTTCATGCCCATGAGTGCATGGAAGACTTCCAGTGGGCTGGGGGTGTCATTGTTAGGGCCCGGGTCCCATACTTTGTGTTGTTCCGTCGCCAGGAGCCAGTAACGACGCATAGCCAGGTTCCAAGAGGAGATAAACCGGCGGACCACGGCACCTCTCGTGTACGCGGCACGTAACGTGAATACGGTCTCGTTGCGAACTTGCCATATGGTGTGAAGCATCGTCGTGCGTAGCCATATCCATGCCATCTGGTTGGCTGTGAGGCTCGCGTCCCGTAATCCCGTGATGCCGAAAATAACCGTAGATAGTGTGACGGTGGTGGGGGGAGCTGTAATAGCCATCCACTTGGCCCATATACCCAGCAGCCATTGCCAAACCCCTGCGAGTTGGCAGTCCAGAAATCTGTGCTCAATTGTTTCATCTGGAAAGTTGCATAAGCACGCCGCCGCGTGGGAGTACCCGGCCGGTGGTGCAGTTGGGAATTGACCCCGATGGCCCGATGCATAAGCAGGTGCTGGACGTCGGTGGCCCGCTTGTCAACCAATGGGTGATCAACTGCCAAGGTAATGTTCTTGATCCAGGTGTAGCCCGGCCACTCGAGGTGCCAGCGCAGGCGATGACCCGGGTGCATCCTATGATTTTTATGTAGAAGTAGCCGGTATCCCCAGTCTGCCGTGTACTCGAAAAGGCACTTCGTCGTTGGGGTGCCGCCAGATGTGAGGACCCACCCAAATTCTAGCGGGTCTAGAGCAAGCGTGTCCAGGCGCCCGCCCCTTGCCAACATGTAGCCATGTGGTGTCGCGTATCACCGCTGTGGTGGGGTCCAGGGGTAGTGCACGCCTGTGACAGTGACCACGGGACCACTCGAATGCGGTGACATTGACATGCTGGAATGTAGGCGTACGATGTAATCAATTTGCCGAGAAGTCCTTGACCGTCTGGTGTCTCCTGGAGCAATTGTATGGTAACGCACGTCGACGCGACCGCAACGATGCAGCCCTCATTATGTACGGACGTGTCGCGATCCGGGTAATAGCTCACCCATTCCCCGATTTGTAGGGGTTTGCGCGGGGTTGTCATGAGGGTATGCCATCCTGCGGGAATTGCTTGTAGAAGGTTGTCCCAAGCTGGTCGGCTGGGCATGTTTGCGATCCACGCGCTGATTTCCGTGTATGTCAGAAGGCGATATCGGTCACCGTCAGCCGCGTATAAATCGATGACTGATTCGCGTAACTGGCGGGGTGGCCGTCAAAAAGCCCTCATATGGGCTGCGGCCGCTTAAAACACCAAACACATTATGCTCACTATCGCGCAGCAAATCATTGAAATATAATGGTTGGCGTGCCACCTCTTCCCTCGTGGTAGGGTGAGCAATTCTGTCCGGTTTTAGGTTCTTATAACCTTTCCACATACGTGCCCAGTACCATGGTAAGCCTTTGTACGAAGTGAGCGCACATGTAAGTATTGCTGCCCCCAAGTGCCATGATGTACCATTGGTAGGGTTGTACCGAATAGTGTTCCGAATACCGAATATCCCCCGAATACCGAACCGAACACCGAATATGTTCAGTATACGGCGAACGGTCTGTCCGTCTGAACATATTCGGTATCGGTATCGGGAGGCAAGCTCTACTTCCGAATATGTTTGGTATCGAAATCGGAACACCCTACTATTCGACGAATATATTCGTAGTTCCGAATATCGAATAGTAGTACCCCTACCAGCGGGCGGCGCAGCCTCCAGCCTCCACTCACCAGCTGGCGCGGTCATGCCTCCGCCGACTCAAGATGAGTTAGGCCAACGCCCAAAAGCTGCATGCACTATGCAGGGAAGGCAACTGTGCTCGTCTAAGTATTAAACACTAAGTGTATCTCAATATATAATTGATACAAAATAATTAATATAAGTCTCATTAATATAAATGATACAAGTTGTCTACCTAATACGTTATAGTAGCTACTGTCGTCATTATTCGATCGGCGTCCGAATAGTTCGGAGAACTATTCGGTGTTCGATTCGGGAAGGGCCCTTCAGCTCCGAACATACTCGGTATCGGTATCGGGAGGCTCCAAATATATTCGGCATCGGGTTCGGGGCACCCCCCTGGTCCGAGTATCCGATTCGGCAAGCCAAAACGCTATTCGGTACAACCCTAACCATTGGTGTGGGTATAGGTTGTGGCGAAAGCTTCTTGTGCCAACATACAACCAGGGTGTGCGTTTACGCCTATGAACGCGGTTAAGATCTGTTTGGTGTACACTGACCAGTTGTTGTTGTTGTTGTTGCCCACGCCGGCACAACTGTAAGAGAGTCTTAGCCAGCGTTGAGCTCTGTGTTGTCAACAGACTGTACTAGAACTACGATGTACCGTAGCCTGTCGGCACGTGTCAACTGCAAAGCAGACTGCAGATCGTTTCGATCGAGCGCTCGTTTTGGCGAAGGTTGAGTCGGCCCAGACCCTGCCAGTGAGATCTCAGGCCATAAATAGACATGAATACTGTCAGTCAGTCAGTCGACAGTCAGTCAGTCAGTCAGTCAGTTGTATCCCACGCCGCACATGGGCGCACATGCGCACATGGGCGCACATGAATAAAACTGCAGGCCATACTGTACGGGCTGTCTGTTGTTGTTGTTGTTGTGTCCCACGCCGCCCAAGGGCAGCAGAGAATCTATAGTGTACGGGCTGACTGAAGTCTGTACGTGTACCAATAAAACCACATAGACTTTTGCATAGGCTTAGCAGGGATTACCTATTGGCTATATTTGGAATAAACGTACACCTATTTACCTGGAAAACCACATAGACTTTGGTCTAGTCAGGCTCCGTTTTAGCCACTGACATCTTGATACCCTAGGCTTAGCAGGGATTAACTACTGGCTATATTTGGAATAAACGTACACCTATTTACCTGGAAAACCACATAGACTTTACTACAGTACTCTAACTCTCAGGTTCTCTATAGACTTTTCTTCTATAGACTTTTCCATTTCCCGGTAACCGTTTTCGTAGTCCTGCGAATACCGAGTATCTCGGTAGCTGGTCCAATCATTGAGGATTGTTGGTCAGCACATTCTAACAAGGCTTTCGCGATGAACGTTATTGGCTTATTGCGGACTGGGATATACGCGTGATCCCGTAACCGTTTATGAGCCCTGCACTAGTATCATTCCATCCACGCCTGATCCACGCCGTTGTTGTTATCAGAAAAGCAAGTGGTGACGATCGTAGATACGCGGCGAGAGTTGAGTTGACTCCCGCGCCGGTGATCCGACAGGGTCGCGGCGAGAGCGGTTGACGAACCTGGAAAAGTTCCTACGAGGAGGTTTGTTCCTGAACGCATGAAAGGGTGCCCCCGAGGGTTTAGAAAAATGCTGAATCTGGCCAGATCATCGACAAAATCCGAGGTTGTGACTGGCGATGCGACTCGACCTGTCACAAAAAAGCACGTGCGACCGTATCGTCGAAGCTGTCGTGTTCCTCGCGGTTCTCCGTGCACGCTAAAATTGTCACTGCTTCAGAGACTGTCGCCAAAAAAAGTATGCAGTGCGGCGGTGCGACCGCCAACGCTGGCGTGTATTGGAGGGGGTAGCCGGGTTTGGAGCCTGAAAAGTTACTATTTCCTTTTGTTTGCGTACTCTAACGGCGCGGGGATTTTTCCCCTTGGTTTTGGCTTGGTGGTTGCCCAGAACGAAGTCAAAACGTCCTTGATGATGCAGATGCAGCTAGGCAGCTCCTCTGCACCGAGTGGGCTGGGGAAGAAGGGCCGGCCCCCCAAGCTTCACATTCCTTGTGAAATTAGTTTTGGGGAGCCTTCAAGAGCGGCTCATTTGTGCGATCTCAATGAAATGGCTATGGATGAGATTACGATTCAGGGTACTACTTACGGCGTGTCGCTGCAAAGGGGTAGGCGTGAGAGATTAGAAGACGCCTACCGAGCGATTCCGGACGTAGGAGGCGACCCTCACACGGTATGGGCGATCCATGACAAAAAATATGAAGAGAACGATTATTTGCCTGTCGTTGTGTGTTCCTGTGTGTCCGCCTTTCTTTTCCTTTTCCGGCAACAGTCTCAGCCCGGCTAGGTCTTTTGCATATATCAATAGGTGATTTAGTTGCGACATGTCTAAGAGTTATCAACCGAGATATTCTTGCGAGCATCCTGTGGTGTGATTCTAGTCGGACCTGCATTTTTTAAGGGACGCAAAAGGCTAATTCTACAGCATTTAGTCCTTACAAATCCAAGGAAATGATCTCGCTTCACTTTAGCCACTGCCGGGCGTAAGTACGCAGCATCAGTAATGTGGCCTGCTATCAACCTAAAGTAAAGCGCATATCATGGTGAAATTTTAATGTCATCAGAATTTCCCCTAAGCATCACGCCTGCCCTTCACAACTGACTCTCGTCGCTGCTATTTTTGGCTCATGCATGGTGGTGGCCTAACAGGGCTTTTTTGCGGTGTTTGACGGGCATGGAGGGAGCCATGCAGCCGAGTATGCGTCAGAGCACTTGGTGAACAACATCATGCACCACTTTGAGCGCACGGGGGGGGACATGGAGGCTGCCGTCAGGAATGGCTTCCTGGAAACTGACGCGGGATTTCTGGACTTGGTGCGTGGACTTTGCTGGTTTTGGCAGGGATAGTTGGCACATTAAATGACTCTCCAGGCGGACACACTAGTCACAATCGTCTTTGACCTGACCTCCTGCTTTCCCATCCCTGTAAAACTAGTCCAGCATATCAGTCAAAACCATGCAGTTTATACTCATCACGGCATAGAAAGGGCTCCTAGCTAGAACAGACAATATGGCCCACCAGGTTCCACACTCACTGCATGCTCTGGGCGCCTGAAATTCTGTGCAACCGCCGCTTGAGCGCTGATGTCTGCCCCTGGAAGAGAGGGTGGCCCACCTCTCTCTCTGGCTCTACCTGCGGACAGTGGCATACCCTGCCTCAGCTAAGGAAGGGGAAGACAGTGGCTTGCTGATGCCTCTGCTGATGCCGACATCAGATGTCGTGCCAGGTGCCTTGTCATGCCCCTCCTTAATTGAAAGCATGTGACCGCATCCCTCCAACAGAGGGTGATAGGGCAGCTGTAGTTTACCTTGGTTCCCGGTGCCATGCTGTACTTACAAATCCCCCAGCTCGTTCGCCGGTGGTTGCTTTGCACAGCAAAGTGGTTCGCCCTTGGCTCGCTGCCCCTGGGTTGACACGTGCCCTGTGCCCCTCCCCCCCCCCCCCGCCCCCCCCCCCCCGCCCCCCTCCGTCCTCCTCTTCCTCCTCGTTGCGCATGATCCTCCCCTCCCCGGCAGCATGTGTCGAGCGGCGCCAGCGCTCTGACAGCCATCGTGCACGCGGGCTGCATCTGGGTGGCCGGGGCGGGCGACTGCCGCGCGGTGATGAGCGCGGGGGGAAGCGCGTGCGCGCTGTCCACCGACCACCGGCCCGGGCGACCGGACGAGAGGGAGAGGATCGAGAGCCGGGTGAGTCGCGCACGGCGTTGTCTTGGTGGCAGCTGGTGGCATGATCTTGGTGACGTTTGGTGACAGGAAATGGGGGATGACAACATCCTGACAATAACATCTTGTTGACAGGGGGTGCGGGTGGGGGCGTGGGGGGGGGCTGCTGTCATGGCAGGGGTGGACCAGGCCTGGTTGCGCCTGTGGGGTAGTCTGTTGTCTATCTTGATATGTATGCGGCATGTTAGGGGCATGTTAGGGGCATGTTAGGGGCATGTTAGGGGCATGTTAGGGGCATGTTAGGGGCATGTTAAGGGCATGTTAGGTGCATGTTAGGGGCATGTTAGGGGCATGTTAGGGGCATGTTAGGGGCATGTTAGGGGCATGTTAGGGGCATGTTAGGGGCATGTTAAGGGCATGTTAGGGGCATGTTAGGGGCATGTTAGGGGCATGTTAGGGGCATGTTAGGGGCATGTTAGGTGCATGTTAGGGGCATGTTAGGGGCATGTTAGGGGCATGTTAGGGGCATGTTAGGTATGCGGCATAAGCATTGTGACACTGAAAGACGTTCGGCGACGAAGTGGGGTGGGGGGGCAGTGAGTGCTATGTTAAATTAGCATACCGACGCAGCCATTTTGTGCCGCTTGATTCTCCCAACAGAGGCGCGGTGCGGGATGCATGAGGACAGCAGACCATGTACTGACCTTGTTCCGTGTGCTTGCTCTCCCGTTCTCACACCTCGTCCCGTGTGCCTCCACGCATGTGCCACGTGGACACCCGCGTCCGCCCTGCAGGGTGGCAGCGTGGACAACTGCGGCCCTGGCATGTGGCGCGTGCAAGGCATCCTGGGCGTGTCGCGTGCCATCGGCGACGCCCACCTCAAGGACTGGGTGATCGCCGAACCCGAGATATTCCAGCGGGAGCTCAGCGACGACTGCGAGTTCTTGATGCTGGCGACCGACGGCCTGTGGGACATGGTGAGTTGGCAGATGGTCTGTGGGACAGTTGGAGTTGTCGGGTGTGGTGCATGGTGCGTTAGTTGATGCCTTCAGAGTGGTGAGTTGATGGGGCGTGGTGCGTTGACGTATGGTTTTCCGTGAAGCTGACGTTTGTGCTTGTGGCTCACTGCTTGTCAGACTCAGATTCCGGTGCCGTATGTCCATTGTTCAAGGGGCATCACCTGTTTTGTGTTGGAGCTTGGGAGCTGTCCTGGTGTGTTCCGTTGTAGTGGACTTGATTTCCACAGTCTGAGATATGCCACCCAACACCCATCCTCTCGCATGCACAGGACATTACCATGAACAGTATGCTTACTAATTACCAAGTATGCTTACCATGTGCACCTTATGCTTACTAATTACCAAGTGTGCTTCCCACTTGCACCTTATGCTTACTAATTGCCAAGCATGCTCCCCACTTGCACCTTATGCTTACTAATTGCCAAGCATGCTCCCCACTTGCACCTTATGCTTACTACTTGCCAAGCATGCTTCCCACTTGCACCTTATGCTTACTAATTACCAAGCATGCTTCCCACTTGCACCTTATGCTTACTAATTACCAAGTATGCTTCCCACTTGCACCTTCCCCTTTCTCTCCCCACACCAGGTGTCCAACCAGGAGGCGGTGGACCTGGTGCGTCCGTACATGTGTGGCGCCGCGACCGAGTCGTCCTGCGGCGCCAGCGGTTTTGTGTTTGACAAGGCAGCCCACGACACGAGCACGCCCTCCACGTGTGGGGCGTCCGCGTCCACGTGCTGCATGGCTACGCCGCCGGGCCTGCTCACGCCCACGCCCCCGCTGGCGTGCCACGGGGATGATGAGGAGGTGTTTGCGTGGGGCAGCAGCGAGAGCGAGTGTGTCCAGAAGTGCCCGCACTCGCCGCCCCCCCAGCATGCGGGCAAGGAGGGCGAGTGCCACTGGTGCCATGCGGGGGGTGCCGGGTCGTGCTGCAGCCACCCGTGGACACCGGGCATGGCGTCGGCGGCATCGGGCGACGCCCACGTGCCCTTCTCCCCCATGGAGGACGCGAGTGTGTGCTGTTTGGAGCCGGAGGAGTTTCTGGCGTACGAGGCCAGGGCCGAGAGCAGCAGCAAGGGGCCTGATGTGGCGGCGCGGCGGCTCGTCCAACTGGCGCGCGACCGGGGCAGCGTGGACGATGTTTGTGTGATGGTCATTGACCTGCGGTGCTATGCCAACAGGGCAGACAGCGGGGATAAGCATGAGGGAGGCGACAGCCATAAGCGGTCGGGCGCGTGCCTGCTGGACCGCCACGTGTCGGACTCGTGCGAGTCGCTCACGCAGGCCAAGCGGCCGCGCCCGTATTAGCGCCGTCCCTGCACAGGCATGAGCTAGGAGGGGGTAGTTGAACCCCTTAGGGGGGGGAGTTGGCCCCCTCTTCTCTGTGTTTGTAAAATATAGCCCACGCCACTGTGCGAGGGCGAGGGCAGGGTTCATTGGGTTCCTGCCGGGCAACGACGACATTATGCGCGGCTGGTAAAACTTGCGAGCGTTTGGTCGCAAGTTGCGAGGAGATGGTGTCAACGGAGGATGCAGGAGATGGCAGCACTGTCCGCTTTTCTGTGTACTTGCCTGGTGGGTAAAGGGCACCCAGGTAACCGTGGTCAGGGGTGCGCGCGTGCAGGATGTGAAGGCGTGTTTGGAGATTCCCCGGAACTGCGTTGTGGGGCAGGGTAGGCCTCTTGTATAGTACTAGGTGACAATTGGCGTTAGCGTCTGGTATGGTGACGACGGAAGAAGAGCATCGATGAGTAGACAGGTGGTGGGCACCTGCACATCTGCGGGGTCTTGCAAGTGGACGGGTTGCCAATTGAGCTCAGGCACGAGGTCATGACGACCCTGCTAACTGGAAGTTCACTTCCTGCCTTTATGCCAACCTTTTGGGGAAGTTGGTAATGCACTCGTGACATGCAGCATGGAGTTTCCTGTCATGCATGCATTTACTCACCACCATACATCCAGACTGTGTGAGTATAAGGCATTTGTCCCTGAGCTAAAGAAGGCCTGCCATGGAGCACTCCTTCAGCAGCATCAATGACACAACATCATAACAATGGGAAACGTAAATGTTGATTTTAACCTGTGTTTTTTTACAACGCGATGTATCGCGTTGTAGGGTTAGAACGTGATGTATCACGTTGTAATCTGACACGTGGCAGACACAGTCGATGCCCTAGGATCTGGAGACGTCCGTCCTATAGTCAGCGAAAGTTGGTGCGAGAGGTCCCCAGTTCGATTCCGGTCGGATTCATTTGCAGATCGCGTTTTCCGCGTTTTCCGCGGACCGGCACTGAACGCAAATGGTTTTCACCTTTGCGGCGTGCCACATCAGAACAGTAGATACGAGACTTTCGGTCTGAAACTCGGTGGACGGCCTCCTTACATCCCGTAGAACTCAAAAAAAAAATCCTGGTATTTTTTGGACTTTTTTTGTGACAGCTGCAAACAAATATGTACCACTGAAAACAGGCATTTTCGCGGTCCACGAAGGTGAAGACGACGGCGATGGCGGCAGGTAGATCTCGCCAGTTTTCGCGTGAATTTCGAGTTGGGTGGCACGACCATGATGATGCGTTCAAAGGTTGATAACTAGGTTTCTACGAGTTTGGTGAGGTACTGGGGCAAAGGAAACATAGAATTTTCCAGTTTCTGACCGAACTTTCATGCGGAAAACCTGGAAACCGGCATACATATCAAAGAGACAACCAGCGCAGGCCAGAAATCGGGAGAATCCGGACCATGGTAGCTCGAGCCTGCCGTTATCTTTTCCGCGTTTTCGAGTCGTTCAGGATGATGAAGATGAATGGTGATGGAAATGTGTATCCTTGTGCATTGAAATTATGGCTGGCTTACGTGTGGAGCGACTAGATGACCTAGACGGTGGGGCCGGAAACAGCATGCTTGATCAGGGCGTGTGTTTCTAGCCTAACTGGCCGGGAGTGTCTAGTGGTGAGCACCATTGCTGCGATCGCTCTCCCACCATTTACGAGGAAATACCCGCAAATGGAAAACCACTGAAAAGGTCTAGCTAGTCAGTCATCACGTTAGCCATGCCATGATTCCAAACGTCCAAGAACTGCACACGGTGCAAAGACAAAAAGCCGGAGGACAGCACTTTCACTATATTATTACGGCAAGACTCGGTTCTGCTGCGGCACCATGCTTCGTATTTCCATGGTGTTTCGACTTCTTAACACATCAAGGAGACAACCAGCGCAGGCCAGAATGTTTATTCATTCTGAACGCCCGGACTCTGCTGGCACTATGCTGGTGGCGCCGATCTGCATGGATCATGCCAATAAAGTCTGGCCTGCGCTGGTTGTCTCATTGACTAATTTGACCTAAATTAAATGAGCAGACACAACTATTACATACTAAATCTTAAACACTTCAGACAGCTACATCTAGCTGTACAAATCGATATCACCTACATTAAAATTTTGTAAGTGTACACATTTCAAATTTGATATTCTGATTATTGAAATAACAATATACAATCTTAGCAAGTATGAAATGCCAGGACAAACAAATATATATATATATATACTACTATGTACCTGCGCTGGTTGTCTCTTTGATATAACGACAAGAAGTTGCGTGCCACATGCATCGGGGCATGCCACTGAGCACTACACTAGTCCTGTTACATAATAGACCACAATACAAGTATCAATGAGACAACCAGCGCAGACCAGAAATCAGGAGAATCCGGACCATGGTAGCTCGAGCCTGTATCAAAGAGACAACCAGCGCAGGCCAGAAATCGGGAGAATCCGGACCATGGTAGTCTGTATAATGGTTGTCTAATTGATAATGGTGCCGACGCTCACACCTGCTTAAGCTTCAAGCTGTATGCAAAATGGAAGATGCAAGCTGACCGATACTATGAAAAGAGCGACTTGCGATGAAGTCACACGTGCATCGAGAGCCTATCATATGCATCCACACACACACACACTGAAAAAATGCCGGTGCGGGCAACATTATAAGCACACACATGCTGCGAAAATTAACGTAGTAAACAGCATGCAACCACAGCAATGACATCCAATCGTAAAAATACAAGAACGGCAGAAGGGATATATGGCAACGCCCCACCCCAGCAGCAATGGCGCGATCTCTATCCCCCTTGCATGGTTCACATGGTCCCCATGAAAAAAACAGAATTCCAAACCAAAAGCGGAACAAGCATGGGCCCCGTGGTCAAAGTAGTTGCGGAAAAACAAAATTGGATGGACTCCACGGATGAGCGTGTCACGCGGCATGGCAAGTCCAAGCAGCCCACTGGTACTAGAGGAAGACAGGGTGACCCTGATTTGGTTGTTAGGGTCGCCCTCTAGATACTATGCTAATGTAGCATAGTATCTCAGCCGGACAGAACCGCGCCGGCACGGTGCACGCCGTACTTCCACACAGCGGCGGTCGCGTCGCCTGATCCGGTCAACATGACGCCACCCACGGGGCTGACTGCAAGCGAGATGACCGAGTTCTGGTGCCGGGGGGGTGGGGTGGGGGGGTGGGAGGGAAGCAGAAAGAAGCAGAAAGGGAGGCAACACAAAGTGGACAGGACAAGCAACAGGCCGACGCAGCCAGTCAGGAAACTCTGTCACACAGGCCGTTCAGCCAATGTGATGCCCATCAACATGAATTAAGCCATCACACCCGGGTGCAAACGACAATCGTGCACGAAGTGTATCCGGATTTGTGCCACCCAAATTTATTTATACAAGCAAACCCACGGCCTGTTGGAAACACCCTTACATGGCATCTTGGGATGTGGGGATGGGACAAGATTGTTCCATTGGACTCCACTGCGCTTCCATCTCCTGCGAACATGCTTTCCTCAATCGACCAAGGTGGGTGGATCCGCCGAGTGACATGGTGCGCACGGGAGCATGGATGGGGGTTATGGGTGACCTGACATAAACTAGGGAGCCTTCAAATCCAAAAACCAACGGCAATATGGTTCACGATATTTCACGCGATTTAGAAAAAAATACCCGCTAAAAGCCTTAAGTCTACAAAGCAACATGGAATGCCATGCAAGCCATGACTTGTCTGTCATGCCACATGCACATGCATTCCCCGGCCAGTTCATTCTATCCCTGGCTCGTTCCCAGGCATCATCGAACACATGGCAAAATATCGTAGACCCTGAACCCAAGCCAAGACCTTGCAAATACTCTCGTGCTGACGACAGAAGCTACAATCAAGCCATTCCAACGACCTTGTCTTCTTCCCATCCTGCCCCTGGCTCGTGGCTGCGATGACTAGAGAGGCCCATCGCCAGCACATCCCATGCAAAGCTGCCAACGCGTTGCATGCCAAGGCATCCCCTCCGTACCGTGTGCCCAAACAGCGTGGTGGTTGGCCTGCCGTAGCGGATGTCCCAGAAGATGATGCTTCGGTCCTTGGAGGTCGAGATGAGCCAGCACTTCTCGGGGCTGTAGGCCACGGACAGCACATAGTCCTGCGGCGTGTTCGCCAGAATGATGGGTGGGACAGGATAGCACCATTTGGTCCGTCAAATGCAGGCAGCAATTTCTACACATGCAAGCAGGCAACCACCGGTCAAGGCAACATCTAACACCGTCAAAGGAGGCGAACTGAAAAGATTGAAGGCAACCACCGTTGAAGCCTATCAGGGAAACATGGGCAGGTATTGGGGAGCCTAGGGAAACGAAACCCGGCGGTCTCACAACCAAGGCGGCATGAGATGGTCACACAGGGGGCACCGTAGGCACGCAAGCAGCGCAGCACGACACGGCAGGTGGCCAAGCTTTAAATGCAGCCTACGCAAGAGCCGCAACACAACAAGAAGTGCGTCCGGAGGTGATTTCACCGACACAACCTGTGCTGCTACGCTATCATGCATGCTTGACGTCTAGGCTAGGCTGTGAAGGGCCAAAGAGCTTGCCTAGCATCCAGCCTGCACCGCCATGACGTATGGCATCATTGCCTGACCCATAATGGGCCTCACCGCCCTTGCCAGCCAAAGCTGCCAGCAACCCTCCCCATGCCATCCAAGTCCTCACCTCATCATCATACAGGTACCCTCACAAACCACGCCGCCATCCGTAGCAGGACTGCCTACACCCCACGCGGCATGACTGCTGTCACAAGCTGGGGCCACCCGAGTGGGAGGAGCTCTACATTCAAATGCAGGGCTTTTGGCAGCGTGTCACAAACAAAGGGGAGCTCTGATCCCGGGCCCGCTCTGGGTTCGTACTCGCGCGCGTGGGCCCCCAATTATGCCAACACAAATACAACGGAAACGCACCGTGTGCCCCGTGTACGTCTGCACGCACGCGCGGCTGCTCATGTCCCACATCTTGACCGTACGGTCCAGGGACCCCGACACGATGTGCCGGCCTGTTGGGGGGGGGCGGCAGGCAGGGGCGGGAGCACGCGCGGTGGCCGAACCATCAGTCAGGGGAAGAGAGACCACGAGGAACCCGGAACGAGGGAGACCAGGAGACACCAAAGACAAGGGAACACGTTAGATAGCACATGTTACTAACGCCCTGGCACCGGTGCGAGCGTGGGCGCAGGGACAGTGTACTCAGTGCTGATGGCGACGGACAGAATGACAAAGTTTCCAGCAAACGCCTCAAGGTACCTCACGGGACTAAACACACAACTGCCCTGCCCTGTCCAACCCATCCCAACGGGTGCATGCGAGGGATAGCCGTTGCTCCCTTCACATTCCCCAACCCCCATTCCCACCCACCCAAGTTCCAACCTTTCCCTTCGCAAAGGACACTTCCAACATGCCACGCAGCCAACCAGCCGAGCGGCCACCAACGCTCCAAACTGATGGGGAAACACCAAGTCAGGATGATACTAATACTGATCATACTACAAGTACTAGCTGGCTGTTCGCGACAATCCCGGAGTGAGTGTCCTCTCCCCCCCTTCCCCCCCTTTTACGGGGGGGGGGGGGGGCAGGGAGGGGTCTCAACCTGTCCCTACCCCTCAACCTGTACCATGGGGTGGGTGGGTTGCTAGCCCTCGCTTCGTTTCGGGGAGGGGGGGGGGGGGGGGGGGGGGGGGGGGGGGGGCAGGTGTCCAACCCGCCTTACCCCTCAACTTGTACCAGGGGGTGGGGTGGGCGGACCCCTCACCCCCACCCCACCCCCTCAGCAGGAGTGGGGGTGGGGGTGGGGGGCTGAACCCCCCCCCCCCCCTCCCCAGTGCACACTCGCTCCGGGATTGTCGCAAACAGCCAGCTAGTAAAAGCTAGTAGCAGTACTAGTCATGGCTGTGGCTGGGGCACAAACACCTGTGGGAGATCATGATCATCGTGTCCACCGCGTCCGTATAGTCAAAATACTTACGAATGATCATGATAATGAACATCAGTAGCACCAGTAGGCGCGCACGCACCGTTGGGCGAGACGTCCACTGTGTACACCGCGTCTGTGTGCCCGGCCATGCTGCCCAGAAGCTTGCCGGTCTCCACGTCCCACAGCAGCACGCCGCTGCTGACGGAGCCCGTGACCAGGCTCATGCTGTCAGCCGCAAACGAGAGCGCCACCACGCTGTCCTCCCCGCCGCGTGGCATGAGCAGCTCGCGCGCGCACGGCCAGTAGCCCGTCTCATCGACGTCGTCCTCGCCATCGACGTCATCGTCGCCGCCCTCGTCGCTCGAGCCTCGATACCTCCGCGGACTGGCGTCCCCCCGCCGGGCGCCCCCCCCCCCCTTCCGACGGCGCTCGGCGATCGAGGCCTTCTGGTCCATGAACCTTGCGACGGCCGCCTCGCTCAGGTCCCACAGTCGCACCATGCCGTCACCGCTGCCAGATGCCAGCAGACGGCCGTCGTGCGCGTACGCCAGCGCAAAGACGTCCTCTTGGTGACCCCTCAGCACCGCCATGGACTCGCTCGAGACCGCGCCGGTGTTTCCGGAACCGTCGCCCCCCCCCCCATGGCAGCACCCCCCTCGGGGGCCCCCCTCAGCCCCGACAAATCCCACAGTCTCACCGCACAGAGCTCGCCACCGGTGGCCAGGCGCGTCCCATCAGGGCTGATCGCCAGCGCACGCACGTACACATCGCTCAACGCTGCGGCTTGTTTACTGCCGCCATCACCCTCGGATTTGCCGCCCGTGTCGGTGGGCGGCCCCCCTGCAGAGGTAGGCTTGGCGTCGCTGTCGCGTGTGACCATGTCAGCCGCGCCCGCCAGGTCTGGTGCCACCATGAAGGTGCTGAGGTATGGAGAAGGCATGCGATGGGACAGGTGACAGCGTGTGGGGGGGACATGAGCCAGCAGAAAGCATCCACTCCTTTACGCAAAGATGGCTTGCCGACGGGCATGCACCTTGTCGCGCACACAAGGTGCTCATGCCAAATGTAGTCTAAACAAGCAAGCACATTGAACAGCTATCACCCTCCTGGCCAGCAAACTGGCCAAATCTTCGCCACCGCAAATCCATATCAGGCCACAGCGGCCTCAAAAGGTTTGCCGTGTCAACCCTACAACCTAGCTACAGCGGCTACCCTTCCATCTCACCATCAAGAAACTATGTTCAGAGAACCACGATGTAAGCGAGGCAGGGTGGTTTGGCCAGTGTTGCGCATATCTGCTCCAAGCATCCGACTTTGGTGCCAACTGTCTGCCCCAAGCATCCGACTTTGGTGCCAACTGCTGATGGCGGAACAGAGAGGGCTCCTCAGAAGCCACGCCACTACCAGCGGGTGGAAAAATATCGCATAGTCAGCGTACCCGTCTCCCGCTATCAAGCTCTTGTTTCCGCGCGGCCTCCCGCTCCCTCACGCCAGGCTATCCCAGGGGGAAAACCCGAGCTCAGATGTTGCTGAAGCGTGAACGGAAACTCGATGGACAGCAAAGCTGCTCAGTCCAAATGAACCCCACAGCTGGCTATAGGGAACTCACCGCAGCTTCTCCCCCGTGCGTGTACGGTAGATGGCCGCCATATGGTTGGACCCCGTGGCCGCCAGCTCACCGTTATGGCTGCGCTCGAGGGGGGGGGCGCATGCGCGGGGTCAGCGGCGAAGACGAGAAGGGGAGAGGGGGGAAAGACATGGGGAGGCAGGGTGGGGTGAGGAGGGGTGTGAAGCGAGACAGAATGCGTAAATTTGGTTTTGTGTGTGTGCATGCGGGGGGGGGGGGGGGGGGGGGGGGGGGGGGAATAGAGAGAGAGAGAGAGCGAACAGGAAGAATCCAATTTTGTAAAAGCAAACACATTTCCATTGCAGGTTGACCCATAGTGCACCGGAGCGCCCCGATGTGAGATCCCCTCCCGACACACTTTACGTAAAATTACTTCTACATATTTATTCATTACAAAAAAAATTACATAATTATAACAATATCAATAACATCGCCCCCCACTCACCTGAGCGCGACGCTGGAGACGATGCTGCTGTGCTTCCACCGGTGAACCATCTCCACATCCACTTGGCTCTCAAAGGGGGCGTCCGGGTGGCGGCTGCCAGAAGCAAGTGGGAATGTAGGCAGCAACAATGGGGAAGGGAGGTAGCAGCAGGCAGGAGGGGAGGTAACAAAAGGAAAGCGATGAGAAAAGCGAGCGAACAAACGAGGGACAAGTACAGGTATAGAGAAAGTTGTGGGTGCGAGGGGACTGAAAAGGTCAAGCAGAGAGTGGGGCCAGTAGGTAGAATCGCGAGGGGGGGGTCACAAAATAGAATATTGGAATGAAATGGAAGGGAGGCGGAATGGAGGCAGTAACCAAAGGTATGAGAGAAGGCGGAGTCCCAACGTAGAAGGGAAGGGGGGATCCAAAGGCACCCGCGAGGAAGGGTTTTCCTTCGCAGAGAAGGGGTATGACAAGGGGCGGCCGGCAGCCACAGGGTGGCGGGGCGTGAGGATGCGTGTGGCAAGGCATCAAGGGCAACATTGATGATATTCCATCACGCAATAGCGCGGGTGGCGATGCCATGCGGGCAAGCCCTGATGTCAGCCACAGCTGCGGGGAACCCAGCGGATACGGTGATTGGGAACGCCGCATCCGCAAGCCAGCGAGCCAGCGAATCGTCGCCGTATTGACAGCAAGTCGGCAAGACTACAAGTAGCAACGCTGGCAATACAAGAAATCATACCCTCTTTCCCCCCGAGCACACAGAGCAAGGGAGAACAAAGGGACAGCGGAACCATGGATGATGCCAAGAGCCCCCCAAGCCATCACTTGTCTTATTGCCCCAACCATCACTCAAGGCCCCACTACGATTCCTCCGCCCACCGCCCACCGCACTCACACGAGGCGGAACTCAGGTGCGCCCTCGCTTGGCTTTGCCAGCGAGAGGCTGCGGCTGCGACCGCGAAACGCATGCACACCCTTGTCCTTGCCACCGTCACCAGCGTCCCTGTCACCAGTGCCATTGCCGTTGGCGGCCTTGCTACTCAAAGGGTTGATGCCTTTGCCGCCGCTGCTGTTGGTGGCGGCGGCGGGGGTCATGTTCGCGTTGGCGGCGGCGGTGCTGGTGGCAGCAGCGGCACTGGGCGTGGCGGTGATGCTGTTGCCACCGAGAGCTTCCCCTCCCGCGGCCTTCTTGTCAAGCCGAGAGCTCGAGTTGTAGCGGCTGATCGGCGCGCCAGAGGAGACATTGCGCGTGGACGCGGACTGTGGCACCGAGGTCACGTCGCCGCTGCCGACGCGCCAACAGGATGCGGGGCCAAGCACACGCGTCCCGAAGAAAGCGCACACGTCACAGTTAGATCAGCGCAAGGCGAGCTCACAGGTCAAAGGAGGGACGTACCGACTTGCACCGCAGAGAAATGAAACGGAAAATGTACACATGGGTGTGCATACATGCATGTACACTAAAATGCATGCACAATCACCCGCAATCATGCCATGATCCCGCGCCCACCTCTCCCCCCCCCCCCCCACACACACACACCCGCCCCCCCGCTCACCGCAGTGCGGAGGACATGGTGCTCATCGAAGGCTCTTGACTCGCCGCCTCCACATAGGGCAGCGGCGTCTGCGGCAAGGGGGTGGACAACACCGAGGGCTCCACGCACTTGGCCCGCAGCGCACCGCCGCCAGGGCCGCCACCATCTTTATACCTCGATGCCTGCGGCTGGAATGCAGATGGAAGGGTGGGTGCAGATGCCAGCTCACCACCCGCCTCCTCGCGCCCCCTGTCCCCCTCACGCCCCCTGTCCCCCTCGGCAAAGTTCCCTGTGGTGGTGGCGGATGTCGTCTTCCTCGCCCGCCCCCGCGCGTCCTCTTCTCCATCATGGACCATGCCACGCCCACCCTCACCCGCGTCCCTCGCACGCTTGCGCCCTTCAGACTCTGCCAAGTGGCACGGCACGGGCATGGGCACACACAGACACACGGAAACGCGCATGGACACCCACCCGCCAACAAGCAGAAGCACGCAGGCACGCAGGCACGCAGGCACGCAGACACGCAGACACGCAGACACGCAGACACGCAGGCACGCAGGCACGCAGGCACGCAGGCACGCAGGCACGCAGGCACGCAGGCACGCAGGCACGCAGGCACGCAGGCACGCAGGCACGCAGGCACGCAGGCACGCAGGCACGCAGGCACGCAGGCACGCAGGCACGCAGGCACACAGGCACGCAGGCACGCACGAACGAACGAGTGCATGCACGCACACACACAAACACACACACACAGGCACAAACGACGTGGGGAGGATGAGAGGCCTGTGGGCGGCAGGCAGGTGATTAGCAAAGCAAGAAGCCCCGACCAAAAATAAAGAGAATCCCAGGCTCCATATCCTTTCTTCCATCCACAGTGTGCTGCTGTTGCAAGCAACTCGCCTCCCTTGCGGGTAGGGTCGCACTGAATTACATGATTTGTGGTGGCATGAGCCAGCTTGCACATTCACGTTCGAGCGCACACACACAAGCAGACACCGCTGGCTTGTCACCGCGCTAGCATCACACGCACGCATAGCCGGAGTGCGTCTGATAACGATGGGCGGGGGAAATATGGTGTGGATGCGGGCGGGGAGGGGGGGCGACTAGCGCTGCAAGCAAAAGGCTAGGCAAGGCCGGTCGCCATGACAATCGCGCCCATGATAGAACCCATGGTGTGGCCATCATATGACCATCCAAAGCCATCTTAAGACAATCTTAAGACCGCCACAAGGGCATGGTTAGGCCAGCATGGGACTATCGTGAGGCCAGTTAAAGGCCATCTTAAGACCATCATGAGACCATCATCAGGAAATCATGAGGTCATATTAAGACAATCTTAAGACCATGATAAGGCCATCATACGGCCATCATGTGAACCATCATAAGGCCAATCGAAGACCATCTTGAGACCATCATCATACCATCATAAGGCAATCAAAAGACCATATCAAGGCAAGCTTAAGACCCTCATACAGCCATCACAAGGGCATCATAAGGCCATCACATGACCCTCGTACGTCTCGCATCTGGGCTTTCCTACCCTACTTAGGACCAACCCTAGCCATCTGGCAGCCCCAACGGTCCTAACCAGGGGCAGGCCACGGTTGACTCTCCCCCATGCAAGCTTGTGGTGACCACGCACCTGCGCGCGCATCACCCGAGCGGTCATCCGGCCCCGTGCGGCCAGCGCCTGAGAGGGGCCCCTCTCCCCCTGATGTGGGAATCGCCTGCCACGCACCCTGGGCCACCTCAGCGCCCGCGTCGGCTGGCCCCCCCACGTCCCTGCCGCTGTAGGACGACATTAGCTCGCCCCTGCTGCGGTCCTGCACGCTGGCAATGAGACGGTCACTGGAAGGCACGGCGTCCCCCGCGCCGGTGGTTTTGTCGACGCCCCCCTGGCCCTGCCCTTGCGCAGCCCTGGCCGCGAGCAGTGCCATGCGAAGCTCTCGGATTCCCTCGCAGCTGGGGGGGGGGAGAAAGGGGTGAGCAGGTCAAGAACGATGCCACGAGCAGGGGAGGGAATGGGAAGACAGTGGGGGGACGGTGGGAGGCACAAAGACATGTTCTGGGACGAGCAGGTGAGGATATGGGGCACGCCACGAGGCGATGACGGGGCACCCGCGTGCGAGCAGGGGGGCACACACGTGGGGATGAATGGGCACACCAAGGGACAATGTGGCGCGCATATCATGAAAATGCAACGCATGCATGGGGGCTATGGACGGCCGCTGTCTTGGTGCCACCATCTAAGCCAAACCGACGGAAGGCGTGAGCGTCTGTATGGTCACGCCGCTGGAGGCCAACACAGGAGAACTAGGAGAATCACCGACGCCAATTTTAGCGGCTTGGTTACTGGAAATGTGGTCACGAGGGGTGAGGCACGGACAAGACTGATGCGGCAAGCTGGGCATCCACGAAGGACGAGTACCTTGGCAGGGACAGCAGCACGGATGACAGGTCAAGAAACCCGCATCCCGACAGGCTGGGCACAACTAGTCCGCCAACATTACCCCAACTCCGAAACCGCGCAATACATGTGCTGCTTACGTTCTTTGCATAGCCGCCCTGCTTTGCTGCATGACGTGGACGATGCCCTCCAATTCTGCGATTCTTGCCGCACCCTCCGTGGAATTCTCGTAGACTGCAAAGCCGACGTATATGATTGCCGTTGTGGGCGAGAAGTTGATGGACAACCGCACAACGCCAATACGCATAAGGTGACATCAAAATTCACGCCGCAGGAGCATTACTGCCCCCCCTCCATTCCTCTAAGCCAGTTGGATATCCCCGTCTGCCTCGAATTAGCTTCCGGGGATTCGTACCATTGATATCATTCCTACATCAGCCGCGTGTAAGAAAGCCTTCGATTGTTGTCACAAACAAGGCGTTGCTATCCAGGATATGCAAGCTTTAGGGAAAGTTTGCCGCAGGGCGAATGCTTTAAACGGCACAATTAATAACCACTTACTTTTCCTTTCATAGTGCCCCTTCAATTTAGCCAGGTCCATCGCGAACCTGTCGTAGTAGTTGGACAGACTGTTCTCGGTAAAGTTGTGTACATCACCCGGGGCCGCCTGGCCCCGTGGACCTGGTAACAGATAGCCGCGGGGGTCCATCCTGCAAGCAGACGGTCCGACCGTCTGTATTGACAATCAGCTTATTTCTCTACCCCGAACGGACACATTATTTCTTGTAAGCTGCCCCTCTGCGATCCATATCAATTCCTGAAAGGCTTTTCCCCCCGCCAATTTCCATTATCGGTCGCAGGGGGCACGGTCCCTGACGTTTCCTTGTTGTTCGTGTTGTTGTTGTTGTTGGTGGTGGTGGTGGACTGTTGTTGATGTTGTTGTTGTTGTTGTTATTGTTATTGTTGTTGTCGGGTGGTGGTGGTGGTGGTGTGTCCCACGCCGCTGACGTTTCCTTACCCCATGTTTGCTGCAAGTTGCAACTTGGCAAAAGGTTGCAGGTCAGCTAGATTTTATGTCATAATGACTGATAACGAGCACGCTGCAAGCGTTGTCGTCTCGGGTATATACGCCTGAGAAGGCAAGATTCACAGATTCACGGTTATCAGATGCATGGTGTTGACAAGTACAGATCCCCTGGTGTACCCAATGACTGGCTACGAGAAAACATCTATTACAGATCCCAACGACGATACCACCAAGGTCAAGGTCAGGGGGGATGTCATGACACTCGAATTACGGACGGACAGCTCTAAACGCCCGATTCGGTGTGAATATTCACCTGGCGTGGGAATCCACCACCACCACCAACAACAACAACTGTGGCGAGCCCTGGTGCATACTAGAACTCACCTGCTGCCAACAATGTCGAACGCCAACCAACGATTGGTGCCGGCCAATGCCAGGGAAATCATTAATCGTTTCAGTGCTGAAATGCGTCAGCACTCAGCAAATCGCGTTGATTTTTTTCAAGCCCTTGGTCACGTGGGGCCAATTTCAAGGGGCCCGTGCCCAGATTTCGACGTTAAGGCTGCAACGGCTGTTGTCAGGTCGCTGGACAACCCAAAGAGCCGTGCGGCTGTGGATAATTAACGAGGGGCTTGTATTTAAAAATGGTCGCCGCCGGATTGTATTTTTTATCTAATTATTTGCTGATTGTTTGATTTAATATTTCGCTGAATTGCTTTATGCTCAGCGGCCTGTCAGCGGCTCTATTTTGTCGTGGTCACGTTGGCGCCGGTGATGGTTCGCATGGCAAAATTCGCATGACGAAGTACGGCGCGCGTGCCTCGCGGTTGTCGCTCGCCCATCCATCCAAAGGGCGTGCCAACGGCCATCAGGCAATAGTGCTTCTTCTCAATAGTGCTACAATGCATACAACGGTTCAAGAGTGGCCGCCTCTTTTTCGTGCTTGCAGGCAGCTGACACTGAAAGAAGCGGAGCTATCCGCGTGCTCGCCGCGTTGAGCAGACAGCGACGGAATGACTGCTGTATCCTTGTACGGTCCGCTCCGATTTCGAGAGAGCGCTAGGGTAAAGTGCAGTACTTTGCACATCTAACGTTGGCCATAGTGCATGGTTGGTGTAATCTGACAAACACGTAAGAACTGATTACTACGAGAGACTTCAATAATAAGTAATGATCAGTCTTTTGATTAAACTAATTCCATGCCTCGACGCTGAACTCGCACAGCTCTTTGCGCGCCGTGCTTTTCTTCATTTCTCCTCAGTTTCACGAGCATCGGAAGTCGCTAATGCCATATGATATTTAAGGCAAGGTATTAGCTTTGGATTCAAACACGGCCATTATGTGGCGACCAGCGACTGCCAAGTAGCACAGCACCGCCACTGAGTGGCGTCTTGGGAACTGTCATTTGGGGGTGATATCGCCACTAAGTGCTAAGACTGGCGCAACACTGCCACATTTGGCGAGCAAGCGCCACGAATCGAAACACTGTGGGCACCGGTTAGCTAGGCCTATCTAGGCCACACCAAGTTCTATATATTCCCCTACCGTAAGGCGGGGGTCGCCTGCAAACATGGCTTGTGGTCGACGTAGATGATAGCAGCCGGCCGCCCCCCACCATATGCAGTAAACCGGCTTCTTCCGCTGCTGCCTGCCGGCTGGAGCTGGAGGTAGGGCGGCCTTAGCTCCCGTCGCCGTTGTTGCTGCGCCATGCAGGGTCAAGTCGTCGTCCAGCATGTAGCAGGTCCCGGTATGAGCGCCTGCTTGCGGCGCTAGTGAGAAACAGCAGCTTGTCCGCCATGTATTCAAAGGCGAGGAGCAGTGAGCAGGGGCGGTCCAGCCTTCTGCCTTGCCCCGTGAACGGGGATTAGGCCGAGGACCTCCAGCCGGAGCTCACCAGTGCGAGCCATGGGGATCGACAAGTTTTTCTCAAACGCCGTGGCAAGGGACTTGGAATTCTCACCCGATCAGCAGCTGGTCGAAGTGCATGACGCTGACATTGTGGCTGCGCAAAGTTGTCGAGCTCGGCCTCCTCACGGCCGGAGGTTGAGCGTTTGTTTTTGTGTTTGCAGCGATCACGGAGGTGGTGGAGGTTATGTGGTTTTAATGGCAGCATGGCGGCCCAGGTCTGCCGGGTAGTGGGAGGAGCATCGCCGGCTGGGCCAGCAGGGGGTGGCCTGGCGGCAATATCCGTCACCGCCTGCCATGCAGGTGGTGAGGCCCGCGGTGTTTTGCAGGCACTCGATTGCGATGGCGTGGTCCTCAAGCCGCTTGTCGAGCTTGAGGAGCTGGGCGGTGCATGATGGCGTCGGTCGGTGGCGGTGGTGGCAGTGGTGGCGGTGCCGGTGGAGGCGAGGAGGTTGGAGTCCGTGGTGATGGAGAGGAGGGGAACCTCGGCCGAGCCAGCGTGCCTCCCACATGGCTGCCACATGCATCTGCAGCGAGGGGGGTCACGTGCTGCTCGAAGGCCAGTCCTTACTTTAAGGGTGCGAACGGTGGCACCTGTCGGTCACGGCGGCACCTGGGAGGGGGAGCCCAGATCTCGTCTTCGGAGCGCCCGAGGAGCTAGGGAGCAGAGGACGTACGAGGCGCTGAAGCCGGGGGCGAGCCATTCGTGGCAGGTCGTCAGCAGTGAGACCAACCACGGAAAGCGGCAGGTGGAGGCGAGGAGCTTGGAGGTGGCACGGTGGTGGTGGATCGGGAGAGGAGGGGAAGCTCGGCAGGCCAGCGTGCCGCCCATGGCCGCCACAACTGCGGCGAGGGGTGTCACGTGCTGCCCGAGGGCCTGGTTGATGATTAATAAATTAATTAATTCATTCAACTCGTGCTCCGGCTGGGGAGTCACGGAGCACCGAAGCTCGCTTTTAATCCCTGTGTGTGCACAGCAGGAAGAAATTAAGGGCAGAGACCGCCACCGCCCTTTCTCCTAGCTTCATGCCAAATTAAGGCATGCATGCCACAGCTGCAATCGTACACGGTAAACGATCCGGCAGGATATGTGGGTGCAATAAGACCCATGTGAGCATATCATAACAAGTTGTCTCCTTGATATCATAACAAGGTGCGTGGGCAAGTAATCTGCGCATAGGGCTCCAGGACGTAGCATGGCTGTACAAGGACTATAAGCTAAGGCTATATGGCTGGTGGGTACCTCGCCTGGCACGCTTTACGTCAGTACCGGGCCCTGTGGCGCAAGCCCCTGGGCAAGATCGAGAAACAGGACCTGTTCAAGGTCCTCGTCCTTCCTGTTCTCACGTATGGCGCCGAGACGTGGACCCTCACCGCCGACCTGGCCCGCAAGCTGGACGGCGCGGTCACCAGCATGCTGCGTTCCCTTTTCAGAGTAGGAT
>RPFO01000082.1:946676-1159176 GCA_009746045.1 Mesostigma viride | reverse complement strand
TGTGCAGCTTGGAGTCCTCCTCAGCGTATGTAAGGAATGTGTCCACAAGAACACGGCTCCATGTACTTCCGAGCTGCTGGATGGCAAAGCGTCTGAAGGCGTCCAGGCACGCCCGCTGCAGTGACGGGGCGACCTTGTGGCTACCTGGCAACGGTCTCCCTGCCGAGTCATGCAGCAGGTGCTCCAAGCGGACACATGTCCGCTGGGGCACTGTGCTACTTAGCATTGAATGAGGAAGGTGGCCTGCAAGGTGCATCGAATTTCACATCACGTCCAAGAAACAGTTCTTGTCGGTGCCACAACAGGTAAAATTAACCATGAATGATCAAGGAATGAAATTTATAAAGAGACAAATCTCACGCAGTGAGGAACAACATGGGCATTTCTTCATATCTACATGCCGGAAAAGATGTGAGCAAGGAAGGGGAGCAGATATGAGAACTACAAGCGTGCCCGGCCATTATAAAGAAAAAGGGCGAAAGACGTTCTAGGGGTCGTGAAACAAGGCTTACCTGGAAATGGCAGTTGCCCATGCACACCATCCGCCATGGTCCTGGCAGAAGCATCTGGCACTGCTGGAGGCTTGGTCGACGATGCCAGGTCCGCCAGATAGCTGAACCTTTGTGCAAACCCACCCGCGGGCTGACACCAGGCATCCACGCGGTTGCTGGAAGTGTGGATTTCCGCAGGCGCCAGCAGCAGCCTGGTACGCAACACATCCAGCACACGGGGTGGCCAGGGGGGATAAGAGGTTGAGCGAGGAAGCTAGAACGACATAAGGACGCCCATGCTTAAGGCAAACGCAACTTCAGAACTTATTTTGCGTGTACAACAACGCTACTTGCTACTTGAGTATGCATTGCCTCTAGAGGGAGGTTCCGTGGATGAAGTAAGTGAGAAAAAAAGAGGCAACTTGCTAGTATAGTTATCCTAGTTACCATATACCACAGGAGACAGAAGAGAGGCTATCAACCACACATTCGCAGTTTCATCCCACACTAATCCACAAAAGGTTCACCTGGGGACCCGGAGTATCCGATAACGATGCAGGAGTCCGTCACACATCACAAAGCCGCCTCCTCTCTCCTGGCTGTGGTATCAGCCATCCCTCTACCTATGTTTTACAACCCGCAGATTCCCATCCGGAATGCCTCACCCCGCAAATTCCCAGGCCTCACAAGGCACTGGCCTCGCTCCTGCGTCTGGCCCACATGCACACCAACAACCAGGAAAGTTCAACGACAAATACCCACGTAGCTCCAGGGTGCCCACCTAGGCCCCTCCTGGGTCCTGCCCCGGTGCCGCAGTAGATGCATTCTCTACCCACATCCCTCTCATGGGGTTGGGGGCGGTGGGCGGTGGGCGACCTTACTCACCAGCGGCGTAATCCCTGCCAGTCGATGGACGACAAAAGCGCGTGCACGTATGCCTCCCGAGCCTCTGGGCTGCGCTCAGCATGATTTGATTCACGTGTGCATAAAGGCACGCGTGCGTGCCAAAAAGGTGTACAAGAAAAGGAGTTATGCAAGTTGGTGCAAACGGGGGCAACATGCTCCTTGCTAAGTCTGGGCACAACCAGCCACGGGCAATCACGCAGGCAGCGCACTCGGGCCCCTCGTTGCCCGATGCCAACTGCCAGCACAAAGGGCGCCATGGGCCTATCGCGATCTGATTATGTGGAGGGGAAACTACCACAATCACAAACGCACTATCTCGCTTCCCCGCGTAAAAGCTTCTGCCAATCCTTTGCGGGTTTGTTTTCCTATTCGCAACCCACCCGCCAAGCCAAGCTCACAAGTTGAAGCCTCCAACCAGGGCATGCCTGCAACCAGTATCCACAGGCAGGCTGCATCGCTGAGACGCAGGCTCCGTGAGGCCTCTCTCTCGCATGGCCTCTCTGGGAGGCCGTGCAAGGTGCTTGATGGTACACAGCCATGCATTGCCTCTCGTGGCAGGGGCCAGTACCTGTCCCATTGCGCGAGGGAGCCTCTGTTTTGCAGCACCCTCACCCATCAACCCTTCCTGGCAGAGTTTGATCATGTTACATGCTACGGCTTTGCAAGCTTGCAAGCCATCCCTCGCGTCGACCCAGAATCTAACAGGAACGTCTTGGACGGACGGATGGAACCACGCGGGTCCGGATGAGTGGTGGGTGAAACTAGCTCATTCATGGCATCCCTGGCAGGGGGGGTGGCCTTTTCACATCACGAGACACACCACGGACAGCAACGAAAAATCAAGGGCTGCAGCTGCGGGGCCAACCTCTGGGATGCGACCGCGGACAGCAAGGCCGGGTGCAGCGCCCACCACACGTGGCGGTCTGCGTGCGCGCAACGGAGCAGCCGGCGGGTGGCGGCGGCGGTGACCTGGAGACATGTGACAGGGAGGAAGGGACAGGGCCAGATCAACCCGAGATGGGCAGGAAACATGAGAACGAACCGTTACTCTGCATGGCACGCGTGACCAATCTCAGTGACCTCAGCATGTCCTGGGGTGCACGTCCTATGGAAAGCTGTCCATTCTGCCCTGCCTGGTTTTGTTCTGCCCTGAGCGCGCCTGGCAACCGCATGAGGGGCGATCGGAGTTCAGGAGACAGCGGGCAATATCTGCATGAATGCTGGGCGCTGCTGCTCACCGTGCCGTGCCATGGAACGCTAACTGCCTGGTCATGATGATGATACCTGGGCAAGACAAGGGATAAAGACATGACACATAGATCAAACCGATAAAGACATGACATATAGAGTAAACAAGGGATAAAGACCTCAAGTGTGATCCGGAACCCTTCACATGCCAACAGCTGGCACCGTAACCATGACACGTGGCAGATGCTACATGCTTGATGTTGGCCATTTTAGCCGAGCTTGCCACACGCAGGGCAGGCAAACGCAGGAGAAAAAGCCCAGCAGCAAGGGCAGGCAAGCACAAAAAACAGGGTTGGGCCGGCGTGGACAGGAATGCTTCGGACGGCTCACCGCACCCACCCAGTGCAGGTGAACGGAATGGGCGCGCACCCATGCATGACTAGCGTACATTCCGAATAGCTAGCTTGGAATTGGCCTAAAAGTAGTTTATAGTAGGTTTGAAGTGCGTACCGGATCTATGCCACTGGTCAGGGGACCGGAACCCCTGCCGCAGCCCCCATCCAAGTGAGCACAGCCATTGCCAGATCCTTCGCGCAAAGCACCCACTGGCCCGGTGTTCCTCTCGTCCTCCCCTTGCTGGCCATGTGTCCCCCGATCCGTGACGGCGGCAGCAGGTCCCGCTCCATCCCGTCTCGAGTCCTGGCGCTCCCCACCTCCTGCCCGCTGGACATGACCGGGTCTCAAGGGCTCATCTCCCCCATGCAGCCGTGAGCCCTCCAAGGCGACGGGTGGCGTCGTATCGGCCTCATCTTGGGCCCGTGGGGTCAGCAGCGCGATGCACAAGGCCCATATCTCCTGGGACGGAGGGGCATCCAATAGGAGCCCGGGCAGCGATCACAAGCGGGTGTGGGCATGAGCAGCACTGCCAATCTGCTCACCGATGGGCCCCTTCCAGACAGCACGGCGATGCACGGTCCCTCACACACCCAGGGGGCGACACTGTCGCCATCCAAATGCATGCGAGATGGAAAAGAGAAACAGGACCACATGCTAGAACTATGTGCCCTGCCAAGCCAGGATCTACCCTTGGCCAGACGCCAAGGATAGGTTTCCCTTAAGGTGCGGCAGGCCACAGCCACCCCTGCGGTCACCCCATGCCCCCCCATAACCTCTGCTTACCGCTAGCGCAACCTCAATGGACGCCTCCGCAGCACCCCCCTGGGCACAGCCAATGCTAGCATCTGCTCGAGCCGTTGAATCCACATTGGTGGTTCTTCTGCCCCCGGGCGTCACGAGCTCAGCCGCACCAAACTCGTCGCGCAGCGCACACTCCAGTATGTCAAAGCGCCGCTCAACTAGAACGCCCACGCGGCTGTCATCCGGGTCTGCCTGCCCGGCTGGTAGGGGGGGAAGGGGTGGCCAGGACCAGCAAATCGGGCAGGGGCGGGGCTCAAGGCCAGCGGAGCAAGTATGTGGGATGAAGGGCAGGAGGGCGCTATCCATGCACTTGCACCCTGATGTGGTTGCACGGGTAGAAATGGGTGATGCAAGGTGGAGCGGGAAGAAGCTATCATGTGGCATTTCAGATGACCAAGTGATGGAACAGAAAGCCTTACTCATTAATGAATCACAAGAACCTGATACAAGCCATTGAAATGCCCACAAATAATCGATTATTTCCATGAACCAAACTTTGGCTGGCCGCCTGGCCGGTCCATAAGAGCAACCTGCTGGCGTTCGACTTCACACTCACATAAGAAACCTAGAAAGTAGCCACATAGACAATCATGCCACGGGCCTGCAGAGTCGCACATTAAGAGCCGCACACCTAGTTTGCACAGCCTTACATACACCCCTGCATACTGACCCATGATCCCACCACTGCACACCCCACCAGGGACGCATCCGAAGAACTCCCCCCACCCATCTGCAACACCGGCCGCCTTCCCCCCCCTCATTCCCCGCCAGAAGCCCCCTTCCCCATTCCTCTTCCCCCCTTTCCCCATGTCCCCCTTCCCCCTTTGTCCCTCTTCCTTGCAGCCACACACTGGAATCTGAGCGCAATGTCCAGTTATCGCGTCGCATGCAGCGGCACGCCTACCAGACACGCCATTATTCACCGAGATTAAGAGACGCCGAATGCAAGCCCGCCACCGTGCCCGCGTACCATCCCAGGCTCGCCCGCAGATCAACGAGGCCGCTCCCAGACGGTAACAAGTGCCAGCACTCGTCCAGAAATGCCAGGAGCATACGTGGCAGGCCTCCCCCACTGGCCGAGTGGCACCGTGACCGGGCGGACTCGTCCTCGCCCTCGTCACCATCGCAGCGCGTTTCGCGGCATAGCGCGGGCGCCCATCCTCAGGGGCATCTGCCGCAGAGGTGTCATCCCGTTGTGCAGGGTCGTTGTGCGGTGCAAAGGCGTCATCCCGTTGTGCAGGGGCATCATCTCTTTGTGAAGGGGCGTTGTGCTGTGCAGGGGCATCATCCTTCTGAGAACGTGGTGCCAGGGATGGTGCGGTGTGAGGCGGTGCGGTCGCCAGCACCGCGCCAGCCATCTGAGGGCAAGCACTAGCCTCGCGCGGGACGCAACGTGCCATCTGCCCCCTGGCACCCTGGGCCGGTCCATTCACGGTCGCCCCCCCGCTGCACTTCCCCGGCATGATTTGAGCTCCCGGTGGCGCCACCTGGCACGCCTCCTCTCTCCAAGGCTCTGGCCCGCCCTTGCGCTTGTGGCCCTTGATCGCTTCCTCACGGGGACATGCCGCCGGTGCCTCCCCCCGCATGGCCCCACCGGCCAGGGCATCGGCGCCGCCTCCGCTGCTTGCCGTTGAGTCATGTGACCGCCCTGCAGGCAACTGGTGACGACCCGCGGCCCCCTGTAGGGCACCGCAGAGCCCCCGCAGGGCGTGCTCGGCACTACGCCGCCGGTGGAGCTGTGCCGAGATGTGACGGCTCCACCGACCGTGATCATTTACACTATGTGCGGCGCGTGCCAGTGCTGCACCCCTGGTTCCGCCCGAACGATTGCCGCCTTCCTGCGGCACCGCCTCGCTGGAGTCCATCTGGGACGCCGCGTGCTGCAACGCTGCCAGCTGGCGAGCTGGTAGCTGCGGCACCGACAGCCATGCGTGCAGGAGCAGGCGGCGCGCATCGGCCAGCGCGTCGAGGGAGCTGGGTCCTGCACCCTGGGGTGGGTGGGTGGGTGGGTGGTGGTGGTGGACGGTGGGGCAGCATTGGCAGAGTTGGAGTGTGCACACCCAGTGGGAGTGTCTGTGTCTCCACAAAGTACACACATGGTGCGAACACTTATGGAGTGTGGGGAAATGGTAAGAAAAAGATCATGTGAATGTGCAAGGTTAATCGCCCTCTGGGCGGCCATGGAGCACCCTGTTGCAGCTGGCTACCTGGGCAAAACTCGGCCCAGGATTACCATGCATCTAACCCAACTCCTCATCCATTGATTTGTATGCACGCGAGGGTGCCACGCAGCGAGGGAGCACAAATGCACGAAGGCTCTTTCTGCGGCACTCACGCGAAGGCCTACCACACCATGCCCATGTAGCCGTTTATTTGCCCAGAATGCAGAAGGGCAGGGCTCGGCAAGGTGGGCGCCTGCCATCCCTAGGCAATCATGCCAAGAGAGATGTACGTCTTACTGGGTAGTGCAGCCGTGCACTGACACTAATGGCTTTGCAGTTGGTGGTGTCTAGATTTACGCATTGTGAGCTGTCAGAAGCAAGGGGCCAGGTGGTGCTGTCGAAGGCTGCACCTGGATACGCGATACGAAGAGATGCAGGTGCGTTCATTCCAAGGCAGGTGTGATGCATGCACTTATATTAGTCCAGGCGGCTGCTGGCCTCTGAAGGCAAAAAACAACAGAGGCATGCATGCACTTCCGCCCAGGCTTCCATGGCTAGCACTCGCTCGATCACTTCACTAGGTTAAGCGTTCACATTCTGCTGGTTGGTAATTAATACTTCAATTTGGTTCATGAAACTGTGATCCATGCACTTACTGGAACGAGGTCCTTGAAGGTAGACAGGATTACTTCCAGTCGACTTCTTAATCCCTTTCGCAGCTTCGATGAGATTAGCTGAACGGATAGGATATAAGGACGGGGAGGAATCAGCAAAAAGGATGGTGGCAAAGCTGGGGGGCTTGATGTCACCTTCTGCAATAATGTCTCAATTGGAATTTATATTCCACTGGCACTGGGCAGAAAGTGAAGGGATGAAGGTCACCAAATGACGGTGTTGAAAATCTCGTCATAAACTTAAATACCTGTTCAATGCAGGCGGAAAGCTGAAGGGCCTCCGATATGCCAGATCCTAGCCACATAGGAGAGTCAAATCTGTTTGCTGTGGCCTCTGCATAGAGGTCCAGCCAGACCGATAGCAGAGACTCGACGTCATCCATAGTGCAACCGCCTAAGGAAAATCGACGTCCAGCACTAGGACGGTCGATGGCCGCTGATGCGTCCTCGTCTATTGAACACGCCGTAGCACCATGTGGTTATGCGCATTCGTCGTCTGTGAGACATCACCGTCGGACATGTGCACCCGCGCTGTGGCTAAAACTACATCAGTAACATCATGTCGACTTTCGAATATCAAACCTGGGAGAGGTTTCCCATCAGGCTCTGTTTACTAACAGGATGCTGTGAATTGCAGACGCATTCAACCATGCCGATTGCAGACGCGTACAACTCATTACACATGGAATACTAGATAGTAACGTTTTATTGTCCAGTCGATAAAATGCATTAGGTTGACCAGGTACTCACAGTAGTAGCTAGGACGTAGGCAATTACATTATCAGTGTTATCGGAGTCGGCACGATATCGGCACCCTCAATCCCTCTCATGCATGCGTATCTCTGTAGTAATTGCCCTAGCCGAAGACGAACAGTCGTGTGTTTTTTTACTTCTTCGTGTTTAAACTCTTTTTTACTCCTGCCTCCTACATAGCTGCATTTTATCCTGCGGTTCCGCTTACAGCACTGTAGATACATAGCAGCATTTTACATACGGAATTTTGGAATTTTTAGTCCTTCAGCCGTATGGTGTTAACAAGGGTTACTTATTTTTATAACTTAAGAAAAGCACGTTTTCTGACATTAAGGGTTGTTGTTGTTGTTGATATCCACGCCGCATATTGTGTTGGACCATCGCCCACCGGCGCGGGAATATAAGCTCAACTCACACACAATCAAGTGAATCCCTCATGTCAGCGACGTGGGGGCAACAACAACAACAACTCAAGTACTGAACGCCGCATGTGTGAATCAGAGATTCTACCTTGGCCATCTGAGATTCTATCTTGGCCGAGGCCCGAGGGCCGGTAAGTTACAGGTTAGTTGAATCCCAGGCTATGAGTGGGAATCAACAAAGGCGTGCCGCGTGGGATCCACCACGACGGACAACAACCTACCTGCAACAACAGCCTGTGAGACGTGAGTGCGCGATGCAGAGAGTGCTGGTTGCGATGGCAGACAGGCCTCCCAGGCGTGTGATTACCTGCAGCGAAAATTTCTGTAAGAAGCAGCTTAGATTTGACTTGACAGCCAGAGATTTCTCTCTCCAAGATCCCTTCAAGATTAATGGCATCACTTCGAGATGAACGTTGCTGTCGGTTAGCCGTGTTTACATTTCTTGAAAGCTGTATTGCGGTATGCAGTGTCTCCTCCGGCTGATAGGTCAGTTTTCCACGTCTAGGTGCGGGGAGCAATGTTTGAAAGATGTTGGAGGTAGATATCTACGCATTATGACAAATTCGCCCTGTCACAATGGGACGCACCGGCAGGCACTTGCGGAAGTTCGTCCCCTTACTCGGGGTTTTCCCATTTCTGGGATACATGTTTCTGTTTTCAAACATCGGAGTCTTACAACGCCTACATCCAAATGACGCTGAGGATGATCAAAACCGTATTGATACGGACGGGAGCTTGCGATGGCATGATAATGTAGTATTGCACAATCCTGTAGCCTCTGTTGCTCAGACGGAGGAAGTCAAGCCATTCGACGAGCTGGGTTCTTTCCAGGCTATACCTGGCGACAATTTTGTCAAAGACGATCCGCCCGTGGTAGAACCTCCCCCCGTGCCCCACGCGCAGCTGGGATCCCTCACCAATTTCATCCCGCTCCGGGGATCCGTCAACGCCCTCTACGACCAAAACCGGGACATCTCGGCGTCACTGGCCGCCCGCGGCGCGATTGTGCCGACCGGCCCCGTGCTCCGGGGCCGCAGCCGCTACTGGCAGATCCTCACGGGCGTCGACCCGGCCAAGACCGTCCCCGTCCCTACCCGTTCAAACACAGAGTTCAGCATCCCCAATGACATCACGGTCGCGGGCGACGCGTCCAAGCCCATCGAGTTCGCGATAGTGGTCTGGTCGAGTGGCCAGCGCCCCGCCTACCTGCGCAGCCTGCTCCGCAGCCTGGACGAGCTCGACTGCGTGCTCAAGGAATCGCCTTCCCGGTCCCGTGATCCCGTTGGGGGGGGGGCGTCTGCCAGTAGCCACAAAGACGGCCTCAGAGGTGGCATGTTCCGCAAGATCCCCATCGTGGTCTCCGTCGACTCGCTTCAGAAGGACCTGCCGGCCGCCACGGCTGAGGTGCTGGAGAGCTACTCGCACCTCATATCGAAACGGCTCTACCATCCGCCCCCCGAGATGGACCTGAGCACCGCCAATGCGCTGAGCAGGTCCAAGGACAAGAACCGCGAGTACCGCGTGACGCGGGGGAAGCACCACATCTGGTGGCTCATGCACCAGGTGTGGGACAAGGACGCCATCCCGCCGGACATGGACTTTGCCTTCTTCGTCGAGGAGGACACGATTCTCTCGCCGTCGCTCTGCTCCTTCCTGCCCAACCTGCTGCGGTTCTGGCGCTCGAGCGGGCGGGACAATCTCGGCGTGAACCTGGGAGGTGACGTGAGGGAGGTCTGGCGGTCGGCACGCGAGGTCCAGAGCGCGCGACTGTCGAGTGTCGGGTTCGGCATTCCCCGGACGCTCTGGACGGACGTGCTTCGTCCCGCGGTCGACTCGTTCTGCACGTACGACGACTACAACTGGGACTGGACCGTGCGGCGCATCCTCAAGGGCCGGCTCTTCCTCACGCCCATGCTGCCGCGCATACAGCACACGGGCGTGTGCTCCGTGTTGCACCCCTTCATCTACAAAGGGCAGGCTAGCTGCGACCCGTCGCTGGTGGATTATGATGGCATGATGGGCAAGTGGAAGCGCCAGCTGCCAAAGGAGGAGCTCGAGGGGGGGGAGCTCCCGCGGGCATACCTGGGCTGGTTCCAGGTGCGGACCAACTACATGGGTAACATCGCCAAGGCAAATGGGGGTTGGAGCCACCCGTACGACCACATGCACTGCAAGCAAGTGCTCAATGAGAAGTGAGGGGGGCTGCCGCCAGCGCCGCCTCGCATCCCATGGTGCAGCGTAGGGTTGTGCGTACGAATTCAAACCACTATGGAGCACGATTAGAAAGAGGATTGTGTGGTCCAATCAGAACCGTCACTGGTCATGTGCATCCTGAACGACTCGACAAACGCAGATAAGATAATGGCAGGCTCGAGCTACAATGATGTGGATTCTCCAGTTTTCTGGCCTGCTCTTGTTGTCGCGTTGATAGTAAGTTAGACAGTCATGCCCCCGCGAGAGCTGCGTGAGCTTTTACATGGATAGTGGCCACGTAGAGTGCAATAATATAAACTTTTCCTCCAGGCGCTTATGGTGCCCTGGAGAACGGGAAATGTTCTTGCGTGTAAAGAAATAGATGTTATTGATAGAGTGTATTATTGCCATTTGTGCCCGTGTTGGTACATGTATCTTATGAGGACAGACCCTGGGGCTGCACATAGTGTCTTTGTCAGTGTCACAAAATGCAATAACGGGTCATGGGGAAAGCAACGGGCCATGTTAACCCATATTGAATCAATAATGTATATGGTCGTTGAGTCCCTTGAAGGAATTTGTTTGTTGCTTTTGTACATCGTGTGAGTTAATTGCCTGCCTCTGCCATGTGGCAGAGTGCCTCGTCATTGATCTCACTCAGCTGTACGTGCACAACAAATTAGACCAACAATAATAAATAAGTAAGCACTTGTGGGTCATGCGCATGGGCATGCCACGTCCGGAGTACTATGCTAATCGATCTCATTGGAAAAATAGTTAAAAATTACACGTGAAAGTTACAAATACCTTGTGCATCATGCCCGCAAAGAACAGCTAGTCGGGGTAAAATTGGCTCCAGAGTTCTCAGTTCTCGAATTCTCAGAGGGCGGGGGCCGAGATTAATTAAGAGGCATGGCTCTATCGAGATATATGTTCGGAGGCGAATTTCTATTGGCGTTAATTAATGTAGTATTGTACGACAACTGTCAAGGGTGACGGCATGTACTGAAATCGCGGATACTTTCTAGATCGTTTGCGCTTTCGACGGTTAAAAGGCAGAGCTGCGGTTGAAAGTACTGTACGTGTGGGGGGACGGTGTTACAACCGGGGGGGGACGCATTTATGGGGGGGAGGGACGCATTTATGGGGGGGGGGGGACGGTGTTACAACGAGGGGGGGAACGCACTTATGTGGGGGGGGGACGGTGTTATCGGGGAAATTAGCCAATTATGGACCAAAGAGGTGAGAGGGCAAATGAGTATCAGCGAATCCTTAATGGGGGGAACGGTGTTACACCGGGGGGGAGTCGCAGTTGTCAGTTTCAAACCGAATATCTATTGGACCGTAGTTCTAGGACATTGTAGATGGCGATTAGTTCGGCACTTCCGGGCGTCAGGCCCAGTAAGGTCCAGGTGGAGGTTTTGACACCTTGCAATCTACAGAATAGCGGTTACAGGGATATCATTTAATGGAAATGGCCGACACGTTGGAAACTGATTGCGGTTACGAACCTTACATCGTGTGTGATTGGCTGGCTACTAACGGGGCACGAAGACCAAAGGCAGAAGGACCGACCACGCGTCACGATTCATGTGATTGACAGGATACACGCGAATATAGGTGTGTGAACGAAGGGGAATAAAAAGAAACGAAAGGCGGCCGGGACCATGGCGGCGATGAAAAATCTGGCGCAACAAGACCTCTTCAAGGACCTCGTTGGAAAAATAAACAAGCAGCGAGTCGACTTAACTAACGCCATCAGAGACAGAAAGCTTAACCTGGACCGTGCCAACGAAGGTGTACAGGTACAAACAAAGAATGTAAATGCTGCTAAGGCAAGGTATCATGAACTCAAGGAAAGGGAGGAAAAGGCCTGCGAGGAGAAAGTGCGAAAGGCGTACGAGACAACCGTAGAGCCCCAACTAAAGACGCTAGAGCGGCTGAAAGTCGCCTTGGGCAAAAAGGAACAACTGTGGGAGGGGGTGCATGGTCAAACATGCAACAAATGAGGTGCTGTCCACACTTGAGACAATAGGGCCCCTGCTCTCCAACGCAATCAATAAATGCGCTTTGGTGGATAGCGTGGATCTGACGGGGTCCCAGGCGGAGGAGGACGAATTACTGAATTCCGTTTTGTCTGCAGCGGGCAAGCTTGCTGGGGGTGGGTCATCTGTAACCCCATCGTCATCAACACAAACGTCCACAAAACAACATGGCCAAGACCAAAACGCCGGCAAGTCGACTCGGCCTGGCAAGGGGACTAAACGAGCCCTCAATTTTGACGAATGCGATGAGAAAACGCCTGCATTTGAGCCGTCTCCAGAAGACGACCCTGTCCATGACGACCACGCCAGCCCAGCAACCGACAGCCACGCCGGACCTACTTGTTCATCCCCAGCAACGGGACTCACTGGATCCACCACACCGGGACCCGGAGAGAGTGGAGGACAACGTAGTGCCTGACTTAAACGTTGCAGCAAGGCGACGGCGCCGCCGGCGACATGCTATCTTAGACGATGCCTCCGAGGATGAGGAAGAGGATGGGGAAGAGGAGGATGAAGGGGAAGAGGAAGCGGAAGAGGAGGAGGAAGGGGAAGAGGAAGGGGAAGAGGAGGAGGAAGGGGATGAGGTTGACGAAGAGGATCCCCCTCCACGCCGGGCTAAAAAAGTAAAATTCATAGATGATGAAGCCGGTGTTTCGGATGATGACGAGGACAGCGATGGTGAAGCAGGGGCAAGTAAGCATGAGAATTTGAGGTGCAACTGTTGCGAGCCGCCCTTCGTGGCCAAGAGCCAACGTGGTCTCAGCAATCACGTGACGTGCAAGATAAAACGTGGGCGGTAAGGTGCCACTCTTCCTTGTGTAATTTTTTTTATTGGAATTCCTTGCCAAATTATACGCCAATATGTCTTTTATTCAACGCTTCTTTTTAAAAATGTGTTAACCACCCTTCTTGCTAAAAATGTGCGATATATTTTTCCTTGGCATGTGCAATGTATATGACAGAGAAGCGAGACGACATCTACAAGAGCGTGAGGACGCTGCACTCAATGAGGAACACAACACCGCAACTCAGCACGAAGAAGCTCAAGAAACTGACGAGTTCATTCCATTGCGTCAACCCAAGCACGCACGTGGGCGCACGCCGCTAAAGAATATGACACTCCACATCTCCATTTCAGGGGGGGCTCGTGATCTTAATGACGATGAGCTTGGCAAGATTGAAGCCTTCCATGTAGCCAATGGCGGCAAGGGCATGTCAATTGTGGAAGAAGGAATATACTAGAAATGCACAAGCACGTGCACATGCTAATCGATGTTGAGGCTACATCAGCCCATGCTGTGAAACTGAAGCTCAAGAAGGAACTTGGGTGGGGAGAACCGATAGATGAAAAAGGGAAACATGACAAAACCAAGCCAAGCCTCGTGGCACGCCAAGTTAACCTATAGCCACAAGTTGAATTATTCTGGGATGATAGGCTATTTGCTGAAGTCGGAAGAGCAAGAAGGGTTCCAGATCTTGTATTGCCACGGCATTGATGAGGACGAGAAAGAAGAAGGCCGGATAGAATATTTACTTCATGGGTCCCCCACTCTCAAGGGACGGTGCTGCTTGACCGCCTACAATTTACTCGAACGTGCTGCTGTGTACTGGTTTAAGCACCACAATAGTATTAGCTTGCGTCCAAACCTGCATTAAAACAATGGCCCACATGTTCAAGACGGGCCGATACTCTCTAGATGCTAGGTTTCTGATGGGTAGGGGTCTTGATTATCCTCGTGTACAAGCTGCATTCGAGATCATGGTTGAACCCAGACTTGGTGAACATTCGTTGTCAGCTATAGCACGTGGGCTCGAAAGGGCCCTTTTCAATCCGCGTGAGCGATACTTTGATTCAGATGAGGTAGATGCAGTTTTTCCTGATGCACGCGCGGCTCAACGCCAAGAACGTGCAGCACGCACAGAAGAGCCACCAGGGTCTGGCTATTTTGACATAGATGCCATCATCGAAGAGGTGCGAAAGCCCCCTCGTGGTGATGACGAATTAACAGATGAGCAACTCCTTAATTGACAAAGTCCTGCGTGACGAACGGAATAAGGATGACCCTGATATCATGTTGTCATCCGACTCCGACTCTGACATAGCGTTTCACACATAAATTTCTGGCCTCGCTAGTTGTCTCTTTGAGAAATTTTAAGTGTATATCTCTGTATATGGTATATATGACTTTAATGATTAAAAGTGAGAATTTTGAGAATTTCAGAGTTTCAGAGTTCGGCACATCCTAGTATGGGTAAAAGACGAGGACATGGGGGGCAGCTAGGCCTCTCCGTGATTTGGAAGAAGATGATGGACAAGGCCAAGTGGGCCCAGGTCATAGAGGACAACGAGCCCCCCCCTGTGGGGAAGCGCCCGCGTGTGCAAGCCCGTGGGAGGCACGCCAGTGCTGTATAGATAGATGTTGTTGTTAGTAATGCTGTTAGATAGATGTCGTAGGTAGCTGATGTAGATAGCATAGACCAGTAGGACAGTTTGCACCCACCCATCCATCCATCGGGGTTAATGCTCCGTGACTCCCCAACGGGAGCACGAGTCTAATTAATTAATTAATTAATTGTGGGTGAACCCTGGTTAAATTAAATTAAGGGGAGGGGACACCCCTAAAGGGCACTTTTCTGGAAACCATACCTATGCATGTGCTAAAAATCCAATGATGATTGGGGACCATTAATATGATAAAAAAAAAATTTTCCAGCCACTTGGGGGGGGTAGTAGCCCCCACAGGGCACCGGTAACGCGCTAAAAATAGAAAAAGACGCTACTCTAGTCACATTTTTCCTAGGGCAGTGGGCAAACATATTGGGACCAAATCATATATTCCCATATAGTTCCCTGACTTTTGAGAAATGCTACCTAATTTTGAGCACAAAATAATCATGTTTACACACATTGATGGATTTTCCCGCAAAAAGGGTACTTTTTTAATGAAAAAAAAAATTATCAAATCATAAACACATGGAATAGGGCCAAATCATATATTCCCAAATACTAGAGGTTGGGGGACATGCAGCCCCAAATTTTCAGGTCATTCTGACAAGCGCAGCCCTATTTGATGGATATTCCTAGATTGCCACCTGTGACGAAGCTAAGGGAGGTTTTAGCTAGTATTTAACCACACTAACACCCCTTTATACATCTAAGCCTCATGAAAACTGGCCAAACCACATACTACCATTCTCTGCACATATGGTACCTCCTATGTTCAAGGTTTGACGCCATTCTGACAAGAACTGCCCAAGTTACAACCATTCCAAGACGGCCACCCATGTAGACGCTACAAGGAAATTAGAGTAACCATTTAGCCACACTAGCACCTCCTTCTTCATCAAAGACATCTGAAACTGACCAAAGCACACATAATCAACTCTTGCACGCTGACGGCAACGCATGCTCAATGTGGGGGGTCATTGCGACAAGAACTGCTCAAGTTGATGGGTTTCCTATATGACCACATGACAAGGCGCTAAGGACCACTCAGTAAGTTAGTAACCCCACAGTGCCACTTAATATGCCATCCAACATGCACCAAAACCATGCAGAGTATGTTTACAAAGTACAAAGGGGTGGCCACGCACCTCATATGTCTTCATCATCCCTCCAGCATGGCCAGCCTTGTAAATATGTGCATAGCCTTGACGATGGTAGCCCTAACATGCCTAAGCGGCATTTCCTATGTTTCTCCCAGGTTAGAGTGTAAGGTTGATGCCAACCAAGCTAATCAACACAACAACACCTCCTAAACTGTCCTCCCCGGCATGGATGACAAACTGGGACTATGGAGGGCAAGGAACCAAGTAAGAACATGGTATATATAGCTTGCATGCAGTCATGCATGTCAACCATGGTTGGCTCAGCACATTGTAGTCTTGTCACATCATCATAACAAAGGAAAGCTCAAACAACCATTGGTGCCAGCTATCTACATGCAGTCACACAAATGCAATATCTCCAACATCATCATCACTATAACACTTCCATCCCTGCACGATAAAATGCAAAGAAACCATTGGCGGCCCTTCACCGCATGAGCGCTGTGATGCCGCTGCGGCCTGTGAGGAGAGGGTGCGTCACTCTCAAACAACAAGAAGCGTCCATACGCACAACATCCTTGCCAGAACACGTTTTATGAAATGCCTTATACCTTCCCGAAGAGCTATAGGCTGCGACTGAAGCGGCCCTGATCACGACATCAACGAAAACAATCTAAAGCTGCCAGGTATTCGACAACACAACGGCAAGCGACGGCGAGCTAGCTGGCGGAAACTGCCCAAAAAGAACGCAAAAAACCTCGAACGATGAGCTCATAGAAGAAAGCACCGATAGCAGATAACGTTCGCGACAAATCTGTACCTTGCCCTCGTAAATCCCTCGCCCAGGCGCGCAACAACAGCCGTTCTTCCATGGACAGGTCAGACACGCACTGCGCAGGTCTGAACAATTACTTACCGATAATGGCCGAAAATCTGGCAAAAAGCACCAGCTCGGTTTAGAATTCGATGCAACCGATATTAATGCCTGCTTCAAGGTCAGAACAGCCCCCAAAACCGCTATTTTACAGCCGCTATCATGAATTCTATTTCATTCCGCGCGACCAAAAAAATCAGATTACCCCCCATGCCGATGGCATAAAAAAACATCAGCGATATTGTAAACCAGCTGATTTCCGCCACAAACTAACATCATAAACTCATCTCCTTTTAGATTCGAGTAAAATTTTTGCATTTCGCCTGCCCTAGTGTGGTAGTTTCGCCTGAACGCAGTCGCCATGGCCACTTCCGCAAGGGGTGCGCGCACCGTGCACGTGAAATTTGTGACCTTCGGCTCCGGCGCGAATTTTTTGGCGCCAAAAAATTCGGGGGTGTCCCGTCCCCTTAAATTAAATTATAACAAGTCTCCGTTGGGAGATCATGTAGCACATATTCCATGATGGATGGGTGGGGTGGAGGAAGCCGCGTAATCGAACTATCCTAACTCTAAGCTATCTAGTCTAGAAAAATCCTAACTACACTACTCATCAAAACGCCTCCTCTTGGGGGGAGGGGGCTTGCCCACAGGGTCAGGCGTGTGAGCCTTGACAATCTTCTGCCACCGCGTCTTGTCCTGCATGGCAGTCCAAAGATGGGAGAGAGAGTGGATTAATTAATTAATTAATTAATTAATTAATTATCAACATCACTCCGTTGGGAGTAAATGTAGCACATATCCCTGAGAAGGGGCATATGGCTTTTAACCCCTAAATGGTCTTGCTGCCGATTTTCCGCCAAAAAGTGACTTACAGCCGATTTGTCGGCACCTACTCGGGGGACCAGTTTGCGAGAATACTATTGGGAATTAGGAAACGTTTAGCTGAGAAGAATGAAAGTTTATAAGTTTCTCCAGAACATGATACTAGGGTTTGCTATATTTTGACCAAGTTTAACAGGTGTTCCAGACCGTCAAAGTACAAGGGGTCAGGGTACTTTTTCATGTACAACGTGCATTCCGGAAAACGACGACCTGGCCATGGCGGCTTGCGCCCACGCATGGCATTTACGTTTGCGTTCGAATTTTCTGGCCAAACTTAGGGTATTGATTTTATACGTCCTAAAGATCATACAGGCCAATTTTTGGTTCGCGGGAATGCCATTTGATAGGTGTCGGCAGCGTTCTTGCTGGAAAAAACTGCGATCAGGCCGGACGATAGAAACGTTGACAGCAATACCTTTCCGGCGTATTTTAAAGGATATATCGGTTTCTTTGTACTTTTTACGATACATATTAGTCGTAAAAGTGCAAGGGTGGCCAGAAATCGCCGAATCCAGCGACCATGCTGCACAACTTTGGTGTGCCGAAATGCGCCATTTTGCGGCCACCGCCTGGGCCAAGGTAACGCCATCCATGCCTGGTAAAGCTTAAGCATCGTTTTCCTATCGATGTTTGACGTTTATATATACGTTCTAGCTTGTGTAGCACATTCTTTTTGCATTATTCATGCTCTTTCTTGACCCTGGCCTGGCCCCTTTCTAAAACACCCTTCTTAGATGCTTCCCTCAGTCAGTTGACCTGCCACAGGGTGATGGTGATAAGTTTTAGAGGCTGTATGGGTTTGAATACCTCCATATATGTTTGTTATACATTTCCCACACACATATTGCATGAGTGTGAGGCAGTTGGCTGGTCTCTGTGGCATCATCAAGCATGTAACCGGTGAGTAGAAGCTTCCCATTGTCAGCATGTGCCACCAGGTGTGCTGGCCATCACCTGGAAAGCTATAGCAGCTTAGGCCTAGTTTATCCTTGCTAGGGCAGGCTGAAATAGGCTTAAAATCACTAGTTTGTTGGTGGCTGCCTCCTAGAATGCATGCCTTGCGTAGGGTATCCGTACCACGTTACCTACGTGCATGGACAAGGTGGCACCTGCACATAGGTGCCATGTAAGGGCAGTGTGATGATGCAGTTATGTTTCCCCATCATTGTGGAAGGGAAATGTATTGTTTGGCATGGTTGGGGGCCATATTAGTAGGTATTAGTAGGTAGTATGCCCACTCCTACCCCCTTGGTTGCTTTTTACCAACGGTACCCCTATGGGCTGTACTGGGTGTAACTGCTGGTATACCCACCCAAATGATGACCCCAATGGCTCAAACTGTTCAGCAACTAATTGTTTATCATCCCTGAAGTGGTAGGTGCCTAGCTCTTACAACATAATTCAAAATGCACATTCTACCAAAAATGAAAACGCTCGTCTTGACCCCCCTGACTTTGACGGCAGTTATACATGGCCTACGATGAATATATGTGAGGTTGTGATATATCATGGCTTAGGGCAACTCATGGACATGCTTGCCCCCCAAGGACAGCCATTGGATATTGCTAGGTTGTACAGGGGCTGGTTTACAAAATAGGTGAGTTACTGCCGATTTATCGGCAGCATTTCCGCCCATTTAGGGGTTAATACATTCTAGGCTACTTTGAACATGCAAGGGTGGGAATGTAAGCTACCCTTGCTCTAGGTGCACCAGGGCACCTGCGCCCTCATGGTCTATCACGCTATGCCCAGTTAAGGGGGAGCATGCCATGTGGGGGAAGATCATCATGGCTATACGAGACGAGGCTGGTTCGTTGTCTCCTTGATACGAGAGCTAGGGCATGGCTTCTCAGCAGGGAGGGACTCCCTGCATGGGCACTACATAATTAAATAAAGCTAGGCATCGGTCGACACCACCCTTGGTCTGGCCGGCCCCCAGCGGCTTGGACAGCCAGGGCGGCACATTCTGACCTGGCCTGGCCCCAAGGACATTCCCAAAAGGGTAGGGAAACCTGTCACCAACTACGTTCAGATGCTGCTGGACGACCTCGTGGTCCCAGCCCAGTTTGAGCACCGCATCCACTCTCTCTCCCGTCTTTGGACTGCCATGCAGGACAAGACGCGGTGGAAAAAGATTGTCAAGGCGCACACGCCCGACCCTGTGGGCAAGCCACCTCCCCCCAAGCGGAGGAGGCGTTTTGATGAGTAGTGCAGTTAGGATTTTCTAGATAGAGTTAGGATAGTTCGATCACGCGGCTTCCCCCACCCCATCCATCATGAAATATGTGCTACATGACCTCCCCACGGAGGCATGTTATAATTTAATTTAATTTAATTTAATCATCTGGAGGGTGGCTCATCATAGGCACACATGTACATGACTAGAGAGAGTGGATGCGGTTCTCAAACTGGGCTGGGACCACTAGGTCACGAGTCCAGCAACATCTGGATGTAGTTCGTGACAGGTTTCCCTACCCTTTTGGGAATGTCCTTGGGGCCAGGCCAGGTCAGAATGTGTCGCCCAGTGGCTGGCCAAGCCGGCCGCTGGGGGCCGGCCAGACCAAGGGCGGTGTCGACCTGGCTGGTGCGAGCAAGGTGTCGTACAAATGCTATCCTACGCTGCCTAATCTCGTCCGAAATACGAGGCATACCATGATACAAAGAAGCTCTGATGACGGGCGCTCGGGAAACCCTACGTTAAGGACCTGTCATCCGGAGCATCCTGTAAACCGTGCCGTTGACGGCCTAGCTGCCAGTTTGGGTGTAATTGTCCACGCCTCGGCGCCATACGTGAGCACCGTGAGGACGAGGACCTTGAAGAGCATGCGCTTGCGGTGCTCGCCCAGGCCCTTCGAGCGCCAGTAGGGGTTGAGCGAACGGAGCCTGCATGGCCCAGGCCAGGCCGATGCGGGTGTCCACATCGTCTGCAGTGTCAGGAAGCCAACTCCCCAACAGTTTGAAGCGGTCGCGAAACGGGACCTCCGTCCCGTCGAGCATGCAGGCCTGCGCGGCAGCGGTGGTGTACTGGAGGCCCCAATCACCATCGCCTCAGTTTTGACACTAATCTCCAGCCCCACCGCCCGCGCCTCCAGGCCCAGACAGTCCAGCCAGGTCTGAATGTGCTCGGGGCTCGCGATATCGCCATATCATATGAGGCCTGGTGTCATCCGCATAAATCAGGTCGGCAAGGCGGTAACCAGGTCTAACCCCGCCGTGTTCTTTCTCGTTAAGGATGTCCAAGCCTGGCTCAAACCCCTTAAGAGCAGTAAAGCGCGCACGTGCCCGGCGCATGACGTGATCCACGACAATAATGAACAGGTATGGGGACAGGACACAACCTTGCCACCCCCCGTGGTGAAGGGGGAATGGTGGGGTGGTGCCTTCCGCAGTCCGCACTACTGCCTGTGAGCCCTCATACAGTCGGCGAATGGCAGCAATAAACGCAGGTGGTACCCGATCCAGAGCTAGGATGGCCCAAAGAGCCTCCCAGAGAACCGTGTCAAAGGCCTTGAAATAGTCAACACAAATGAAGACCAGCGGCAAACTGTCAGGGGGAAGGCGACGCACCTCCATCAACCGACCGGCGCGCGACAAACACAGCCATGACAGTGTTACGACCACGACGGAAACCCATCTGAGACTCACCCAGGTGTGGGTCCAGCGCGGCGCGGAGCCTGTGCAGCATCATGCGCATGAAGACCTTCAGCGCGGCGCTCTGGAGGCAGACACCTCGGTAGTTACCGGGGTCAGCAGCAGAGCCCTTCTTGTACAGCATGACGCGGATGGCCGTCTGCCACTCAGCAGGCGGAGGCTCGTCAGAGAGCAGGACACGGTTGCAGAACGCCAGCAGAAGATCCCTAACCGCCGGATCAGGGGTCTTCAGCAGCTCTGGGCTCAGCAGAAAGGTGGTCGGCACCGACCGCCGCATCGTACCGCAGGCAAGCAAGGGCGCCGTCCAATTCCTTCAAAGTGCAGGGGGGGACGACGTCGTCGGTGGCAAGGCAGCCCTCGATCCTGCAATATGCGGGGACTTGGTGGTCCGGCAAGGAGCTAGGGGGGCGCTGGCGCCGGCGGGGGTCCGGCAACCCCGAGGCGGGCGGCCGTCTCGGGGTGAAGCGGCGGGGGGGGGCCGCGAGCCCCACCGGTCAAGGAATCATTGTGGGCCAACCAGCGGTCAAGGCTGACCGGCGCCGTGCCGTCCCCCGTGTGCTCCACCGGGGTGCGCTGCCGCCGGCCGCCGAGCTGGTCGAGGTGGTACCACATCTCCTTGCCCTGGTTGGTGAACCCTGGTTATGCCCCTAAAACCCCTCAGGCTCCGGGAGAAGCCTTTGAATTCTTATGAGCTATCGGGCGGGGGTTAGCATGCAACCTACCCCCACACCCATCATCATGGCCGAGCGTATAGTCGACTTGGATAGTCCGGATGATGAGGAGTTAATTAATAATTAATAAATAAGACTCGTGCTCCCGTTGCATGCGGAGTCACGGAGCATTAACCCCGATGGATGGATGGATGGATGGATGGATGGATGGATGGATGGATGGATGGATGGATGGATGGATGGATGGATGGATGGATGGATGGATGGATGGATGGATGGATGGATGGATGGATGGATGGATGGATGGATGGATGGATGGATGGATGGATGGATGGATGGATGGATCATGGATGGATGGATGGATGGATGGATGGATGGATGGATGGATGGATGGATGGATGGATGGATGGATGGATGGATGGATGGATGGATGGATGGATGGATGGATGGATGGATGGATGGATGGATGGATGGATGGATGGATGGATGGATGGATGGATGGATGGATGGATGGATGGATGGATGGATGGATGGATGGATGGATGGATGGATGGATGGATGGATGGATGGATGGATGGATGGATGGATGGATGGATGGATGGATGGATGGATGGATGGATGGATGGATGGATGGATGGATGGATGGATGGATGGATGGATGGATGGATGGATGGATGGATGGATGGATGGATGGATGGATGGATGGATGGATGGATGGATGGATGGGATGGATGGATGGATGGATGGATGGATGGATGGATGGATGGATGGATGGATGGATGGATGGATGGATGGATGGATGGATGGATGGATGGATGGATGGATGGATGGATGGATGGATGGATGGATGGATGGATGGATGGATGGATGGATGGATGGATGGATGGATGGATGGATGGATGGATGGATGGATGGATGGATGGATGGATGGATGGATGGATGGATGGATGGATGGATGGATGGATGGATGGATGGATGGATGGATGGATGGATGGATGGATGGATGGATGGATGGATGGATGGATGGATGGATGGATGGATGGATGGATGGATGGATGGATGGATGGATGGATGGATGGATGGATGGATGGATGGATGGATGGATGGATGGATGGATGGATGGATGGATGGATGGATGGATGGATGGATGGATGGATGGATGGATGGATGGATGGATGGATGGATGGATGGATGGATGGATGGATGGATGGATGGATGGATGGATGGATGGATGGATGGATGGATGGATGGATGGATGAATGGATGGATGGATGGGTGCAAACAGTCCTACTGGACGAGGAGTTGCTAGATCTTCAACTCCAGACCTGGGCGAGTGCGCCGCGCCACTAGCTATACCTTGCACCTTCGCGGGTGTTCAGTATCGGCCGCGTAGAATTCAAGTACTTACCTCATCGGGTGCTCCGTGGCATGCTTTCAGTGCATGTGCACGCACTTACTTACTTATGCGGCCCCAACCATATTAATTAAGACCCCTGACCCGGCAGTGAGGTAGCTTCTGCTGGCGTTCTGCAACCGTGTCCTGCTCTCTGATTCGAGCCTCCGCCTGCTCAGTGGCAGGCGGCCATCCGCGTCATGCTACATACAAGAAGGGCTCTGCTGCTGACCCCGGTAACTATCGGGGTGTCTGCCTCCAGAGCGCCGCGCTGAAGGTCTTCATGCGCATGATGCTGCACAGGCTCCGCGCCGCGCTGGACCCACATCTGGGTGAGTCTCAGACATCTGGGTTTCCGTCGTACGGTCGTAACACTGTCATGGCTGTATTTGTCATGCGCCGGTTGATGGATCGAGGAGGTGCATGTGTCGCCTTTGCCCTGACGGTTTGCCGCTGGTCTTCATTTGTGTTGACTATCTCAAGGCTTTTGACACGGTCGTCTGGGAGGCTCTTTGGGCCATCCTAGCTCTGGATCGGGTACCACCAGCGTTTATTGCTGCCATTCGTCAACTGTACATACAAGGGCTAGATCACATGCAGGCAGTAGTGCGGACTGCGGAAGGCCCACCACCCCACCATTCCCCCTTAATCACAACGGGGTGTGGCAAGGTTGTGTCCTGTCCCCATATCTGTTCATTATTGTCGTGGATCACGTCATGCGCCGGACATGCACGTGCGCGCTTTACTGCTCTTAAGCTAGGGGTTCGAGCCCGGCTTGGACATCCTTCACGAGCGCGAACACGGCGGCGGTGGCACTGGCTACCGCCTGTCCGACCAGCTAATTTATATGCAATTATTACTCTTTAGTTTGTCTTTATTTATGAAGTGAGACAACTATGCCTCCAGGGACGTATGGCGATAATTGTTCGTATTATTACCATTTACATTTGCATTTTCTAGCTTTCTTGTTACCCTCTGTCTCCCTCCATGCAGGTCTTTCTAGAGATAGCCGCGCGGCTCCCGCGGCCTTCACGTCTTTCCTCTCAGACAACTACCCTAGTCCTTCCACGGCGTTCCAGACCGCCATGCGTCCAGGCGTATTTGTCGATCTCACTTCATGTACCTACTTTGTCTTACCTACTTACTTACCTACTTACTTACTTGCTTACTTACTTACTTACTTACATCAAGGAGACAACCACCGCATGCCAGCCTACATACTTACTTACTTGTAAACTTACTTACTTACTTATATTGCCAACGGTGGCATCTGTGGCCTCCCTTGCTAGCTGACAAAGCTCTTCACCTATGTGCTCATGGGACATGGGCCAACACCTGGCCTATGTGCCATGTGTTACAGTACTGTAGCGCACGCCCCAAATGCAGCCAAAAACATATCCCTGGATTTCTCCAGGGTTTTCCAGGCTTCTGGCCTGCGCTGGTTGTCTGAATGTTATCCAGCAGGGCTCACTTCAAACCATCCCAAACGAGGAACACTTTCCCAGCCCAGTTGCAGGGGCAATCAATATACCCCAGGCCCTTGAACAAGAGCCCGGCAAGGGTCTTCCAGAGCATTGATCAGGGATGCAGCCATTCCAAGAGGGAACCAGAGTTGCGAAAAGTGGCAGCCAACCCTGCAGAGCTAAAACTAGGGCTTAGTACCTGGAAGCCTACCAAGTTTACCCAGAGGCATGACGACAAGCACTAACTTGGCTTGGGAAACGTGGAATGTGGTCCGTGGATCCTTTGTCTATTCATCCAGGGAAGGAGGGAGGGCAGTCAGTCAGGGGGAAACGGAACAACGGACGCATGCAGAAACTGGATTGCACTTACGTCGTCCACTGAGCCAATAATACCATCATTTTGACGATGCGAATACTGGCAAAGAGTTGTAGCGAGCTTGTGCCCTTGATGGGCCTGGACCCTCACACCTCATCATCACCACCTGACCACCCGAGGAAAGAACCGGCTCATCCGCATGGCCCATACATGAGCCCACACAAGCGCATATCGTGCGCTGCGTTGTATGCCACGCTGAGCACCATTTGGAGACCCCCATTCCGTGCGCAGGAAGTCTGCCGGTTTACTCCGTAGCAGCGGCCTGGATAGTATCCCCGGCGCAGCGTGAACGTCCCACTGGGGCGATCGGGTGTGGCTGTACACCCTGACGGTAACGAGCTTCGTCAAATAAGAACACTTGTGACTCGATGGAGGATTTATTGAAATGATTAACTCGGCGTGCTCGGCATGTCCAAGGGGCCCCATGATTAAGGCACCTCTCAAGCACCTCCCAAGCATGCTTTGGACCGGCGACATAGGCAGACGCCGCGTACAGCACAGCACAAGCCTGGGTCGCCCGGGATGTCCCGCAGTCGCCACCTCCACAATACCACATGACATGCAGCCGCCGCAGACCGGCTTGCCATGACCAAGAAAGTACTTTATCGAAGAATTGATCATGTCTCCAACCAGGGCCAAGGTGCGGAAAACCTTACAAAAGGGGGAGGGGACACTTCAGCTCGTCGTCTCGGTGGCCGGCGGTGGTAGCAACCGCACCGCTTCCCTCTCCTCTCCGCCCTCCAAGTCATCCTCACTCATCATCTCCTCCTCCTCCCCGTCCTCCCCTTCCTCCCCTTCCTCGCCCTTATCCCCCGCGGGCGCGGGCGGCAATTTGCCGCAGTGAGTGCACGGCGCCGCAGCCAGCTGTCCCCCAGGGTCCTTCACCCCCATGTCCACGTGGTATAGATACAGTGCGCACACGACCTGCGAGGCGGCGAGGATGAAGGGGAAGGTCATGTCGAAGTCGCTCACGAAAGTGGACAGGATGGAGGTGATGAATATCCCACAGGCTGACGCGTACACTTTGGTGATGTTGCTCATGTGCTTGACCACCCCCGAGACAAACAGCCCCAGCATGACCAGCGTGGCCACGATGCCGGCCACCGTGGCGTCAAACCCATCAAACAGCGTCGACGGGTGCAGCAGCCGGTCGGGCTCGTGCGCCGCCATCCCTGCCAGGTTGATGACCGTCCCGTACGTGTACAGCTGGGCGTTCTGGAGGAAGATGCTGGTGGAGTAGGACTTTTGGAAGAGATACTCGGTGGAGATGCCCGCGAGCGCGGACAGCATGGACACGAGGACGACGATGGCAACAGCCAGCAGCGGGTAGTCCGACAGGTGGGAACACGAGTGCGTGTGCTGCGACTCGCACACGGACACCTGGGAGGCCATCACGCCGTTCAGGAGCAGGAAGACGGACGCCCACTGCAGCTTGTTGAGGTGGCGGTTCAGGCACAGCACCGACATGAGGGCGACGATGGGGATCTCCAGGTGACTGAACACCACAAACGTCACGGGGCTCTCCAGCTTGCGCAGGACAAGGAATCTGTCCGGCATGGGGGGGCGCGGGGGGTGAAGGGGCGGGGGCGGGGGGGCCCAGAAGGCGTGGGGGGGTGGATGGGAGGGAAGAACACCAGGGAGGAGAGGAAAGGGGCAGAGAGGGAGAGTGGGATGACTGAGAGGGGGAAGGGGGAAAAGGGAGAAGGGCAAGGGGGACAAGGGGCTGAGGTGGGAGGTGGCGAAAGGAAGAGAGGCGGCGGGGGGGAAAGGGAGAGACGTGGAGGGGGAGAGTGGGAGAGAGGAGGAAGGGGGGAGTCAGATGGGGAAGGCGCAGGGCGTCACGGCACCCAGTGAATGCCAGAGCGAAACAATGGCAACTGTCGTCAGCACCATGCAACACATGCGGCTTACTTACAATCAATTTAACCCATTCACCAAGATCCCCCAACGAACAGCACGGCACAAAGGCTTCATGACATGGCAACCGCTTAAGGTGGCTGGGGGCGCGTGCATAAGGTATCTGGGCTCCTCGAGACAACACACAGCTCACCTCCAGCCATTTTGCAGGTGTCGCGTATATGAATGCTCAGGTAAGCTCATTCTGAACTGCATATTGAACTCATCGGCTGCCGTCCTTGATTACAAATACAGGTGCCCACCTCTTCTTCCTCTTCACCACACATACACCTGCGTGTGCTTTCAACCGCCTGCCTTGTTCTACACAAACATGTGCGCGCTTGCGTCAAGTTGTATCCCACACACACACCAGCCCTCACCTCACCGTATGCGCCACCGCTGCCACCCCCTCTCACCTCGTGTCCTTGTCCCCCCACACACACATGCGCGCGTAGGCGCTCACCTCATGTTGTTCTCCACCGCGTAGACGAGTGCGGGGATGGAGAACTGGAGGAACTTGCGCAGGCTCACGTCGCGCCGGAACGCCGCGCCCGGGTCCTCGTTCGTGCCCAGAAACAGCAGCAGGCACACCACCAGCTTGCTGAACTCAGCCACCACGATGACCGCCGATGTGGAGTAGGCGTAGCCGCCCTCTGCGGGCGAGGTAGGCGCGGCAAGGGGCGCTGCACCGGGGGCCCCCGGGGAGGCCCCTGGGAGCTCTGCCTCGGCTTTGGACATGTGGACGAGTAGCACGTGCAGGGTGGACGTTATCACCTGGTATTTGTGGACAGGGGTGTGTGTGGAGGGGTGATTTGGGGATGAATGTGTGGGGGTGGGCAATGGGAGACGGGTATCAGCGGACGGGTATTTGGGGACAGATATGGCGGGAAGGGTATGCAGAGACAGGTATTTGGGGAAGGGTTTGGGGGGCAGGATGCGAGGTGCATGGGGAGGAGTTTTCAATGGGTGTCAGGGTGTGGGGAGGGGTTGCGGGGAGGAGCATGCATAGGTCAGGGCGTTAGGGGTGTGAGCAGAACTCCCTCAAGGGGAGGGAAGGAGGTTTAGGGAGGAAGAGGGGGGGAAAGATGTAATGGAAGTAAGAAAACAGAATGAGCCACACCGAAAGTCCTTTGCTCTGGAGCACACCCACTGCTTGTCAAGTCCCCTGCCTTTGACAACTATTCCTTTTAGCAACAGAAATTCTACATGGGGAAAGCACGACGTGGTGAATGAAGGGATGACACATCGTGCGCACATAAGCCGGAATGTAAAGAACCACGAATAATAATATTAATGCATTGACATCGTCCAGACCAACAAAACGTGGGTAGTTCCCTTGAGGAGTTGGACCTGAGCCCAAATGACAGCCAGCTGGCCACGTTGTGGCGATGACATACACATTCCATTTACGTTCTGACATCCACTGAGCATCTCCATGGCACTTGGAAAGACGTCCACCATCGGTCGGTTACAACTTGTGGCCGAGAGCGACTGACGAGACCTTGCCCACTACCACTTGGCCAGCCCGTCTCTCGCACATCCTACCCAGCCAGCGCATGCATTGCCGGACACAAACAACGGAATGATACAGAGAAAATGGGGAAGCCTGATCTGCTAATGAGAAGCCTGAGATAAGGATGTCGAATAGCTTAGGCCGTTTACCTGTCCGGCTGTCAGAAAGTAGAACAACGCCGAGCTGACCTTCGGGCGTTTCTCCGCTTTCGGCCTTAACGCCTTCTTAGCTGGTACCTCCAAGTTCATGCTCACGGCGTTAGCCATGTCACCTATACTCGTTTCCCTATACGACGACGTCCGATATCAATGACGATTCATTCGATCCATTATTTAGACGCGCACAGAGGTCTACAAAGTTTCATGGCAGTGAGGAAAACCACAAATGCAGAGACTTTATCGACACATAGAATATTTCAATATCAATTGAATGCCACCATTCTTCCTTCCGTTGTGCAATTTTCTGCGTGTCCATTTAATAATCTCCCTCTGCAGAAATCCCGCACACGGCGTGGCGGTAAACCATGGCGGCTCAATTGGCGAATTCTGTAGACGGATTAGAACTTGTGGAAATTGCACAGGCGTGGGCATTGGGCAGCATATTCTGCCAGCGTGCTCCGCAGTGGCGCTGTCCGCACGTCCGCACCATCAAACAGTTGAGTTGATAGTATACACCACACGTGGCAAAGCCAACCAAGTTCATCAAATCGAGTTGTCCACGCAACGCCAGCGTGGCACGGGCTCGTGCGCACTGCATGCGCAGCCTCTCGGCTCTCAACTCCCAAAAGGGCAGTCAAATATGGTGCAGACAGTTTACAATCGTTAGCGATATCGTAGTTGTCCCGTGACCAGTTGAGCAAAACGTTTCCAACTTTCCATATGTATTGACATTTGACACGACACTGAAGTACTATTACCTTTAGAACATTGAAATACCGCTTAAGGAAAGATATGGAGGAAGGGCATAAACTGGGCGCTTTGGAAGATGGGTTTGCACTTTGTCCTACCGATGGATGAATTTAATGTTAACAAATCACGATGACGTTGAATAGTTGGTCACGCCACCTAAGGTTTGCGCAGGACATGCCAGCAAGGAATCGTCAAGATACTGACGCCGCGGAATAAAGCAGCTTATATTTAAGGGGTTACCAGTCATAGCGGGCTATCTCATGCGAGGCCGGCACTGAACTATTTCTGTAATCCCGCGGGCTACACCATGGGGGACGCTCCGTGGGAAGCGTTTGATAGAGGCTCGCCCGCAGGCCGAGCTTTATATGCATTGTACAACGGAAATAAGGACACTAAAGAAGCCGGCAAAAAGTTCAGTCAGAAAAATCGCGAGGCATTTAAAAACCAAACACCGAAAACGCTAGAGGAGACACGTACGTAGTTCCCAGCGTGTATCAATCATGGCATTGATTCTTTTTTTTCCACGTGACATCGAAGTTATCCTAATGTAATGGTGGTTTGCACTAACCCGTGCAATCCTGTGTCTTCTACTCGCGGCACCGCAGTTGCTGCTGAAAAGGAGAGAAAGAAGCAAGCGAGTCAGGTAGGATCGTAAGACGTCAAACCACCCCTGCTTTGTCCTTCTTGGCCTGTTTCGCTGGAGGCCACGCTGCAAAGGCCCTTGTTCTGTAGGGTGGAACTATTGCCTAGTGGTAAGCACTCAATCGGCTGGTTCTGGCCATCACTGGCGTTAGCATGAAAGCTGACTATCGTAAAACACCTTGTGCATGCTATCCCCATCCTACCATACACGCTTCTGCACTATTTTTGGCATCACAGAAGCCGGTCGTCGAGTACCCCAAGGTGGCGGTGCGGAAGACGCCCAGCGTGGCGCCCGTGGAGCTGCTGCGCGGCCGCAAGAGTGAGGCGGTCATCCGCGACGAGATGCAAGCAGAAGGGGGACAAGTGGCAGAGCTGCCCAAGAGTAGGTTCCCACCTGCCAAGCCTCACAGGCAACGCCCCCCACCCCCACCCCCCTTGCCCACCCACCACCCCTGTGCCATGGCAGCTGGTTCGCACTACGATTATAAGGTCTTTCCGTTCGCTCCCATCCTGTTTCTCATATTCCATCCTTGACGTACTGGGATCAACGTGCAGCCGCTCCCCCAGGCGGCGTAAACCCGTAGGGTGCGTTCTCGATTCGACAGTGGGGACATGGGGAGTTGGGAACATCAAGGGACTGCCCAATCATAAGGCCATGGCTCCCCGCTCACTGTGCTTGTGTCTAGCCGATGGGAGGGGGATGCAAGTGGACATGTCTCTTGCCACTGCGCTCGATGATGGCATAGCCTGGCACGCGCGCTAATGGTGATGTAAGAATTATTACAACCTTGCGTTTTAATCGTCCTCACAACAACATTGTGTTGAAACGTCTGTGTAGACGCTGCGCTGCCGGCGGCGGTTCGTTTCCTCCCTGTGCACCACATGTTAGGGTTTTCTCGCTCAGCTCACGTGCATAGTCCTCACACGGGACAGGCTCGCTTATTCCTCTTGTGTGCTTCCCGGATGCTGTCCGGCTTAGCGACGCTGGCGGCACGTACACTCCCTGTGTACACCCTGGCCGTAATCTACTCTCCCTGTGCACACCCTAGCCGTCGCTTCCATCACATGTTCCCATGTACCAGGAATGCGGATGGCGTCTCTAGGCATCAGCTAGGTACTACCACCATGGTCTGTTTGATTGGGTTTGGCCCTTGCCAGCGGTGCGCGTGGCCTTCTCAGCCTGTGCTTCTCACCCTGGCATCCGCCACGTGTACACGTTCCCTGGCCCCATGCTCCATGCGCCACCCTTGCGTAAGTGGACATTTTCCTCCCTTAAACAAATGCTATTCATGACACCGCTCTGCGTGGATGCAACCCTCATGACATCGTGGATGGGCGCACCCTACTGCTGGTGTCGGCAGAGAAAGTGCTGGGCGAGCAGGAGAAGCAGCATCTGGCGGACATGATGGAGTGGAGGGGGAAGCCGCCGCCCAAGGAGGTGGTGCGTGTCGGCCCCATGAGCCGAGTTTTGTGTCATGAGTCATGCATCATGAGTTATGTCGTGATTCAAGTGTCACGATGATGATGGGCCGAGGGTACTCACACCAAGCCCTGGCATGCTCGCCGTCATCAAGTATCTTCCCGCTCCCATGCCCTGGTACGGGTGCGGGTATGCTCACATCATCCCAGTTCTGGACGCCACAAACCGCTCCACCGAGGCCTTTGCTCCTCTGCACCGTACCCACCGTTTCCATGTGTGTGTAGGTGTCCATACGCAGGTCGTCTAGTGGGTCGTCATGGTAGCATGGGGCCCAGTACCTTGCCCCATGGACCGTGCGCGTGTCTCACTCTGAACAATATTGTTTCGTGGCCATCAGGGCGGCTATCCGAGCACTGTGCAGCAGCCGGGGGTTGCATACAAGGTCGCTTTCAGCGTGAAGCCCTGCGCAATCCTGACAAGCTGCGACTGCCATGGACAAGTTGCGGCTGCGTTTGACAAGGGTGTGGAGGCTGGCATGCATCTGGTTGATGGAGTGTGATTTCCACGCAGCGTGGCTCGTGCTTGGCTCACTAACTAGTCTGGGAACTCCCGTCTACGAGCGAGCATGTCCAATACCTGTACTGCGGAGCGCGGTCAGAAGGGTTTTGTCTGATCACATACCTAAGGGGACCCACATGTTTGTGGTGGTTGATCTGCAGGGTGTGGGGCAGCATGAACCTTAGACTGTCCTCGCGAATGCTACCAGGCGTAGAGATGCCCGTGTGTCTTCGCATACCCTGACGGGATGCGTGCCTGGACGGGAGAGTGTGCGACGCTGAGATGCGGCCTCTGCCACCCTGTTGCCCGGCACATAAAGGCTCACAACCCCGGTGCACGCGATCCCACCTCTTCTCAAACCAGCTTCTGCGGTGGCCACATCATGCAATATCAATATCGATTCCGAACCCTGTCCTTTCCCCTCCTGTCCTTGGCGTGCTGACAGCTGGCGCCCCCGCCGCCCCGCAAGAAGACGGAGGTGGAGGAGATGGAGGAGCTTTTCAGCCTACGTGAGTGCACACGGGGCGGGAGGGGGCATGACTGCAGACGGGGCGGGAGGGGGCATGACTGCAGACGGGGTGAAAGGGGGCATGGATGCCAATGGGGTGGGAGGGGGCATGACTGCGCACGGGGTGGGAGGGGGCATTACAGACATGGTGCAGTCGATGCCGCTTTGGTCCTCTACACTGTGGTCAACGCTACATGGTCATTGGGCTCATGCCACATCCGTTTCTTTGATCCTGTGGCCACACCCGTGCCCCATGGCTCACGACATACGAGCTGTCATGATTGCCGAGCGGCTCTGCCTTGTGCAGGTTTCAGTAGCTCAACCACAACATTTTCCTAAGTTGTAACGAGCCCGTTCCGCGGCCTATCGCGTTAGGCGCATTGCTGTGTCAATGAGACAACCAGCACAGGCATGAGAGTGCTTGAGTGATCGGGGCCATGTTCCATCGAGACAACCAGCGCAGGCATGAGAGTGCTTGAGTGATCGGGGCCATGTTCCATCGAGACAACCAGCGCAGGCATGAGAGTGCTTGAGTGATCGGGGCCATGTTCCATCGAGACAACCAGCGCAGGCATGAGAGTGCTTGAGTGATCGGGGCCATGTTCCATCGAGACAACCAGCGCAGGCATGAGAGTGCTTGAGTGATCGGGGCCATGTTCCATCGAGACAACCAGCGCAGGCATGAGAGTGCTTGAGTGATCGGGGCCATGTTCCATCGAGACAACCAGCACAGGCATGAGAGTGCTTGAGTGATCGGGGCCATGTTCCATCGAGACAACCAGCGCAGGCATGAGAGTGCTTGAGTGATCGGGGCCATGTTCCATCGAGACAACCAGCGCAGGCATGAGAGTGCTTGAGTGATCGGGGCCATGTTCCATCGAGACAACCAGCGCAGGCATGAGAGTGCTTGAGTGATCGGGGCCATGTTCCACCATCGAGACAACCAGCGCAGGCATGAGAGTGCTTGAGTGATCGGGGCCATGTTCCATCGAGACAACCAGCGCAGGCATGAGAGTGCTTGAGTGATCGGGGCCATGTTCCACCATCGAGACAACCAGCGCAGGCATGAGAGTGCTTGAGTGATCGGGGCCATGTTCCATCGAGACAACCAGCGCAGGCATGAGAGTGCTTGAGTGATCGGGGCCATGTTCCACCATCGAGACAACCAGCGCAGGCATGAGAGTGCTTGAGTGATCGGGGCCATGTTCCATCGAGACAACCAGCACAGGCATGACATCGCATTTAGTACACCTGGCAGTAGCAATCGGCTCAGGGTCTTTAGTGCCGTGCATGCCGGACCAGGAAACAAGAAGACAGCATTTCCAAAGTGGGGCGGTTCCTGGGCGACCTGACGCATGCCATGTAGACGTCACGGGTACTTGCCGACACTCTCCTAACTGTGCCTCTGCTGCCGACACTCCTCACCCGCTGTGCCTCTGCTGTGCTACTTTCCCTCTGCCTGGACCTGCGGTGCGTGGTACAACGGGCACCTTGTAGTGTGGCCTGCCTTGTGCGGCGCGGCGTGGTGTGTGGGCGGGCATGCGGTGGTGGCTATGCGGCCCGGTGTGTATCTGTCGTGGCGGGCTGTGCCGCTTGGCCCTGTGGTGTGTCCGTCTGGCCTGGTCGTGTGTAAGTGGTGTGGTGTATGGCCTGGCCGTGCGTGGTGTGTATGGTGCCGGCGTGCCGGGCGGCAGTGATGTCGGAGATTGAGGACCGCAAACAGTTTCTGGACGAGATGGAGGCGGCAGGGCGGCGCGACCAGTACGAGGCGCGCATCAACGGGGAGATTGCGCAGGTGGGCGCCATGTGGCGTGGCTGCATGCAGGGATGGAGGGGGCATCGCTATGTGGATGTTCGCAGGGATGGGCGGGCGTCGCGTGGCGTGGCTACACGTAGGGATGGGGGTTGGGTGCCATTTGCGGTGACGTGTGCTAATAGTATGTGGGGGGAGAAGGCAACGTATGATGAAAGGCAGCGGTCCTTGTTCCCTTGCTGTTGCGCATCAATTAGGGGGCAGGCATGAACGGTGTACTCAAACAGGGTGTACCCTGTGACTCTCCCCGCAGAGGCACGTGAATCGATGAAGGAACTCTATCCTGGGGAAAGGGCCAACCGCATCAGTGGGTGCACGCCACGCATGGGTTGGTGGGTTAAAAGCATTGCATAAAAGGGATGGGTCACATGCATGGGGGGGGGGGGGGGGGGGGTCCAACGCAGTGTTTGGTGCGTCACATTCTTTTAGGAGAGTAGTTGATGGCATTGAGACGGGTGGGTTTAATGCGTTAGGGGAGGGCCTCACGTTGGGGAGGGAGGGGGCCGGTCAAGCATGTGGGGGTCTGTTTACATTTTAACCTGAGCTGTCCAGTGATGTCATGGGCAAGCTGTACGAGGTGAGGGCGTGCGCACAGAGAACTAGTTGGCAGTGCTCATTTTAGACTTTTCTGCACAGCCGGCCCCGTGTCGGCAACAAAATAATTGCAGAAGCCGGCGGCCGCGGACAGCCGCCAGGTTCCCGGCCTGGCACTACAGAGCTGAGGGGACCCAAGGGTCCCTGGGAGATCCGCTTTCCTTCCGTAAAGCCCTTTTCAGGGTCAGCTTGCCTCGCGCACGCCACAATGTTGGGTGTCAGCCGCCAGAAGTTACCAAGGTCGTAGATCTCACAAGAAGGTGCAGTGAACTCATGGACTTGTAGCACCGAGGTGATACTAGTCACCTACTTGAGCTGCGACCTAAGCACGATGTTTACCCGGCCCAGCGATTCTACGGCCTGCTCGGGCAACTTTCCCGACCTGCCTGGGCCGGCACTAAAACGAGCACCACTAGTGGGGCGAACCGGTCGCAATTGCATGCGAGTATCTCGTGCAGTGGCTATTGTTGTATGTGCTTCGTGCACTCAAGTCAAGGGGTCGAGCGCGGTGATTGGGGAGCATGGGTGGTGTAGTCTCTTTGAGCTCGTTGGGCAGCTATGAGGTTTTTTTAGGCACCTATGGGCAGGCCTAGCTGAAAGCAAGGTCAGCTTTGATCACGATTGTCCTTTGACATATGCTTTGGGGCTTATGGTGGCTGGGTTAGGAGGGGGGACATCCCCCCCTAAAATCGTACATGAGCGTACTCCCTGGTTTGGCCTACCGCGCCGCCCGGCGCCAGCCAAAGTGAAAAATGGCTGAGTGCGCTCTGTCAGCCAAAAGGCTGCGCCGGATCGAAAACGGCAACTTTGGGAGTGTGCTACGTGCTACGTTGGTTGTACGACACGTGGCACTTTTTGTAGCATCTCTTAGTAGAAGCTCTTCGTAAGCGATAATATTAGCATAGGATCCGAGTAGGAGGAGTTCAATGACTATTAAACATTTTGTACTGCAGTGCTCCGGCTTCAGGCTGGTTGTTGGCGGAAACTTGCAAGAATGACGTCAAGCCGGCAGAAAATGCCTGACGCCAGGTCCGGTGTCCGATCCAACAACAACAACCTGACGCCTGCCTGAAAGTTGATTCGTCTTCCAAGAATCAACCAATACTTGGTAAGTTCTCAGCGTAAGTTGTAAGTACAGCAGGGCCAAAGCGGACTCCTGCACTTAAAATCAAACGCCTGACCGAGCTAGCGGGATCACCAGAGCGCACTCCTTTCCTAAAACCAGGCGCCTGACCGGCGGGAGGAGTTAGCTCCTCAAAATTTTTCTTCGCGCTGCCCTAAAAATTTCGACTGGAGTACACTCCGTCGCCAAAATTCTGCCGCCGGACACATTTTTTCCCGTTTTGGGAGTCCGCTCCACGTCCGGAGGTGCCGCGCCGGACACACGAGTGAGTGTGCTGTTTTGGCTGGATGTCCCCCCTCCTGCTGGGTTTGCCAGCTCATTTTCCGTTAGTTTTGAAGTACTGTTCTATCTTGGAAGTATGTGTGTTTGTTTTGTCTAGTCCCCCCCACACTCATATTATCAGGGCTACATCAGGGCGGCCCTGGTTCCGGCCGTGCTGACGCAGCAACACGGGAGCCATTCTTGAACACACATATGCTTGATAATCGTGATATCGGTGGCATGATTACACTACCAGCGAGAGGTTTAAGAAAGGCTCGACCGATCCAGGGCTGCAGTCTCAAAGTAGAAAACGAATCTTGGGCTGTCAATCTTAAACATCAGCACGATCGCACAGGTACATACACACACACACGTACCACTGACCGCTACTTAGCAGCCTTTTGTGCCGACTTCCAAAATCCAGGGTCTCGAGATCTTTAACCTGATAATCTTAAACCTCAAACTGGCGGTGTAGTATTGATAGCATATAGATGTCTCTATCTGGATTTCAGCTCGCTCATTTGGGATATTCTATCAACATGCTCCTCTGGCATGGAGCTTGTGAAATCATCAGTTGGACGCATGTATGTGTTGAGCAGAACTCCATGGTACGGAATTACACACCTCAAGCCTGTGCTGGCTACTGCATGGATGTGTTTGTGTTTCTTTTCATTTTCTAACGTTCTTTGATCACGCAGCGCATCAAGCAACTGGAGAAGTTGGACAAGCATCTGAAAGCCCACGACTTGTGATGAGCTGTCTGCGCGAGTCCGTACCAAGAGCTCGTCAAGCGCCCTTGGCTTTGTGCTAATGTGGTTGAGAGAATCCAAATAAGCGAAGGCTGATGGTGCATTCTGTACAGTCCTGGCTAGCCTGAGGTACGACTTTGCCGGAGTTTACATGGCTGTTTCTTAGTGAATACCTCTGGATGCCTAAATTAGCCTCTAGATCCCCCTTAAGCTCAAAGGGGTACCCTTTGTAGGAACCATATGATCTTGAAGAAGATCTTAGCTATGGATTTTCCTGTGCCGTGGTTTGAAGTGGGAACCTCAGGGGGTTCGGGATCGCTGACTAGTTGGGCTGGTTGTCTCCTTGATGATGTTGCCGTATCATGCGTTCTGTTGCATTACGCTTTATATTTATCACTCAATATTATTTTATATTTTGATCTTGTTTGGATTATGTTTTAGTACCAACGAGGCAACGACATTTCTGATTATGTTGAGCGGCCGGACACGAAGTACTATCCTGAAGTGAGGAAAAGTGAACGTTATAGTATCAATTAAACATGTCTAAGTACTAGCTTTTTCATTTTGTTATTGTGAAGTGAGACGTACACGTACAATACACGTGTGTGTTATCAAGGAGACAGCCAGCGCAGGCCAGAAATCGGGAGAATCCGGACCATGGTAGCTCGAGCCTGCCGTTATCTTGTCTGCGTGTTCGAGTCGTTCAGGATGATGAAGATGAATGGTGATGGAAATGTGTATCCTTGTGCATTGAAATTATGGCTAGCTGGCTTACGTGTAGAGCGACTAGATGACCTAGACGGTGGGGCCGGAAACAGCATGCTTGATCAGGGCGTGTGTTTCGAGCCTAACTTGCGTGTGTGTTATATGTACATATAGTTGCGGCCGGATTCATTTGCAGATCGCGTTTTTCCGCGTTTTCCGCGGCCCGGCACTGAACGCAAATGGTTTTCACCTTTGCGGAGTGTCTGATCAGAATATAGTTGTCTCACTTCACATATAGCAGTGCGTGTGTAGCACTCATTGGTGCGTTGTGCAGTATAGTGTGTGAATTATATGTAGTAGTGTGCACGGGCTACGCCCAGCCCCGGCCGGCCGATGTACGTGTAACGTGCTGGCATGTGCGCATGCCATGCATGACATGTGCACAACATTACCAGTGAGGCAATTGACATATCAAGGAGACAATTGACATATTCTGATCGATTGACATATGTCCATTCGATCAGTTCTACATGCATGCCATGTCAACATGCACCTGGTGTGCATGTGCATATGCGCACATGTCCACGTACGTCCTGATCGATCGAATGGCTTCAATATCAAAGCGACATATCCATATCCATCCATCGGGGTTAATGCTCCGTGACTCCCCAACGGGAGCACGAGTCTAATTAATTAATTAATCAAAGCGACAACCAGCTCAGGCCAGAAATCTTAAATGAAATCCGGATAGACCATCATGGTAGCTCTAGCATGAGCCTGCTAATGTATTGAGACAACCGGCTAAATTATATTGTTTGCATATGAAACAGTTGGCGAGAGACCGGACTACGTACGGCAGAAAAAAAAGCACATTTTGGCGAATTAATTATTTGTTTGAGTTGCAAGTAACATATTTTGGTAGTACAAATCATAAATCATATTATCCGCGAGCAAGATCTGGTCGCGAGCGAAAAGCAACCTAGCGTCGAACAGGGCAGTTGTTCCTAGCGGCCGGTCCAGTGTCCAGTTGGAAGCACCACTGCTGCGATTGCTCTCCAGCCATTAATCAACACGAGGAATCACCGTAAATGGAAATAAATGCCCGGCAATTGTTAAAACATCTTTGTATTATTGCTATGTATTGAAAATGATCCATACTTCAAATAAAAATAATATACATGGTCCTAGTCACACTTGAGGTTGTTGTGAAGCTAGCGCATGCATGCTCGATTGGCGCCGGGCTGGACCTCCTGTAATGGCAAAGCTCCTGTAAATCATACTTACCATTTTGCTTGTGCACTGCTAGCTCAGCTCACACATGCAAGCTAACGCACACATGTGGCTCCACTCATATCTCGTTATGTAACTCTAGGTAGTGGCCCCATCGGTTGTAGTAACGCCCCCTTCACTGTCAACTCGTGCCCTTCGGAGCAGTAACTAGATATCACCCTTGAAACCTCTCCAGGCAGGACAGGTTGAACTCTTGCGCATCATGGTATAACGCAAAGCCAAAACGGATGCGCGGCCCTCGCACATCCGTGATGACCTTGTTCGCTTTAAGGTGGTCATGCAGCCGCTGCGCTTGACCCTCGTCCCTGCACTCAAACGCAAAGAAGTGGCCGTGATCCTTGCCCTCTTCACGGACCAGGTTGTGCTGGCAAAGCCAGGGCTGCTCCAACCCTCCCAGGTGCTGCAGGAATGCGGCCTGTAGCTGTCGCACATAACCATGGATGACGGGCACAGTCACGCCTTGATCTTCAAACAGGCGCAGCACGGAACGTAGTCGGTACACGGGCGAGAAATCCATGGTGGAACCGGCAAAGCGCATGCCGTCAGGAGCATAGGCGATGACCGCTCCCGGCTCCACTTTCCGCTCCAGCGCCCCAAAGTCCGCGAACCAGCCCGTGTTGCACGGCCGCAGGCTGCAGTTTTCTGGGACGACCGCGAAGCAGCACCCTTCGCCACCCTGGGCGTACTTGTAGCCACCCGCCAGGTAGAAGATCCGTGTGGATAGACGGCTGAGGTCCGTGGGTAGCGCCATGAAGGCGTGGTATCCGTCGATGACGACCGTGACGGTGTCCGGGACTTGGTCGATGAACGCTTCCAAGTCGGTCATAACGACTCCAGAATTGAAGAACACGTGAGAAACGAACAACAAATCCACGTGCTCTGTCCGTAGGCTTTCTAAGAGCCTTTCCTGGAAGTTCGCGAACGGTAGGCAGGGCTGGATTATATGACGGACATTCTTGAGCTCTCGCAATCGTGCCATCTGCCTAGAAAAGGAATGGAACTCGCTGTCGCTGCTGAGCACGGTAAGAGGAGATGTCGATGGAAAACAGGACAATATGCGGAAAAGAAGCTCGTGCGTGTTGCTGGCAAAAACTATTTGCTTGGGATTCAGCAAATTCAGGTGTTTGGCAATCAACCCCTGCGTCTCTGGCACAACCTGGCCGAATATCAGCTCCCATTTCCCGTCCACCAACTTGGCGCTATCATCCCAGTAATCCAGCATTGCCTGCCTCGTGCAGTCAGGCCAGTAATGATGCGAATGCGCTGCAAAATGCTGGATGCCCGGGTTTGCATCGAAGAAACGAGAGTATAATTGCTGGAATTTGCCCGCAGACATCGTGAAATGACCCAGCTACAAGCTGAGCGATTGATGCGAAAGGATTTTAATGACTCAAACCCACGTCTGCTGTCCTTCTCCAACTCAATTAAAGAAGAAGGCTAGGGGAGAGAAACATTCCGTCTGTCTGCTTCCCCGAGATGCGCACAGCAATTGCAGGAGGACATGGAACACGCGGCTTGTTATCTACAGGCAAATATATAGTTACAGCAGGAGTTACAGGTAGGAGTTACTGGACTGCAGGTCGCATGCGGTGCCGTCTCGGTGCCGTGCTGGCTTGCTAGGCATGCAGGAACAACACCGTCTACACTCTGCAGGAACAACAGGTATGGTCTCTACCGGCCACGTAAGCCTTCCAAGCTGTCTTGAACAGCAGCAGGACAAGTGGACAAGAAACGCTGACGTGTCGGCTATCGGCCGATAGCATTACACCGCTGGTAAGGAAGCCCAGTTATGTAGTACTTACATACATTTAATTATGTTACAAGTCTTACAGTAGGTCAAAAACGTGATGCGCGTTATTGCGCACTGCATTTGGTTTACGCGAGGTCGCTGAGCGCAACAGCGGCCTGCCATGGCTGGCATCGGCAGTATCGTTTAACCATGACGGCAACATGCACAGGTCTTTTGCTGCCGCAAAACTTGCATGCCGATCTACACCATCCCTTTTTGGAATTCGGCACTTCTCCGCTTTGCCCAGTAATTCTCAGGGAACCGCATCTGTCTTTACCTTCGGGAATGGAGACCTGGGCCGACTAGGAGGCGGTGTGTCTTCTACGCATGGGCAACATGCGACGCGCTCGCAGACAACGCCATACCGTGTGGACATCACAGCTCAAGGAGTTAAGCAGGTTGCATGCGGCGGTGCCCACACTGTGGTGTTGACCCGCGATGGCGATGTTTTTACTTTCGGCCTTAACGACCGCGGGCAGCTCGGCGTTAAGGAATTCACAGGTGAATTTTCGTCGGTACCGTTACATGTTGGAAGTATACGTGGCGCCGTGACCCAAGTCGCAGCAGGGCATCGGTTTACCCTGTGTGTCACCGAGGCAGGGGAATTGTGGGGATTTGGGTGCAACCGGTACGGGCAACTTGGCCTTGGGAAACGACATGGATTGTCCACGTCAGTGCCGGCCCGGGTCGATGCCCTTGTCGACGCCGGTGTTCAGGTAATTCAACAACGCCCTTTATGCACATATTATTGCTTGCTTATCGCCATTATGTTCACTCGCAAAAGCGCTGACAATAGCCGCAATTACCTTGCCGAACCATGTCAGTATGGGTGGATTTAGGCAGTAGCATTTACGCAAATTTAAACCATAGGGCGTTGTCTTCAGGAAAAATTACGACAATCTTTACGAGACTGGGGCGATCCACATTGTATGCCCGTTCATGCCCATGGGAACAAGGCCCCTGGGAGCCATTGGCATTCCCTGGGAGCCACAGATATGCAGGCTTGTCACATTATTTGTCGCTGCTCCGATCCAAATCCACGGTGTGGCCTGCTTCCAGCCACACAATATTGTGCAGAGCCTGCCAATCAACGGAGAACGACATGGTCATTGAAACTAGCATGCACCCCCCACCCACGCAGAAAACAGCATAACTCCCCCCAAATCCCCTCCCTATCCAGGGTGTGCCACCTATGCACCATTATTTCCTTCTGTACATGCATGGAAAGTTACCTATGTTTTGTTCTTGGAGTTAGCACTCTTGAGGTCTTCTTTAACCGGGTCCGATTTCGGCCCGATCACTTGCCCACCTTGCCCCGATCACGTGCCCACCTTGCTACAATCCTTCCTTTGCTCCAAGCTCGTGCTTACTGCTGACCCTGCACGCCTGGCCTCCCCTCGCACCAGGTGTCGCGCGTCGCATGCGGCGGCGAGCACGCGCTGGCTGTGTCCCCATCGGGCGAGCTGTTCAGCTGGGGGCTGGGCACTACGGGTCGGCTGGGCCACGGGCGGCTGCCCTTGTTTACGTTGGGCGCCTACCGCGAGTGTGCCCCCCGCCGCGTGCGCTCGCTGGAGGGTGTCCGCGTAAAAGCCATCGCGGGGGGGCACGCGCACTCGGTGGCAGTGGATGCGCTGGGACGCGTGTACACGTTCGGAGAGGGCCACTACTTGCAGCTGGGCACGGGCGGCCAGATGGGGGAATGTGTGGAGCCGTCGCGGGTGCCAGAGTTAGCGGGCGTGGTGCATGTCGCGGCAGGGTGCCACCACAATGCGGCTGTGACTGACAAGGTGGGGACACGTGGCAGTGTGGCACTGCTTCCTTCGTTGATTTCATGCATTAAGTGGGGATATGGGGGTTGCTGTGCTCTGGGTTGTCATGGGGGGGATGGGGGGCAGTGCTTATAGGCATGTTTGAGCGAGCTTGGTGGCGATGCTTTACAACTGTTCTCCACCCTGCAACTCTGGGTCCCCCTCATCGAATCTATCTTGCTTTCCCTGCGTGCGTGTGCTCATGGGCCCGCGGGAGACCACATCACTTCTCTCTTCGTCCTGGTCAGGGGGAGCTGCTGATGTGGGGTGGGAACGACACTGGGTGCCTGGGGATGGGCAAGTCCGGTGGCGCGGGGCTCCCCACGCCAACCCTGCACAAAGAGCTAAAGGCCCACACCATCGTCCGTGCGGCGTGCGGGTGGAAGCATACCGCGGCGGTGTCGGCCGCAGGTCGCCTGTTCATGTGGGGGTGGGGTGGCAGCGCGGGGATGCATTTCCAGCCCGGGGATGCCGGCGGGGGACAGCTGGGCCTGGGGAACGACTTTGACTATCCCCGACCAGCGGAGGTCACGTCCCTGGCAGGCATGGCCGTGCTGGATGTATCGTGCGGACTGAACCATACCGCGGTGCTTGCAGTCAAGAATCCATGAGTGGGAAGTTATGCCCACCTTTCTTACAAGGGAGGCATGCTTGATTGCCTGCCTTCCAGTGCTCAGGACAAGGCTAATGGTCGATATGTGGCATGCCGACCCTCCCATGGCGTAGATCGTGAGTGGATTGCTCGTAAAGCAAAATGTGCATAAGCTAGGCTGGTGTACGTTAAGATTTTAGCCACCCAGGTTAGTTTACTACATCTTTTTGGCAAGCAAGTTACCCACATGAACCCGGCGCGGTGCCACAGTGAGTGCTCATCCTGCGGTACTTTATCATGTAAAACCGACTGAATTCCCGGTGCGCACGGTAAACTGTTCAGTACAAACTGTTGAGTTCATTGCGCAGGCTATGGTATCATGGTAGTCGATTGCCGTGATTGATCCGGTGGTGAGTCACGGATTACGAAGCCATTTTGTAGCGGATTTCTCTTACAAGTTCGAAAGACAATGATCATACCTGCCCGCGTGAGCACCACTAGCTCGCAAAGTTTGATAATCCAAAAAATATACTTGCAGTTCAGATATGCATATCCGAACTGCAAGTATATATTTTGGATTAGATCAACCTTTGCCATGGATCGATTGATCGACGAGTCAGATCACGACCCGTATCAAGGATACCCATATCTTAAGGAGAAAACCAGCGCAGGCCAGAAATCGGGAGAATCCGGACCATGGTATAGCTCGAGCCTGCCGTTATCTTGTCCGCGTTTTCAAGTCGCTCAGCTGATGATGGATATATGAATGGAGATGGAAATGTGTAGCCTTGTGCATTGAAATTATTGCTGGCTTACGTGTAGAGCGATTACATGACCTAGACAGTGGGGCCGGCCAGAAACAGCTTGCTTGATCAGGGCGTGTGTTTCGAGCCTAACTGGCCCGGAGTGTCTAGACTAGCTAGTGGTGAGCACCGTTGCTGCGATCACTCCGCCCACCATTTACGAGGAAATACCCACATGTTGACCCGTATGTTGATCAATATATATATCGATCGGGATCTGGATACTAGATATAATAAGTTAAATGTGTGCAGCCTGGCCACCCGGCTGTAGAGCATCGATCGTTCTGAGCACTACTATCGATGCTTGTACGTAATTTTGTATAGCTATAAATAGTATCAAGGAGACAGCATCATTTAGTAAATTTATGTTGCATGTATGACAACGTACGCATATGGTGATCAGAATTTGTCTGTTGTCATGGAAGGACTAGGGTAGTTGTCGATCTAGCTGAGAGGAAAGACCCAAATTAAGACTGCGGGATCCGGATCAGCCCGCCTGCCGCCCGGCGCGTTGCTATCTGTAGGAAGACCTGCATACAGGGAGACAGATGGTAACAAACCAAAAAGGTTTACAGGGGGGAAAAAAAAACTGAGAAGGAAAAAGAGAACACACATACGCGAAGGGGTTAAAAGAAATCAGTAAGTAAGTTCAGAAATCAGAAAGTAAATTAAAAATGAAAACAGACGTTGAAAAAAGGAAAGAAGGAAAGAAAGAAACGAAAAGAAAAGAAACGAAACGAAACGAAAAGAAACGAAAAGAAAAGAAACGAAAAGAAAAGAAAAGAAAAGAAAAGAAAAGAAAAGAAAAGAAAAGAAAAGAAAAGAAAAGAAAAGAAAAGAAAAGAAAAGAAAAGAAAAGAAAAGAAAAGAAAAGAAAAGAAAAGAAAGAAAAGAAAAGAAAAGAAAAGAAAAGAAAAGAAAAGAAAAGAAAAGAAAAGAAAAGAAAAGAAAAGAAAAGAAAAGAAAAGAAAAGAAAAGAAAAGAAAAGAAAAGAAAAGAAAAGAAAAGAAAAGAAAAGAAAAGAAAAGAAAAGAAAAGAAAAGAAAAGAAGATGTAAACAACGATAACAATAACAAATATACAGCTACAAAAAGTAAATAGTACTAATAATCAGGATGATAAGTAAGACAACTAATAATACAAATAATATATTAATAAGTGATTTATCTAGTACCAAATCCGAAAGGCTTGCATCACTCCCCGGACAGGAGAACTTTTGCGGATGACTGTAGGTGTAAGTTGGCGATGCCATGGTAACCGGAGACGTCCGTCCTATAGTCAGCAAATTTGGTGCGAGAGGTCCCCAGTTCGATTCCGGTCGGATTCATTTGCAGATCGCGTTTTTCCGCGATTTCCGCGGCCCGGTACTGAACGCAAATGGTTTTCACCTTTGCGGAGTGCCTGATCAGAATATATTAACAACAGAAATGGGACAAAGCAATATAGGTCATCAGGCTCTGTTCGCTCATGCACCATGCACCTACTGGCCAGCGCTCGAAGGGCCTGGGCGAGCACTGCAAGCGCATGCTCTTCAATATTAGGTCCTCGTCCTTACGGTGCTTACGTATGGCGCCGAGGCGTGGACACTCACGGACACACAGGATGCTTCGACAGGTCCTGAATGTAGGGTTTTCCCAGCGTAGGTCATTAGAGTCTTTGTATCAGGGTATGCCTCGTATTTCGGACGAGATTTGGCAGCGTAGGATAGCATTTGTAGGACATCTTGCTCGCACCAGCCAGGTCGACACTGCAGTACGTTGGGCTGGCCGGCCCCCAGCGGCTTGCCCAGCCAGGGCGGCATATTTTGACCTGGCCTGGCCCCAAAGACATTCCTAAAAGGGTAGGGAAACGTTAACATGCCACGAGCTACACCCAGATGTTGCTGGCCGACCTAGTAGTCCCAGCCCAGTTTGAGCACCGCATCCACTCTCTCTCCCTTCGATCTTTGGACTGCCATGCAGAACAAGACGCGGTGGCAGAAGATTGTCAAGGCTCACACGCCAGCCCCTGTGGGCAAGCCACCTCCCTCCAAGAGGAGGAGGCGTTTTGATGAGTAGTGTAGTTAGGATTTTCTAGACTAGATAGCTTAGAGTTAGGTTAGTTCGATTACGCGGCTCCGCCCACCTCCACCCATATCCATCAAGGAATATGTGCTACATGATCTCCCAATGGAGGCATGTTATTCTGATTTAATTTTAATAGGTCATCAAGCTGGGATATATGGTGAGGCACAGGCGATATGTTGGAGTATGACGTCAGGAGTTCGATGTTTGAGAGCTACCCCATATGGTACCCGGCCGGGATCGATCTCCTTATCCAACAGGGTCTAAAGCCTCGTGTCCAGCTCACTCCAATTATGAAAAATACGTGCAATGTGAAGGGGTGTAGGCAGTGAAAAAATATATAGGAAGAACAAACATAACAGTGATCAGTAATAAATAGTAGTAAAGGGACAAAGAGAAGTGGTGTTCTCTCCTTCAAAGGAGAGAAAAATTAGTTAATTATTTACAAGTACCTGTGCATGCACATGCATGCATGCGCATATAGAGGATGTAAAGCATGCAAGTGCATTGAATTAGTACATCTTGGAATTAGCACATACCACGTGCAAAAATAAAATATATCAAGGAGACAACCAGCGCAGGCCAGAAATCGGGAGAATCCGGACCATGGTAGCTCGAGCCTGCCGTTATCTTGTCCGCGTGTTCGAGTCGTTCAGGATGATGAAGATGAATGGTGATGGAAATGTGTATCCTTGTGCATTGAAATTATCAAAGAGACAACCAGCTTTATGGCTGGCTTACGTGTAGAGCGACTAGATGACCTAGACGGTGGGGCCGGAAACAGCATGCGTGATCAGGGCGTGTGTTTCGAGCCTAACTGGCCGGGAGTGTCTAGTGGTGAGCACCATTGCTGCGATCGCTCTCCTGGCACCATTTACGAGGAAATACCCGCAAATGGAAAACCACTGAAAAGGTAGCTAGTCAGTCATCACGTTAGCCATGCCATGATTCCAAACGTCCAAGAACTGCACACGGTGCAAAGGCAAAAAGCCGGAGGACAGCACTTTCAAAAAATATATATATCTATGCAATTATAAAACTGCTCACTGCTGATAATATCATTGAAATCAGCTGAACCTGCATAATTTTGAACCAAGCGCACATGTGATTCATCATTCAGGGCATGCATGCAAGATTGGCTGTATGGATGTCTCCTTGATATAGATGAGCTAAATTTTCACGCAAATGAATGGTCATTTATAACACCCTGCGCAAACTTGAGTTTTGCACCTGTACAAACGTCACCGGTCAAACCCCCAGGTAGGCCGCCAATCCCAAGAGTTATACTGAGCATAGGCCTATGTGGCTTCATCTCTGACAATTGCAGGTACATGCTGCAGAGTTTAGCGTGGAAATACCAGTAACTACATGCCACATGTTTATGTGACCAAGTATCTTCATCACGGCAGTCACCAAGGAAGCCACCATGGAGTCCTCCACAGCTCTAGTAATAGCTCCTCGTTTGCTTGTCACTGATTTCAGCCTGTTAGCATAGGCGAAAAGGCATTGTGGGCGACAGGTACAGGGCAGATAGAGCCGCCATTAGTGACGATGACCTGGCGTCAATGAAACAACAAGCAGAGGCTTGGCATAGTAAGAATCCACACATTGGGAGTCCAATCAAGCCTGCCCTCATACCAGGTGGGAACCGATTCATTTAGAGCATTGGAACTGAGAACTGAGGAGGAATAGGAACAGGGTTGCATATGTCAATTAGACAACCAGTATATGTGTTTGAACTTAGATCTCAAGAGACAAGAAGGGCAAGCCTAACAACGGCTGGCAGTAAACATATGGTTACCTATCTAGCATTCAAATAGAAACCCTAAGCGGAAATGTCGATGCCATAGGATCATGGTCAGTAAAATGCAAGCCAAGCATTTGAGCATCCTGCCAGGTACCGCAGCATGAAAATTTCGAAAAAGTCTTCAGATGTATGTGTGTATGTGTAAGCATGTGAGATATATGTGTGTAAGCATGTCTTCTCACGTGCTGGGTAAAGAGGCTCGCATGTGTGTGTGTGTGTGTGCGTGTGCGTGCGTGTGTGTGCGCGTGCGTGTGCGTGTGCGTGTGCGTGTGCGTGTGCGTGTGCGTGTGCGTGTGCGTGTGCGTGTGCGTGTGCGTGTGCGTGTGCGTGTGCGTGTGCGTGTGCGTGTGCGTGTGCGTGTGCGTGTACGTGTGCGTGTGCGTGTGCGTGTGCGTGTGTGTGTGCGTGTGCGTGTGCGTGTGCGTGTGCGTGTGCGTGTGCGTGTGCGTGTGCGTGTGCAATAAGGACTTCTTGACAACGTTGCTATCATAAAACCGTCGTACGCACCAGGAATGACCCCTTGAACACTATCACTGTTATTTCTGTTAATACCTTTATCACTATTACAATTATTACAATTATTACTATTATTAGTAAAATTATTACTATTATTAGTAAAATTACTACTATTATTCATTATTACAAACTTGGCGCATTTGCCACGAAGGACTTCTTGATCGTCGATCGATATAATAATTATTATTGTTATGATTAATATTAATAACAATATAATATCATTACTATTATTACTATAAATCCAGCGCACGCACCAGGAATGACTTCTTGAGCAGCGCCAGCTCCTCGTTGACGTCGGTCAGCGCCGTCTCCAGTGCCTCCATGGGGGAGGAGCCCTTGGTAGTTTGGATCTGGCGGGGACCACGAAGTCACACCAGGCCCACCAGGCACAAAACCATCACCGCGCAGTGGTGAGAGGGAAGGAAGGCAAACGGGCACGCCAACTGTACAGGGCACGCTGCACAGTAGAGATGTTGGCAGGATATGCATTAACAGGCAACCATGCTGCATCCAAGCTACCAATCAAATCCATCGCACACGTCCGGTGACATCCCCATCATGCGCTGCCCGCATTACATTGCCAACTATGTTCTGAAGTCCACACAGAAACGGCGACTGTCGTAAGCGTTGAAGAGCACAACCCCGACTGCGGCACTGCAGAAAACAACAGTCCAGCCGCAACCAACTGGGTGCCAGCACCCAGCTCATGAAATGCTATTGGCAATTCCCGGTGAAGTGACGACGGCAGCTGGGGCGGACATTACAATCGAACGACTCCAGCGTTCACCGAGGGAGATTGCCAGAAGGTGCAGCATCCCGGTAGGCATACTGTCACATCCCTGTAATATGTTTCTGCGTCACATGCAGCAGACTGTTACAGCGCATGGAGGTGATGGATTCGCTATGACTAGCTCGCCCAGCACCTAAGACCCTAATTAAGCCCGGAAGCAAATGGTATGGCACAACCCCCATGCACCTACTCATGCATCTGTTTGTCAACTACAGCAAAACGTGGATAACATGACCATTTCATGCCGCGCAGCAGCCACGCGGGTGCGGCGGATGGATGGCGAGCCATGCCGACAGAGCACACAGAACGGCCAAAGAAAGGACTGCTGACAGACTTCAACTTGTCATGGCCGTGTTGAGGAGCTAAACTTGTCATGGCCGTGTGAATGACGATGCCGTCAAGCTGGTGCCGTGTGTCCAAGGGCCGGGCCGAGAAGAACTCGGACCATGGTCCGCAGGTCTTCACCATCTTGCCACTACATGCTCAGGGTCACGTGCACCTGATGGCACCTTGGGCCGCACGCAGCCGTGACGGCATATTCCAAGACGAGCCGAGAAACACAAGCAGAGGCAACCCCAGTGCCCGGTCTCTCATCCCTATTTATACACCCTGCCGCACATATGTACGCCACCTATCCATAAGCTTGTATCAATCATAGCTACCATGGTCCGGATTCTCCCCATTTCTGGCCTGCGCTGGTTGTCTCCTCGATAGATACGGTGCCGAGAGCCAGCAGCCGCAATCAACAGTGCCGGCCCTAAGCACCCTGCCTTCTAGCCCTAGCCCACCCAGTATGGCGGAGGGCCAGGTGGCGGCGCCCCGCCCGCTCACCTTGACGTTGACCTTGTAGAGCAGCGGGTGCGGCAGCTGGTAGCCAGCGAAGAGAACGTTGGGGTCCTTGAGCAGTTGCCTGCGCACGGGGGGCGTGGGGTATGGGGGGGGGGCGGGGGGTGTTTCATGAATGGGGGTCGTTGGCAAGGCAGAAAAGCACCGTGGCAAAACGTCAACACATGCTGCTGCAGCAAAAGGAAGACAAGAGGTGCACGTGATTGGTACATGACTACATAACCAGCTGTCACATTGATATGACGGGGATAATACCATACGGCCCATCCACAATGGTGGCCAGCCAGCTTCACCTGCATACTTAAATACGTGGGGCAGCCACCCAATGCTAGAGTAGGGAAAGTTTTCTCAGGTATAGAAGCTTCCACCCGTCCTTGGAAGAATGAATGACAAACTTGTGTTTCCGTGGACAACAATGCTCGACCCACGTCTGATCATCCCTCCTCCGCTACTAGCAAGAGCTCTACCAAGCTCCACTTCGTGAAGGGCTCTATCAGGGCTTGCTTGGCACCCCACCATCAATATCAACGCACCTGGCATAGAAAACGGCAGCACAGAGTTCAACTCAGGGCTGACATTCAGCAGTAGGGCTGAGAGATTTTGCTTAGTCAGCAGCGAAGCTACGGAGAACCGATGCCGTGCCAAAAATATCTTCACAGGATGTATGGGCTCACATCATGCCCAGCGAGGAGTTCCGCATGCAGAAGGCAAAGTCGACCTAGTGGACCTTGCACCCCCTTAGCCACCAACAAATGGTTGGCAGCAAGCCGTGGTCGCAGCGCCATGCTCTGTCGCTACAACTAAGCTAATGGAACCCAACCTCACAATTATGAGACCCTAGGATCAGTTGCACTAGCACGTGATTTGTAATACCATCATCCACAGATATCTGAGAAAGGAATACTCATGACACTAATTACCAATATCATATGCAGCCACGACGGCGGGGTAAACAAAGCAATCATCGGTCATCGATGCCAGTTGTGTTGCTTCTATAACGAGCATGGAATTGTTTGCAAATATTCGAGCAGTGAGGCACTTTTCAGATCTGCACACTGCAGACTGTCCAACTGGGCGAAAAGGGAAAGGGATTTATATCATCGTGAAACGCGCGGTTTACGCAGGCTGGCCATTCGCAGCAACCATATATAGTAACGACCCATACAAGTACGTACACGCGGATCAGGTTGCCAACGGTGTGGTCTTCTCTTTGGATAACGAACATTGCAGCATTCGGCACTTTGGTGTCCTTCTCGTAAGATAGCCTGATGGCGAAGATGCGACGAAAAAGAGAACCCATGCAGAACGCGATTAGCTTTTTTGTCGCAGGCGACGAGAAGGCCGGCCGGTTGGCACGCGAAAGCATAATTGCTAGTGAATGGATGAAACCCCGTCAAGTAAACGCACTTTTTCACGCCCTCTGGCAGGACGAAACGCTCAGAGCGGTCTGGGGCGTTCATGGCGGAGCGAAATCTTTCCTACTTCACTAGTAAAGTGATCTTAGAGACAATAGCCTCACAGTCTCACATACGCTTTGCCGCCTGCTTCCAGCATCTAGTAAAATACGTTGTGAAATCCATCCTTCAGAGCAAGAGTGCACAACCCATGGACAGCGGCCCTGGGGATGTATCCTATGTTACGTAAATGCTCAATGGAAGGCAGCCATGGCAAGTGCTTAATATTACCCGCTGGAGAATGCAAGTGCGACATCGAGTTCGGTTTCATGCCTCGGTCATTGTCCGCTGGCATCCTTACCGGTAGCCCAGCCTCTTAAGTATTATCAAATAGATTATGTCCACGTTCACTTCTTTTCAGAGTTAGTCACTTCTTTCAATATAGCAAAGACTAACTACCAGTAGACCGCGACTGAAAAGCTCGCGCGCTTTTTTCCTTGGAACAATCGAATGCAACTCACATCTGGTGTGCTCTCACATGTCACCCGGCCCCATGTCACCCTCGCACGGGCGGGGACGGGCCCGAGCGGGCCCGACGGTATATTGGGACCGGCGGGAGTCGTGCTGCGTTGAGGGCGGACGTTTCACGTCGCGTTCTGTCATCGTTCATTCATCACATCACAAGCTCTTACGTGCCCACTCAAGCCCTTAGCTCTTGCTCACCGGACACCGAGTTTGCATTAGCTGCGGTTCGTAGGCAGGCAGTGCATAGCTCTGCAGTTTGCGGCAGCCTTTTAGAACGCGCCTCTGCCTGCAAATTTCAGACAACTTCCTGGAAAAGAAATTCCTGGAATTCGTGTTGGCTCGGGAATGAATTTTATGCATTAGTCGACTTGGTCTGTAGTTCTGAACTCCTGTCTGTAAATTGTATATTCTAACATCTTCTTTAGTCCTAGAAGGTCGCCATGGGTGACAGCCAGTACTCCTTTTCTTTGACGACCTTCAGGTAAGTGCTTTTCTCACAGAATTCAGTACCGCATGCCGATTTCTTCCTTGGTGTCACCGATGCCTCGGTGATTCATACCCGTGCCTTTACTTCTTCTGATGTTTTCCTCCTGCAGTCCGTCGGGAAAGCTTGTACAAATTGAATACGCACTCAACGCCGTCGCAGCTGGAGCAACCTCCCTAGGAATCGAGGGTACGTTGTGCCTGCGTAACCCTATATTTCCCTGGTTTTTGCCTAAGTAGCGAGGTCGGTGGTATGACTACGCCATCTCACACGTGCACGATCTCTGGTTCCGTCGGCTTTATCTTTTATAACGCGATATGGACCCGTGTTCTGCGCCTGTTGCCACGCAGCCACAAATGGAGTCGTCATCGCTACGGAAAAGAAGCTGCCGTCCGTCTTGATTGATGAATCGTCGGTGCGTGTCGCGTGAACACTGCCGGCATCGCTGGTTGACACAGCGGCCCTTGTGCCTACTCTGCATCAAACTTTTTGTTGGGAGCGATATGCCTGTGTTGCCGTCTTTCGTCCGTCCCCATGACGGCACGCGCATGAAACACACTGAGTCATTCGCAGCCCTGTCTTGCTGCATGGCTCATGCTGCGCACTCTACTTTGCTTACCATCATGCCGTAATCTAGCGCAGAAGTCGCCAACGATGGAACGTGCACGCAGTAGGTTGCTACTGTTTTGTGAAAGCAGGGCGCCAACACGCTGGGCTGTCTGTAGACGCATAGTGGTTCTTGCAACACTGGAAACTACCCAGGTACTGTGATGGACAATCATGGGGACATGGGCTAGGTCTGGTCGTGCATGTGCTTGGTCCGTGCTGGGCCATGTTCTTGATGCAAAGCGTCAGCTTATGTTCCGGTTGTGCTCCTGTCTGTTTGTCGTCTGATGTTGGTTTGGTGTCTTTATTGAGTGCACATTCATTTTGATAGTTAACTACCCGCCTTGCCTGCTGACATGCTGTCCATGCATCTCATCCTCTTGTCGTACCTTCCTGTACTGTTGCCGGGCCGTTGCCTTGTGCCCGTGCCTGCTGGGTGCCCGCGTGACTCCCCAGGTCCAAAAGATCTGCCTACTCACGCCCAACATCGGCCTCGTGTACAGGTGAGCACGCGTGGCCATGGACACGATTATGGTTGCAAGCGCGTCCAAGTACAGGTGAGCACGCGCGACCATGAACATGATTATGGTTGCAAGCGCGCCCAAGTACAGGTGAGCACGTGTGGCCATGGACACGATTATGGTTGCAAGCGCATCCAAGTACAGGTGAGCACGCGCTGCCATGGACACGATTATGGTTGCAAGCGCGCCCAAGTACAGGTGAGCAGCGACATCCGTGGACCTGCTGCCTTTCTTGACGTTATCAGCTGCGTCGGCCTTGTGCACATGTGAGTACAGGTAGCAATATGAGTACAGGCAGGCGTAGGGTGACTGGTTGTCTCCTTGATATGGTGACTCTTCATTTCAGGACTTTGGTCGCAGTGATATCCTCTCGACTCCCGTCCTTGCCTCGTTCCATCAAATGAGGCAGCTTGTGTGCATATGGCGCAGATGTGAACCACGTCAGGCTGTGAGCTGCGCCCTGACCGCGCGTCCCCTCTGATGCGTGCGCGTACGCACACAAGTGAGCGGCAGTGTCGCTGCGGTTTGCCCCCGGGTCTGCTATGTTGAGAGTCAGGGATTGTGGCGGGTGCTGTCTCACGCTGGGAGACGTGAATCTGGCCATCAGCAAATCCAGCAAGAAAACATGTTGGAAATTGAAGGCAGAACCCTTCCCTACTTGCGCACGTGAGGCCACGCATTGCTGCTGGGGTGGGAAAAGGCACAGCCGTACAGGCCAGGCTGCCAGGCACACCACCTGAAATGCTTGATCAATACCAGAGGGTGTGTGGGACTTGCCCAGCCATCTAACAGCCCATCGCCCTTGTATGACCATGCAACCGCCTTCCTTCGAAGTGGCACCGCCCCCACTGATATTCCCGCCCCTCCCCCCAATCACCTATACCCCCCCCCCTCCCCCTACCCCCCTCTTCTCCGCTCAGCAACGTGGGTGTGGACTTGCGTGATAGACCCCATCAACCCTTAAAACAGCCATGCTAATCCCCGCCACATGCCCCCCCCCCCCCCCAAAAAAAAAACACATCTGCCTCCTCTCCCGCCCCCCCCCCCCCCTTAACAGCGGCATGGGCGCGGACACGCGCGTGCTCGTGCGCAAGAGCCGCAAGGTGGCCGCGCAATACTACAGGCTGTACCACGAGCCCATCCCGGTAGCGCAGCTGGTCAGGGAGACAGCGGCGGTCATGCAGGAGTTCACGCAGTCGGGGTGAGCGGCTGTGTTACTCTGGTGTAAGCCGGTGGGTGGGCAGGAGTTCACGCAGTCGGGGTGAGGGCTGTCTGGTTAGGTATGTGTGTGTGTGTGTGCGCGCGCCTGGGTGCAGGAGTTCACGCAGTCACGGTACAGAGGGTGAGTGCTGGAATGGCTTTTGAGGTAAAGGGTCAGGACAGGGGTGAGAAGTCGGGGGAGAAGTATGTGCACAAGATGCAGCCAGCGCAACGGGTCGTGGCAAGGGTCCAAAGTGGGCGGGGGAGCAGGTGAGGGAAAGCATGTGCAGGAGCGCAGGCAGAAGCATTTGCGGGGGTGCAACAGGAGGAGCAGCGGGCGGGTTGTGAGCCACCGTTACCCGCTGCATGCCGTGCTGCTGCATGCCGACAGTAGGCTAGGAGTTCTGGAAAGGTGACGTGTGGGGCTAGGTGTAATTACATGGATGGCCGTCTTTCCTGCTGGAAGGCAGAGGGATGGTTGGGAACGGTGGAGGTGCTCATGCGGCTTTTCTCCCTCGGAGGGTTAGTAGGGGCTGGTGGGATAAATAAAAGCCATGCTGGCACGCCGGAGAAGCGCCAAGTGGAGCCAGCGTTGGCGGTGCAAGCGCCCATTAGGTGCCTTTGTGGGCCCAAGCGGCCCCTTCATCTCTGATGATGTGTGACCCTGTCCCCCATTTCCAAGGATGGGTACCTGGCGTCTACGTTGGGTTGGAGGAGGATTGGTGACTGGCGTCTACGTTGGGTTGGAGGAGGATGGGTACCTGGCGTCTACGTTGGGCTGGAGCAGGATTGGTGGCTGGCGTCTACGTTGGGCTGGAGCAGGATTGGTGGCTGGCGTCTACGTTGGGTTGGAGGAGGATGGGTACCTGGCGTCTACGTTGGGCTGGAGCAGGATTGGTGGCTGGCGTCTACGTTGGGCTGGAGGAGGATTGGTGACTGGCGTCTACGTTGGGTTGGAGGAGGATTGGTGGCTGGCGTCTACGTTGGGCTGGAGGAGGATTGGTGACTGGCGTCTACGTTGGGTTGGAGGAGGATTGGTGGCTGGCGTCTACGTTGGGCTGGAGCAGGATTGGTGGCTGGCGTCTACGTTGGGTTGGAGGAGGATGGGTACCTGGCGTCTACGTTGGGTTGGAGCAGGATTGGTGACTGGCGTCTACGTTGGGTTGGAGGAGGATGGGTGACTGGCGTCTACGTTGGGTTGGAGGAGGATGGGTGACTGGCGTCTACGTTGGGTTGGAGGAGGATGGGTACCTGGCGTCTACGTTGGGTTGGAGGAGGATTGGTGACTGGCGTCTACGTTGGATTGGAGGAGGATTGGTGGCTGGCGTCTACGTTGGGTTGGAGGAGGATGGGTGGCTGGCGTCTACGTTGGGCTGGAGCAGGATCGGTGACTGGCGTCTACGTTGGGCTTTAGGAGGAACGGGTGGTTGCCATGCCTGTCTTGTGACGCTCTCGCACCTCTGCCTTCCCCGTTCTGAACTTGAACGCCATGGCCCCGCCCTTGTTCCCCTTTCTGCCGTCTGCCGTCTGCCGTCTGCCGTCTGCCTCTCGGCCGATCTTGGCTGGCCACCTTTTCGGTTTCCCCTTTTCTGTCCTTTGGTCGCAGAGGCGTGCGGCCATTCGGTGTGTCCCTCCTCATCGCGGGGCATGATGACAAGGGGCCGCAGCTGTACCAGGTAGGGGAGGGAGTGCACGGCTTCGTGAGGGGCTGTCTCCATTCTCGTGGTGGTTAGCGGCCGCAGCTGTACCAGGCTGGCATAGGGTAGTCGTGGTGGTTAGCGGCCACGGCTGCCACGATAGACTGCCTGTATTTCTCGAGGCTGCTGCGTACGGTAGGGTAATCACTTATGGGCATATATCAAGGGTAATCACTTATGGGCATATATCAAGGGTAATCACTTATGGGCATATATCAAGGGTAATCACTTATGGGCATATATCAAGGTTTTCCTGGCTAAGAGGTCGGGAAGAAGCGAGTGACTCACTGTGGCAACTCGCTGTGGGAATTCTGGCCATGTACATACCTGGTTGCCGTATAACGCTGGCATAGTTGGTGGCATGGTGTGCCAGTCTCGTTTATGGACTATGGGACTAAAAGCCGGTATGGCCGTCGATTTGGTGCAAGTATTGGGGATGGCAAATGGTGGTGGCGTGGAAGCCCGTGGTTCAACGACCAGACGAAGCCAGTTGTGCCTGATGGTTGACATGTGGTAACTAATGGCCTCTCACCCTGGTGTGTGACCACCCTCTTCTGGTGGATAATCACCCTCCTCCCACCCTGCAGGTGGACCCCTCGGGCTCCTACTTTGCATGGAAGGCGTCGGCCATCGGCAAGAACATGGTCAACGCAAAGACGTTCCTGGAGAAGAGGTGAGTCTTGGAGAAGAGGTGGGTGGGAGCCATGCTCATCGCAAAGACGTTGCTGGAGTAGAAGTGAGCACGCTGGAGCGCAGCGCAGGGTATTGGCCAGGGTTTGGTGATGAGAATGAGGGAGGGGAGAGGAGGGAGGGAGGGGTGGGAGGGAGGGAGGGGTGGGAGGGGTGGGAGGGAGGGAGGGGAGGGGAGGGAGGGGAGGGAGGGGAGGGGGGGAGGGAGGGGAGGGAGGGGAGGGAGGGGAGGGAGGGGAGGGAGGGAGGGAGGGGAGGGAGGGAGGGAGGGGAGGGAGGGGAGGGGGGAGGGAGGGGAGGGAGGGGAGGGAGGGGAGGGAGGGAGGGAGGGGAGGGAGGGGAGGGAGGGAGGGAGGGGAGGGAGGGGAGGGAGGGAGGGGAGGGGGGGGAGGGAGGGGAGGGGGGGGAGGGAGGGGAGAGAGGGGACAGGGCGTAGTTTTTTGGAGAAGAGGTGAACGTGTCCAATGGGTCCATGGGTCTGACATGGGAGGGGAGGAATTCTTTTATGCGCAACTTGTTGGGCTCCACCCGCAGTATGGTCAGGCTCGCTATTGCGCTTCCCAGACGTTCTGGAGAAGTTCTTCATCTCCCTCCTGACCTCCCCACCCACCCACCCACCTTACACACACACACACATACATTCCCCCTTGTCCTTGTGGCATGTGGGCTGCAGGTACACGAGTGAGATGGAGCTGGAGGATGCAGTTCACACGGCCATCCTCACGCTCAAGGAAGGGTGAGTAAAAGGGTGATTCGACAGGATAGCATGTTTGCGCGTTCATGCCCGCTGGTCACATCCCGCAGCCATTGTCACACACGGGGAAGGGGGGAGATGGGGAGCGTGCAGTAGCGTTGTGTGATCATCCGGCTTGCTCTCACATCCCACTGCTGCCACCCTGCGGACCTAGTACAATTGTGTCGGTGAGCACCGCAGTTTTGACAGTGGCGGTGTCGCACGGGCTGCCATGGGACGGTTTCGCTGCTGTACCGTGTCATGTGATGTGTTTTCTTTGGAGCGCAGCAGACTGCAACTGCTTGTCGCCATGTTTATGTCCTCGCCGCACTCACATCATTTCCGCATCACACGACCCCCACCCGCCCCTACCCCACCCCACCCCACCCCGCCCTTTCCCTCCAGCTTTGAGGGCCAGCTGTCCGGCAAGAACATCGAGATCGGCATCATCGGTGCGGATCAGAAGTTCCGGTGAGTGACTGCTGAGTGACTGCTCGTTCGACCCTTCTCAGCCCCTCTCGGCCCTTGTCGACCCTTCTCGGCCCCTCTCGGCCCTTGTTGACCCTTCTCGGCCATTTCCCATTTTTCTCGGCCCTCCTTTGATCAACCCAGCTAGAGCACCTCATAAGATGTGCTCCCAGTTCTGTACTGCCCGGCCCATTGGCTGCGGTTTGGCCGGCCCTTGGCTGCAAGGGGTAGCCATCTGAGTACTGGTTGCAGCCAAGGGCATGCAAAGCCGCAGCCATTTTGGGTGATCTCGATAGTACCGGCTACGCCCCCTTCTAAAGGTTCCAGCCGTGTTCAGCCCGTCTCACGTGTCGAGACTGAACAAGTCTCGAGTGGACACGTGTGTAGTACTCCTACACACACAGATCTCGAATGATTTATCTAGTGCAAAATCCGAATGGCTTGCATCACTCCCCGGAAAGGAGAACTTTTGCGGTTGGGCTGTAGGTGTCAGCTGGCGATGCCTTAGGATCAGGAGACGTCCGTCCTATAGTCAGCAAAAATTGGTGCGAGAGGTCCCCAGTTCGATTCCGGCCTGGATTCATTTGCAGATCGCGTTTTCCGCGGACCGGCACTGAACGCAAATGGTTTTCACCTTTGCGGAATGCCAAATCAGAAAATTGTGGGTAGCCAACTGGGGTAGCCAAGCCAGGCAGCCAAGCTCTGCTTTTCCTCTTGTGGGGGTAACCGGTGGTTCACAGCGCTGGCAGCTCGGGTTTCTGGCTGGCAGCTCAGGTTTCTGGCTGGCAGCTGGGGTTTCTGGACAGCAGCATGTTAGGGGAGTGCACGCTTACTAGTGTGGTAGCACACATGGAGGAGCATCGTGGACCCACAGAAGCGGTGCTGTGGGCCCCTGTGCTGACACCTTACCATCAGGCAAGCTGCTCTTTTGTGTGCGCTGTCTATCGGAACCGGTGTTGGGTGTCAGCCAGTAGGCGGATGCTAGTGAGTGACATGCACAACGATGTATACTGAGAGTATCGGTGTATCGCTGATGCACTGACGCAGGCCTTTTGCTTTCGCCCTGGAATAGCCAGGGTCGTTGTACAAATCGTCTAAATGCTGCTGGGAGAGCATCAGCAGGCAGGCCAAGGCCTTTCCGCTGTCATTTATGAAGCCTGTCGTGCTTATGATCCATGAATGGTCTCTTGTCAGCCAGCAGGTGGCCTGAAGAGCAGTCGTGTCGGTGCCTTGCTTTGTGGGCGGCTGATTTTCTTGCCGATGGTGCTTTGGTCATTGTTGTGCAGGGTCCTTACCCCGGCGGAGGTGGACGATTACCTTGGGGAGGTGGAGTAGAACATGCAGGTCATAGGGACAGCTTGCATGGTCAGCTGATGAGCGAGTTTCCAGTATTTTGATCAGATTAGCACTTGGATGGCATGGCCCAACTTAAGGTCTTAATTAGATTTTTGGCGCCGGCATGGTGGAACCTTTTATTAGAGATATCAATAATCTGGTTGACAAATGGCAGGGATGTGCTCTCGAACCATATGGTGATTTCCTGAGCCATCCGGACAGCTGACAAACTGGAAGATGAGAATGTATCCTATCACCATTTGGAGAGCAGCGTGCTCAGTGTCACAATGCCCGTAAGTGAACTAACATAATGGAAGAAAATCTACAATAAGCGCCCTGCAGTTGACGTGTGCTCCCATTGGGGAGTCACGGAGCATTAACCCCGATGGATGGATGGATGGATGGATGGGTACATGCAATCCTACCGGTCTAATCTACCGGACTCCCTAACGGGGGCACGAGTCTTATTAATTAACTAATTAATTCTACCGGTCTAATTAATCTATCTACAAAACAATCCTACTCTATATCTATGGTGCCCGCGACCCTAGGGGTCTTGTCTAGCATGCTTCCCACGTGTGCAAACACGCGGCTTCCCCACTGGAGGCGGGTCGTTGTCCTCTATGACCTGAACCCACTTGGCCTTGTCCATCATCTTTTTCCAAATCACGGAGAGTCCTAGGCCCGGCCCCCATGGACATCCTCTACGAGCTGCTCTAAAGTTGCCCTGGAGATCCATCCCATCTACATGCACCAGATCGACGGTACGTCAGCCCCGTTTTCGATCGTGACCAGTCCTGCCTCCATGCATGTCTTCAGCTACAGACAGCCACGTGCGGCTTCGATCCGGCCGCAGTCTTCGCGCCTTTCCTCTCTGACGACTACCGCTGGCCTGGTCAAGTCGTTGAGATCTAGCTAATGAAATGTACAATGTGGTGAAATCATGAGTATCAAACTCCACAGGAGATCGTTTCTGTAGCGCTAGACGCCATGCCTTAGCTTTTGTATCTAGCCATGCTGATCTCCCCCCCCCATGATACATGTCCAGGCTCCCCTTAAAATTAAATTAAATTAAATTAAATTAGAACATGACTCCGTTGGGAGATCATGTAGCACATATTCCCGTGGATGGATGGAGGGGGGGGCAAAGCCGCGAAACCGAACTAATCTAACTCTAAGCTAATCTAATCTAGAAAACCCTACTTATTCTACTCAGCAAAGCGCCACTTCCGCTTGGGGGGAGGGGGCTTGCCCACAGGGGCGGCTCCCCTTAGTTGGGTGCTGCTTGAGACTCTGGCCCGGGTGCAGGTGCCCCAGGTGGTGCACCTCGAGCAATTGCTTAAGTGTCGTTTACATTCCCACCCTTGCAGGAAGTAGCTTAGAGTGTATTAAAAGCCATATCAAAGAGAGTCTATCGATGACAAACTTGCTGCAAACAAAATCGCCAGCGAAAATGCCGCCGCCAAGAAAGCCGCTAACAAGCGCACCAAGATTTCGGCAGCGACTTCGGAAGCAACTCCGATAACGGAAGAAACCTCCTTGCCGGACTCCATTTCCTCCTCATTCTACATGCCAGACACACGTTTGAGCCTGGACGACATCCGTGCCCTCTTCGGCTTCAGCGACACCGACGTGCTAAACGTGCTGAGGCTCCGCAACGAACACGACGCCGAGATTCGCCACCCTCGCACCGGCCAGGTTATGGAGGCTGCTTCGGATGATTATCCTAAGTGGGATCCCAAAGATTGCCGTCTTGCCTGTCTTATTTCGTGCTGCCCTGAACTTGTCCAGCTGCCGGCGACACCCATCGCCAGGCCAGCCCCCGCGGCCGATCTTACCGTGCCGCTGCAGGACCTCGCACAGTCTTTTACGACCGTGCAGGGCGACATTAAGGTCCTGAAGGAGACGATGCTGGAGCTGAAGAAAGCCATGGCAGCCCCTGCCAAAACTACCACGTTTGCCGATGTCACCGGCAAGCAGCTGACCACCATCGTTCAGCAGGCGGCCAAGTCTGCAGCTACCGCTGCGGTCACCCAGAATGCAGTGCAGCAACGCCAACGCAATATGGTAATCAAAGGATTCCAGAAAGGCACGGCAGCACAGGAGACAGCACACTCACTTGCCGAGGAGCTGCGCGGCCCAGCGTTTCTGGGGAAGCTGCAGCTCCAGAACCGTGTTGCCATTGAACGTGCCATTCGGCTGCCAGGCCCTCTGGGCCTGGTCGTCGTCACCATGGCCTCCATGCACGACAAACGCCTCGTGCTGGGAGCACGTCGTCTGCTCCAGCCTACCGACTTCAGCCTCGACGAGGACTACACACCGGCTCAACTGAAGGCGAGGAGCGTGGTGTGGAACAGCACCATCGTCCAGGCGACCAAGAAGCTCGAGACCAAGGGTAAGCGCATTAAGTTGCGTCTGCTTCAGGATGGCTCCTTTGCAGCATTCTTTGATGGGCAGAGGATCACAGGTGTTCCGATTAACACCCCCGGAGCGGAGTCTCGTCAGGTGTCTAGCCAGAAGGGTGCTGCCTCTGTTGGTAGACAGTAGGTAGACAACCTTCCTCGTCGGCTCGCGGCTAACAGGCTTCGGGGACAGCCTCTAAACAGTCCCGTTCCACTACCATGCATCGACCTAACAGTCGACTGAGACACATGGTGGTGCCGGTATCTCGGGCTAGAACGACAGCTCTCAGCAGCAAGATTAGCAACACCCAACGCATGCTAGATTTCCTACGCCTCTGCGTTGCGCAAGCATCCCCGAATACCCAGAGCAGGCGGCAGGCTCGCATCCTACGCCTGCAGGACAAAATAAATGCGATGAAAAGCACTATTTCCACCGCTTCCCTTCCCCCCTCCGTTCCACCCCCACCTCCATTCCCCGCCGCACCCACCCCCATCACCCATCGTCGTTCTCCCCTGGTGGGCCAGCAGGCATCCTTGGCCCTTGCCACTTTTAACACCCGCACATTGCTAGATGACGACCATAGCTGCCGGATCGAGGAGCTAGTCGCATTTTGCATTGAGCATCGTGTATCTATATTAGGCGTCCAGGAACACCGCCGCACGGTGCCACTTGGCCTGGTGAGCACTGCTCGCTTGGCGGGTGGCTGGCGGTTTTACTTCGCTGGCAGCGGTACGTCTGGCCAAGGTGGTGTTGGTCTTTTGTGTTCGCCGCTGGCAGTTGCTAGCCTCAGCACGCTTAAGTTTCTAACCCCACGCCTTATGGTAGCACATTTCACCTCTGTCGAGGGGCGGTCTAAACACCACCTCACGGTGGGGGTGGGCTACGCACCCCACAGTGGTCTACCTGATTCGGCCCGTGAGGAGTTCTTCGAATCTTGCATGACCTTGAGAGGGTCACCCCGGCCCGCCACTTTTTGGTTATGCTGCTCGACGCCAATGCCACGCTCCCCGTGGGCACTGCTGGCAGTCGCTTTGCGCCTGCTGACACTAATGCTAACGACAACACTCCCCTGTTTTCTGCCTTTTTGCGGGATAGCGGGATGGTTGCTGTCAACTGCCACTTCCAACGTCCCTCACAGGACTTGGTCACTTTTCGTGGCCCTAACGGCCGTCAGGCCTGTCTGGACTACGTGGTGGTACGGCAGCCCAGGTGCACCTCGGTTCTGGACACCCGAGTGTTTGACACGCCCACGGTGTGCTCTGACCACCGGTTGGTGCGCGCGACCCTTCGGCTCCGGTTCCACGTCCCCGCGCGCCGCGCCCCAGTGGTCCGCCCTGACTGGTCTGCTCTACGTCCGGTCAAGGGAGATCCTGAGGACTGGACGGACGCCGAGCACGAGCGGAACTGGTGCCGACGGAAGTACCTGTCGGCACTGGACGCCCGGGCGGACGTCGACGAGCTGGACAAGGTGCCCCCAACGCAGCCATTTTTGCGGGCTTTGCGGCCCGTGCCCCGTTGCTGGCGGCCCGGCACCTGCCGGTCATGCCCCGCCGCCGCCCCGGCCCGCTCTACCGCCAGGACCCCAAGGTCTTGGCCGCCCGGCACCGCCTCAAGCGTAACCGGGACCCGCTGCAGAAACCATTGCTCAAGGCCGCCCTTGTGGAGGCCTACGAGCACGCTCAGGACGCGGAGGCGGCCCAGTGCATCGCGGATGCCAAGGCCTGCCAGGCTCGCAACCAGGGCAAGGACATGTGGTACCACCTCGACCGGCTCGGCGGCCGGCGGCAGCGCACCCCGGTGGAGCACACGGGGGACGGCACGGCGCCGGTAAGCCTTGACCGCTGGTTGGCCCACAATGTTTCCTTGACCGGTGGGGCTCGCGCCCCCCCCCGCCGCTTCACCCCGAGACGGCCGCCCGCCTCGGGGTCGCCGGACCCCCGCCGCCGCCAGCGCCCCCCTCCTCGGCCGCGGACTACCAAGTCCCCGCCTTGAAGGAGGGCTGCCTTGCCACCAACGACGTCGTCCACCCCTTCACTTTGGAGGAATTGGACGGCGCCCTTGCTCGCCTGCGGTACGATGCGGCGGTCGGTGCCGACCACCTTTCTGCTGAGCTGCTGAAGACCCCTGATCTGGCGGTTAGGGATCTTCTGCTGGCGTTCTGCAACCGTGTCCTGCTCTCTGACGAGCCTCCGCCTGCTGAGTGGCAGACGGCCATCCGCGTCATGCTGTACAAGAAGGGCTCTGCTGCTGACCCCGGTAACTACCGGGGTGTCTGCCTCCAGAGCGCCGCGCTGAAGGTCTTCATGCGCATGATGCTGCACAGGCTCCGCGCCGCGCTGGACCCACACCTGGGTGAGTCTCAGATGGGTTTCCGTCGTGGTCGTAACACTGTCATGGCTGTGTTTGTCGCGCGCCGGTTGATGGAGGAGGTGCGTCGACTTCCCCCTGACAGTTTGCCGCTGGTCTTCATTTTTGTTGACTATATCAAGGCCTTTGACACGGTTCTCTGGGAGGCTCTTTGGGCCATCCTAGCTCTGGATCGGGTACCACCTGCGTTTATTGCTGCCATTCGCCGACTGTATGAGGGCTCACAGGCAGTAGTGCGGACTGCGGAGGGCACCACTCCACCATTCCCCCTTCACCACGGGGTGTGGCAAGGTTGTGTCCTGTCCCCATACCTGTTCATTATTGTCGTGGATCACGTCATGCGCCGGGCACGTGCGCGCTTTACTGCTCTTAAGGGGTTCGAGCCAGGCTTGGACATCCTTAACGTGAAAGAGCACGGCGGGGTTAGACCTGGTTACCGCCTTGCCGACCTGATTTATGCGGATGATACCACCCTCATCGAGCGCCCCGAGCACATTCAGACCTGGCTGGACTGCCTGGGCCTGGAGGCGCGGGCGGTGGGGTTGGAGATTAGTGTCAAAACTGAGGCGATGGTGATAGGCCTCCAGTAAACCACCGCTGCCGCGCCTGCTCGACGGGACGGAGGTCCCGTTCCGCGACCGCTTCAAGCTGTTGGGGAGCTGGCTTCCTGACACCGCCGACGATGTGGACACCCGCATCGGCCTTGCCTGGGCCAAGCTCCGTTCGCTCACACCTACTGGCGCTCGAAGGGCCTAACGGGCACCGCAAGCGCATGCTCTTCAAGGTCCTCGTCCTCACGGTGCTCACGTATGGCGCCGAGGCGTGGACCCTCCCCCCAAACTGGCAGCTCGGCTCGACGGCACAGTTTACAGGATGCTCCGGCAGGTCCTTAATGTAGGTTTTTCCGAGCGTCCGTCATCAGAGTCTTTGTATCATGGCATGCCTCGTGTTTCGGACGAGATTAGACAGCGTAGGATAGCATTTGTAGGACACCTTGCACGCACCAGCCAGGTCGACACCACCCTTGGTCTGGCCGGCCCCCAGCGGCTTGGACAGCCAGGGCGGCACATTCTGACCTGGCCTGGCCCCAAGGACATTCCCAAAAGGGTAGGGAAACCTGTCACCAACTACGTTCAGATGCTGCTGGACGACCTCGTGGTCCCAGCCCAGTTTGAGCACCGCATCCACTCTCTCTCCCGTCTTTGGACTGCCATGCAGGACAAGGAGCGGTGGAAGAAGATTGTCAAGGCACACACGCCCGACCCTGTGGGCAAGCCACCTCCCCCCAAGCGGAGGAGGCGTTTTGATGAGTAGTGCAGTTAGGATTTTCTAGATAGAGTTAGGATAGTTCGATCACGCGGCTTCCTCCACCCCATCCATCATGAAATATGTGCTACATGACCTCCCCACGGAGGCATGTTATAATTTAATTTTTTTTTTTAATCAAAGAGACAACCAGCGCAGGCCAGAAATCGGGAGAATCCGGACCATGGTAGCTCGAGCCTGCCGTTATCTTTTCCGCGTTTTCGAGTCGTTCAGGATGATGAAGATGAATGGTGATGGAAATGTGTATCCTTGTGCATTGAAATTATGGCTGGCTTACGTGTGGAGCGACTAGATGACCTAGACGGTGGGGCCGGAAACAGCATGCTTGATCAGGGCGTGTGTTTCTAGCCTAACTGGCCGGGAGTGTCTAGTGGTGAGCACCATTGCTGCGATCGCTCTCCCACCATTTACGAGGAAATACCCGCAAATGGAAAACCACTGAAAAGGTCTAGCTAGTCAGTCATCACGTTAGCCATGCCATGATTCCAAACGTCCAAGAACTGCACACGGTGCAAAGGCAAAAAGCCGGAGGACAGCACTTTCAAATGTGCGGCGGGAACCAAAAGCCCGCGGATGCCAGAAAACATCGTGTTGCGGCAGCGACGCGACGATGTGGACATGCAACGAATCCAGTGCCAAGCTCGGAACGGCCGCAAAGGAGATCTGGCATCACAGGGTTCAGATGTGCGGCCATATCAAAGAGACAACCAGCGCAGGCCAGAAATCGGGAGAATCCGGACCATGGTAGCTCGAGCCTGCCGTTATCTTTTCCGCGTTTTCGAGTCGTTCAGGATGATGAAGATGAATGGTGATGGAAATGTGTATCCTTGTGCATTGAAATTATGGCTGGCTTACGTGTGGAGCGACTAGATGACCTAGACGGTGGGGCCGGAAACAGCATGCTTGATCAGGGCGTGTGTTTCTAGCCTAACTGGCCGGGAGTGTCTAGTGGTGAGCACCATTGCTGCGATCGCTCTCCCACCATTTACGAGGAAATACCCGCAAATGGAAAACCACTGAAAAGGTCTAGCTAGTCAGTCATCACGTTAGCCATGCCATGATTCCAAACGTCCAAGAACTGCACACGGTGCAAAGGCAAAAAGCCGGAGGACAGCACTTTCAAATGTGCGGCGGGAACCAAAAGCCCGCGGATGCCAGAAAACATCGTGTTGCGGCAGCGACGCGACGATGTGGACAACGAATCCAGTGCCAAGCTCGGAACGGCCGCAAAGGAGATCTGGCATCACAGGGTTCAGATGTGCGGAGATACTATGCGATCCAGCCGGTCCACGACCTGTTTGTAGAGCTTGTGCCAAGGGGCAGCACCGAACAGATGTGGGTGACGTTGCAAAAAACATCGGACTTGACGGAGCATAATGGCTCGGTCATAGTCTTTGACCCCTTCTCTGCCATATGCCCCTTCTCTGCATGGGATATGTGCTACATTTACTCCCAGGGGTTGTATTGCACCCACAGTGTTGCGCCCCAGCATGATGCACCATGCTGTGGAGAGAGCGCTCTGTGGCCTGCCCACTTGCGGCAGTGAGAGAAGCTAGGGTGCCCTTCCTCCTTCTCGCTGTGTATATAGGGTTGAAGGTTCCTTTACTCTGTACTGGCACCCACGTGACGCAGCCACGTGCTTAAATTAGTTAATTAATTACTCCCAACGGAGTTATGTTCCTAATTAACTAACTAACGGGTGATGCCTTAAGAATTTAGCCTAGCCATGCCTATAATGGGACTCCCCATGGATGCTGCATGCGCATGAACTTAGCCAAGCTCCAGATGCCTATGCAGAGAGTCACTCTCTGATGAGAAGGGCCATGCGGCCCTAGCTTTTGTATAGCCATGATGATCTTCCATGCACCCCATGCCAGGCCCCCTTGCGCTCTGAGATCGAGATCATGGCACCGGTGCAGGTGCCCTTGGTGCACCTAGAGCAGGTGTAGTTTGTACATCCCTACTCTTGCAGGAAGTAGCCCAGAATGTATTAAAAGCCATATGCCCCTTCTCAGGGACATGTGCTACATGTACTCCCAACGGAGTAAAAAAAAAAAAAATAAAAAAATAAAAAAAAAAAATAAAATTAATGGGGTAGCCCTAATGTATCCGCCATGCTTAATTGAGCACTATATATCGATCGAGGCTTTATTAACTGCACCCACAGTAGTTGCGAGACTCTCCCTGTACGGGAGCCTGTGGCCTGTTGAACCTGTGGCTTGCCTTTCAAGGCAACATGAGATCAAGAGGGGGGGATCCCATGCCCCCTACTTGCTGTGCATCAACCAGGGATGAAAGGCAGGTACGTACCTACTCAAAAGTTGGTACCCCGTGACTTTCCCAATGCTAGGCGCATGAATGAATGAAAGGTTGTCTCACAAACATGCAGGCATACAGCGCAGTTTGTCAATCAAGCGTATATTTGATCGAGCGTATATTCTGATCGAGCGTATGTTCGTGTGTTCACCTGAATGTTCAATGCATGCTATTCATGTACTACATTATCAGGTGCCCGATATACATAAAATTCAATTTTGTTGTTGCACACGCATGATCAAGGCAGCGATGTGAATGCAAGGCAGTAATAAATACCTAGTAGTACCTAAATTACTAACGCGAGACTCCTTTAGCCAGAAACCGGGCCAGATTTATCACCGAGCAAACTTTTACAGCACAAGCACGTTCAGGCCTAAAGACTGCGATATGCCATTTTTACCTGCGCAACGCGTCCCCAGGTTTAGACACCACGCACGAGGAGGGATACACGCAAGGATATAGGCCGAGCACAGTTGCTAGCTTGACTGGCAACGTCTGGCATTGCTCGGTACCATGTCACGGTCTATATTCATCTACTTTGTAAACGATGTCCATTACTTGAAATGCTTGGCCAGCTCAAAGCCAATCCAAAGCCCCCCCACCAAGGTCGGGCAGATGGCGCCCACCACCGGGGCCGCCACGTGCCCTATTTTAGGTATCTTCCGAATAAGCCCTTTCCCCTTGGACACGAGCACACAGCCAACCACCGACCCGACGGAGACTTTGATGACGCACTGGTTGACGAGCTGGCGTGCGACTGTGTGCGCAAATGCCTCAAACTGGTTGTAGTTGAGTGACGGCGCGGAGCAGAAAGGTTCGAGCTTCAGCGCCTTTTCCACATTGGTTGCAGTCGGTCGGCGAATAGACAACAGCCACTTGTGACTGGACGGGGACGTCTCTTTCACCTCCTCGTATATGGTAATGAGCGCCGCCAGCAGGTCGTGTTTGGGGATACCGCCGCGCACATCGCGCGTACAGCCCGCGAATGTGTTGGCGATTGCTTCCTGGGGTCAAGCCAAGTACGTGTTAAGCATAAAAATAAACACAAACACAACCACAAGCAAAACTGGGTCAAAAATCATACTAGGTCAATCTTTCCGACTGTGGCAAGGGGGTGCCTGACAGCATCCACCCGACCATGACAAGGGGCCAGGATGCCGGCTGGACATTATTACATGCGAGATGAGGTATAAAGACCCTTTTGACCGCCATCATATTATTAAACCAGAGATGGGGCGTCTCAGTTCATCTTGGTTGAAAGAACCTTGTGTTGGTGACGACCAATTGTCAGTGCAACACAAAAAGGCCGCAAGGGAGTTAAGGGCCATACGAACAATCAACGAGACAAGCTCGGTTTTCCCCACCCTCGGACATCCTTTGCATCCTGACTGCAGGCAACATGAATCATCTCCTGTGAGGAAGTGGGTGGGTTGGTGGGTGGGTGGGTGGGTGGGTGGGTGGGTGGGTGGGTGGGTGGGTGGGTGGGTGGGTGGGTGGGTGGGTGGGTGGGTGGGTGGGTGGGTGGGTGGGTGGGTGGGTGGGTGGGTGGGTGGGTGGGTGGGTGGGTGGGTGGGTGGGTGGGTGGGTGGGTGGGTGGGTGGGTGGGTGGGTGGGTGGGTGGGGTGGGTGTGTGGGTGGGTGGGTGGGTGGGTGGGTGGGTGGGTGGGTGGGTGGGTGGGTGGGTGGGTGGGTGGGTGGGTGGGTGGGTGGGTGGGTGTGGTGGGTGGGTGGGTGGGTGGGTGGGTGGGTGGGTGGTGGTGGGTGGGTGGGTGGGTGGGTGGGTGGGTGGGTGTGGGTGGGTGGGTGGGTGGGTGGGGGGGCGGGCGGGCGGGCGGGCGGGCGGGCGGGTGGGTGGGTGGGTGGGTGGGTGGGTGGGTGGGTGGGTGGGTGGGTGGGTGGGTGGGTGGGTGGGGTGGCTGAGGTAGGTGGGTGGGTGGGTGGGTGGGTGGGTGTGGTGGGTGGGTGGGTGGGTGGGTGGGTGGGTGGGTGGGTGGGTGGGTGGGTGGGTGGGTGGGTGGGTGGGTGGGTGGGTGGGTGGGTGGGTGGGTGGGTGGGTGGGTGGGTGGGTGGGTGGGTGGGTGGGTGGGCGGGCGGGCGGGCGGGCGGGCGGGCGGGCGGGCGGCGGCGGGTGGGTGGGTGGGTGGGTGGGTGGGTGGGTGGGTGGGTGGGTGGGGTGGCTGAGGTAGGTGGGTGGGTGGGTAGGTGGGTGGGTGGGTGGGTGGGTGGGTGGGTGGGTGGGTGGGTGGGTGGGTGGGTGGGTGGGTGGGTGGGTGGGTGGGTGGGTGGGTGGGTGGGTGGGTGGGTGGGTGGGTGGGTGGGTGGGTGGTGGGTGGGTGGGTGGGTGGGTGGGTGGGTGGGTGGGTGGGTGGGTGGGTGGGTGGGTGGGTGGGTGGGTGGGTGGATGGGTGGGGTGGGTGGGTGGGTGGGGTGGGGGGTGGGGGGGGGGGGGGGGGGGGGGGTCGGTCGGTCGGTCGGTCGGTCGGTCGGTCGGTCGGTCGGTCGGTCGGTCGGTCGGTCGGTCGGTCGTCGGTCGGTCGGTCGGTCGGTCGGTCGGTCGGTCGGTCCGTCGGTCGGTCGGTCGGTCGGTCGGTCGGTCGGTCGGTCGGTCGGTCGGTCGGTCGGTCGGTCGGTCGGTCGGTCGGTCGGTCGGTCGGTCGGTCGGTCGGTCGGTCGGTCGGTCGGTCGGTCGGTCGGTCGGTCGGTCGGTCGGTCGGTCGGTCGGTCGATAGGTCGGTCGGTCGGTCGGTCGGTCGGTCGGTCGGTCGGTCGGTCGGTCGGTCGGTCGGTCGGTCGGTCGGTAGGTAGGTCGGTCGGTCGGTCGGTCAGGCGGTCAGGCGGGCGGGCAGGCGGGCGGGGGGGTGGATGGATCGTATGGGAAGATTCACATAGGAGGGGTGGCATCCAGCCAAGGGTCCGAAGTCCACAAATTCACAACAGCCGGCCCGAAATGGCCGGGCTCGCCGTCCAACCACGCGGCTAGGACCGCAACCGGCACCCAAGGCAGCTGGCACCACTGTTGCGTCCAGGACCGTGGGGCCCGCAGCCTGCAACCCGGGAGCAGGCCCCTTCGTGTTACCTGAAAGTGCGAGGGAGCATTCCTACTGCCTCACTACAGGCCGGATAGTACCAATTCTACTAATACTAACATCTCTTCGTACTCCAGTATTCTGCCACGTGGCAACCAAACATACCTGCACACGTGGCATGTGCCTGATGTTCAAGTGACTTTGGACGTGGCGGCTAGGCAAAGCCACGTGGCAGGCACAGGTACAGTACCTCCAACATTATCCACGTGGCATAACTCTACTGGGCCTTAGGCTACCACGGTCCCGAGCCAACCTGGCGTGACGTACAGCCCTGGTCTAACATATTACACGTGGCAGATTCTACTGGGCTGCAGGCAACCACGGCATTGAGCACCAAGGGGCCAGGAGCAGCAACCGGCATGTCTTTGACCCCTAAATCCCGCGGTGCATCACGGGCCCCGCAAATAACCACCACCGTCAGGCCCTGGGGCACCCCTCACAAGGACCGCGGTTCCTTGAAACTTTGCCTGGGCATGACACCCCTCCTATTCACATATTCCACTGGGAGAGGTAATACCTTAAGGGAAAAGGGGAATTCATGCGGTGCCGCTCCGGCACGCAAATGTATATGCACGGAGGAAACGATACCCAACATAAGATAAAGCGTCATGCGCAAAAAGGTCTTGCTGGTGCATAACTAACCGTTAACTAAAAATACCCTACTAATTGTGACAACTTCCTTCCGGAGCACACAGTGTACACTTTTACGAAAAACAGCGGGACCATATTAAAGCCGTGAACTTGCCTGAAAGTGTTGATCATTGTCTAGGAAACTGTCGGTAAGTTTGCCCAGTTGCGCACCCATTTTTCAACCTAATGGGGCCCAGATGCATGACCCTGGCAGGCCGGGAGTAAGTGCAGTCCAAATTACTTCCTGTCCATATCCACAGAAATTGACTGCTGGGCCACTTTTTCGCTTAAATCCTGGTTGGAACTAGGTTACAGCCCGCGACGGTTGCGGCTTCCAGCACTCCTCAAGCTTAAGTGTGCTTTTAAGTGGTGATATGAACCATGAAGCCTTGGAAAGTTGCAAAAGCTAGCATGCATTCATGTGCAACTGCCAGTTAGCACCATTGATTTACAGTTAACTCCCCGGCACGATAAAATGAGTTGGCAGTGCAATATTGATGTGCCAGGCACCACGTCACACTGGATTTTCTGTGCCTCGAGGACGGTTTGCCCACTGCCCAGTGCCGAGGCTCGAGGCTGACTCGAGCGATGGCAGGGGGTGATGCACCTGGTCAAACGCGCAGGACAGTATCCGAGATACGACCACGGGCGCATTGAACGTGCGACACGTGGCTCGGGTGGAAATGAACACGAGGAATTTCCCGCGCACGGTGGGGACTGGGCAGGCGCAGGTGGGCGCCGTATTCGAGTCCGTCGGCGGTCGCGGTAGGCCCTCGGCACCGCTTCGACGGCTCTGGGTCTCACCTCGGCCGGATGCAGGTCAAGCCCGGGTCAAGGTTCGCGCGCGGCGCGGCGCGGCGTGGGATACCATGCAAGACGCCAGCATGGCATGGCATCCGGGAAGGCACGGCGAAGGTGCAGTCAGCGAGCGGTCGGACCGTCGGAGCGATCAGCTGGCCAAGGGCCAAAGCTGGCTGTCAGTGCTTAGTGCCGTGCACAAACTGCCTCTTCCTTGGGCCTCGCGTCTGACCGGCACCAGGAAATTGGCATTGGCAAACTTCTTCGCGACTTTTGCCCGCGTGCATTGACTATCGGTTTGTCAAACCCTCACGGGCGGCGGGCCTGTACAATCTAGAGCAGCGGACGCCTTGTTCTTCTCGTGAAAATGGCATCCGCATACGTCAATAGCGCGAAGGAGGCGGCACGTAAGCTCGGCTGCATGGTGGTCTCGAGAGCACAAGGCGCATACACGGATGCTATGGCCCAGAATGCGAAGTACGTAGTTCAGCCCCCGACGATCGAAAAATGCTCTGAACTCCGACGACAACTCTGGGCAACTCGCTTGGCCAGGTATTGACTAGGCGGACAGCGAGTGCATGTGCTCCAGTTTAACCACGAACTGGAGTTGTGTTGAATTCCGTTTCCTTTCTCCCGGCCCTCTTTCCGCAGAAGCCACGGTCGGCAAGTTGCCATGGATGGCATTACTGACATCAATCTTTCCCTGAATTATTGCCATCTCTACCCGGAGTTTTGCAGTCTACCTGCGCGCTACGCACAGATGCAGGGAGAGATCAAGGTTGTCAAGGACATGTATGCTAAGAAGCATGACCTACCCGTGGAAACCATTTTGTGGACGGCCTTGTTTGGCGCGGAGTGCTTCGGCTGGTTCTGCATAGGGGAGGTTATTGGCCGAGGAAGCATCACCGGTTACCAGGTAAGAAATCCAAGTTAGTGCAGCATGAAGTAGCAGCAAGGCAGACCAAGTTGCAAGGTTACTGTTCATGCATCACATATTCTGGTTATGTTGCAAGGGATTGTGTGGTCTCTTATGGCTGGCCAGATTCCTTTTCCAATCTCCACATGGCCGGGCTCTGCTGACGGATTTTTTGTCCAGGATGTGTACAGATGCTTGGCAACTTAGACAAGGCTGCACCCACGGAATGTAGATCTCTTCTCTGTGTGTTTGGATGCAGTTAGGCTCCGTGGCTTACTTCGCTAATATACTTGGACCCCGTTGAAATTTTCAGCATGGTATCATGCTTAAAGTCTTCAATGTGGCTCCGATGAGTGAAGTGCTCATCATCACAGTGTTGGACCTGCGAGGCTGCTTGTGTGCAGAGTTGACTGGCAAATAAAAGCCCGTGCATTGGTCTCCTGGTCCCTCTCTAGGTTAGCCTGAACGGAATGCCCTTATGCCTTGGTGTGTTCATGCCTTTGTCTATTGCAGATCTAAATGTGCAGAGTTAGCATAAACTGCGGAGATGTGCCTTTGAACTGGGTTCTGTACCAGGCGTAACGAATCCACACCGCCACGCCTCCACGATGAAGGGCCTCAAGGGCAAGTAAAATGTGTGTACACTGGGAAGTCAGCCGTATCTTGGTGAGGCTAGCTGTTCTCGACCAGCGCAAGGAAATGTACCCTAAGTTTAGGGTTGCCATCGGCCATGGATGATGCGATGAAAATGTCGTCAGATTTCAACAATACTTGTTACATACTGAGAGGTGATGTCAACCACCCTGCCTTCATGTGCAGACTGAATGCTTGCTGGTTACACACGTCTGCACTGCCCATGTAAAGCTGTCGATTGTCCTCCTTGTACAAGTCCTGAAATAGGATGAAAGTTTCACGACCTACGTCTGCACAGGTGGTGTGCGGCAAACTTATTTTATTCTGTGTATTACAAGTGCTTGAAGCACCTTTCTGTTCCAACAATGGGATTATGAAACATTGGAGTAAACCTTGTGACTGCATCACGGATTCCATAGATATTTATGGACCAAATCGTGCATCATGGGGGTGGAGAGGAGAAAGGCCAGTCTAGCTAGCTCTTTCATGAGTGACTAGCCGATCAACGCTTGCACGATGCACGAGCCATGAGATAGCCATGGCTGACGGCGGCACCCACAACTTTCACGCTCAAGGGCTTCGAATTTCGCCGCGACTATCACAGTCGCTTCATGTTTCTAAGACGCGTGCACACGCTGATATTAAATTAAATTAAATTAAATTAAATTAAATTATAACATGTCTCCGTTGGGAGATCATGTAGCACATATTCCAGGTTGGATGGGTGGTGTGGAGGAAGCCGCGTAATCGAACTAACCTAACTCTAAGCTATATCTATTCTAGAAAAAGCCTATCTACGCTACTCATCAAAACGGCTCCTCTTGGGGGGAGGCGGCTTGCCCACAGGGGCTGGCGTGTGCGCCTTGACAATCTTCTTCCACCGCGTCTTGTCCTGCATGGCAGTCCAAAGACGGGAGAGAGAATGGATGCGGTACTCAAACTGGGCTGGGACCACTAGGGCGTCCAGCAACATCTGGGTATAGGTTGTCTCTTTGATAGGTCATGGCATGTTTCCCTACCTTTTTAGGAATGTTTTTGGGGCCAGGCCAGGTCAAAATATGCCGCCCTGGCTGGCCGAGCTGCTGGGGACCGGCCAGACCAAGGGCGGTGTCGACCTGGCTGGTGCGAGCAAGATGTCCTACAAATGCTATCCTACGCTGCCTAATCGCATCCGAAATACGAGGCATACCGTGATACAAAGACTCTAAGGACCTACGCTGAGAAAACCCTACAGTCAGGACACGCTGATATACTTTACGGAAGCTATCACGCTTGATACTATGGCGAGCAAACGCTCCACGTCGCAACGCAGCCTGGCTGCAGCGCTCAGCCCTGAAACTACACCAACGCCATCCGGCCTGGAAGGCAGCAGCGCCACTACTCAAGCTTAACCTCTTATTTAATTTCGCTATCTAGAAACGTCTCCGCGACACCACCGCGACTTCAGTTAGTTAAATTAAATTAAATTATAACACATGTGTCTCCGTTGGGAGATCATGTAGCACATATTCCTTGCTGGATGGATGGAGGTGGGCGGAGCCGCGTAATCGAACGAACCTAACTCTAAGCTATTAAATTAAATTAAATTAAATTAAATTATAACATGCCGCCGTGGGGAGGTCATGTAGCACATATTCCATGATGGATGGGGTGGAGGAAGCCGCGTGATCGAACTATACTAACTCTAAGCTATCTAGAAAATCCTAACTACACTACTCATCAAAACGCCGCCTCCGCTTGGGGGGAGGTGGCTTGCCCACAGGGTCGGGCGTGTGCGCCTTGACAATCTTCTTCCACCGCGTCTTGTCCTGCATGACAGTCCAAAGACGGGAGAGAGAGTGGATGCGGTGCTCAAACTGGGCTGGGACCACTAGGTCGTCCAGCAACATCTGAACGTAGTTCGTGACAGGTTTCCCTACCCGTTTGGGAATGTCCTCTGGGCCAGGCCAGGTCAGAATGTGCCGCCCTGGCTGGCCAAGCCGCTGGGGGCCGGCCAGACCGAGGGTGGTGTCGACCTGGCTGGTGCGGGCAAGGTGTCCTACAAATGCTATCCTACGCTGCCTAATCTCGTCCGAAACACGAGGCATGCCATGATACAAAGATTCTGATGACGGACGCTCGGAAAAACCTACGTTAAGGACCTGTCGGAGCATCCTGTAAACCGTGCCGTCTAGCCGAGCTGCCAGTTTGGGTGGGAGGGTCCACGCCTCGGCGCCATACGTGAGCACCGTGAGGACGAGGACCTTGAAGAGCATGCGCTTGCGGTGCCCGCCCAGGCCCTTCGAGCGCCAGTAGGGTGTGAGCGAACGGAGCTTGGCCCAGGCAAGGCCGATGCGGGTGTCCACATCGTCGGCGGTGTCAGGAAGCCAGCTCCCCAACAGCTTGAAGCGGTCGCGGAACGGGACCTCCGTCCCGTCGAGCAGGCGCGGCAGCGGTGGTTTACTGGAGGCCCCAATCACCATCGCCTCGGTTTTGACACTAATCTCCAACCCCACCGCCCGCGCCTCCAGGCCCAGGCAGTCCAGCCAGGTCTGAATGTGCTCGGGACTCTCGATGAGGGTGGTATCATCCGCATAAATCAGGTCGGCAAGGCGGTAACCAGGTCTAACCCCGCCGTGCTCTTTCACGTTAAGGATGTCCAAGCCTGGCTCGAACCCCTTAACCCCTAAATGGTCTGAGATCCTGCCGATAAATCGGCTGGATCTTCACAATTTTGCAAACCAGATGCCATCCAACCTACCCATATCCAATGGCTGTCCTTGGGGGCCAAGCATGGCCATGAGTTGCCCTTCGGGTTGGTATATCACAACCTCACATATATGCAGGGTAGGCCATGTATAACTGCCGTCAAAGTCAGGGGGGTCAAGACGCGCGTTTTCATTTTTGGTAGAATGTGCATTTTGAATTATGTTATAAGACCTAGGCACCTACCACTTCAGGGATGATAAACAATTAGTTGCTGAACAGTTTGAGCCATTGGGGTCATCATTTGGGTGGGTATACCAGCAGTTACACCCAGTACAGCCCATAGGGGTACCGTTGGTAAAAAGCAACCAAGGGGGTAGGGGTGGGCATACTACCTACTAATATGGCCACCAACCATGCCAAACAATACATTTCCCTTCCACAATGATGGGGAAACATAACTGCATCATCACACTGCCCTTACATGGCACCTATGTGCAGGTGCCACCTTGTCCATGCACGTAGGTAACGTGGTACGGATACCCTACGCAAGGCATGCATTCTAGGAGGCAGCCACCAACAAACTAGTGATGTTGAGCCTATTTCAGCCTGCCCTAGCAAGGATAAACTAGGCCTAAGCTGCTATAGCTTGCCAGGTGATGGCCAGCACACCTGGTGGCACATGCTGTCAATGGGAAGCTTTTACTCACCAGTTACGTGCTTGATGATGCCACAGAGACCAGCCAACTGTCTCACACTCATGCAATATGTGTATGGGAAATGTATAACAAACATATATGGAGGTATTCAAACCCATACAGCCTCTAAAACTTATCACCATCACCCTGTGGTAGGTCAACTGACTGAGGGAAGCATCTAAGAAGGGTGTTTTAGAAAGGGGCCAGGCCAGGGTCAAGAAAGAGCATGAATAATGCAAAAAGAATGTGCTACACAAGCTAGAACGTATATATAAACGTCAAAAATTGATAGGAAAACGATGCTTAAGCTTTACCAGGCATGGATGGCGTTACCTTGGCCCAGGCGGTGGCCGCAAAATGGCGCATTTCGGCACACCAAAGTTGTGCAGCATGGTCGCTGGATTCGGCGATTTCTGGCCACCCTTGCACGTTTACGACTACTATGTATCATAAAAAGTACAAAGAAACCAATATATCCTTTAAAATACGCCGGAAAGGTATTGCTGTCAACGTTTCTATCGTCCGGCCTGATCGCAGTTTTTTCCAGCAAGAACGCTGCCGACACCTATCAAATGGCATTCCCGCGAACCCAAAATTGGCCTGTATCATCTTTAGGACGTATAAAATCAATATCCTAAGTTTGGCCAGAAAATTGGAACGCAAACGTAAATGCCATGCGTGGGCGCAAGCCGCCATGGCCAGGTCGTCGTTTTCCGGAATGCACGTTGTACTTGAAAAAGTACCCTGACCCCTTGTACTTTGACCGGCCAGAACACCTCTATAACTTTGTCAAAAGTATGCAAACCCTAGTACCATGCTGTGAAGAATTTTATAAACTTTCGATCTTCTCAGCTAAACTTTTCCTAATTCTCAATAGATTTCGCGGCATCTGGTCCCCCGAGAAGGGGCCGATGCATCGGCTGGAACTCGATTTTTGGCGGAAAATCGGCAGCAAGACCATTTAGGGGTTAAGAGCAGTAAAGCGCGCACGTGCCCGGCGCATGACGTGATCCACGACAATAATGAACAGGTATGGGGACAGGACACAACCTTGCCACACCCCGTGGTGAAGGGGGAATGGTGGGGTGGTGCCTTCCGCAGTCCGCACTACTGCCTGTGAGCCCTCATACAGTCGGCGAATGGCAGCAATAAACGCAGGTGGCACCCGATCCAGAGCTAGGATGGCCCAAAGAGCCTCACAGAGAACCGTGTCAAAGGCTAGAAACATCCTAACGACACTACTCAGCAAAACGCCCCTTCCTCTTGGGGGGGGGGGGCTTGCCCACAGCTAGGGGCTGGCGTGTGAGCCTGGACAATCTTCTGCCACCGCTTCTTGTTCTGCATGGCAGTCCAAAGAAGAGAGAGGGAGTGAATGCGGTGTTCAAACTGAGCTGGGACCACTAAGTCGGCCAGCATGCAAGGGAAGGCCCACACTAAATCACTAATCGAAAATTACTTGGGAAATGTTGTCTCGGGCTGATGGACATGTGTGCCCCTCAATTGCGGAGTTAAATTGGATGTATAATTGAATGAAATACATTATTACATTCCATGCATCGATGCTCGAGTCATCGCGATATCTGAATATCTTACATAATTACAGACCCATCAATTGGAAGATCAGAAAGCTCCAGTGCATCTGCTCTACGACCGGACGTCTCAATCGTACGTAGTGCTTTCGAGTTATAATTACCCTCAATGTATGTCTGGAAAATCCACGTGCAGGCAGTGTCAAATGCATGGTATATGAACTAGTTATGTACATGTCAAGATGATGACAGTCAAGCGAGGCCATACATGTTGACGGACAAGTGAGCCTGTAGACCTACGTCGATCCCCAGTTCCTCGATGTCGTGCGCAGCCCCGATATCATCAGATTTCCAATCCCCAACGGCCGTCGGCTCCGCAAAATCCACGTTCGCGATTAAACAGTGCAACCGCGAGGGCCGTTCTAACTTGTAATCCACCTATATAATGGGCTCCGTCTCGTCACCGTGCGTTCGCATCAACAGGACAGCCACGGGTGTCGCGACGTCTCGGACGCTGTGCACTACACGCATCATCTCGGTCATCGCAGCCGTCGAGCACGTCACAAGCATCAATTATTCTCTGGACGAATTCTCGTGACCGTGTTGATATTAATGTCTGCCAACTTCACGACTGTGAACAGCAGCCTCACGCACGTCCGGTCCATCCGACTCCGTCAGGCGGTGTTGCGAATGGCGTCCTGCGTGCAAAAACCAGTACATGAAGGACAATAATGTTAGCCCGTTAGACAGATTTGTCTGTGGTTCCGCTTACAGCAGTACTAATCACCCGTTACGCGGATTTCGGGCAAGTGGGTATCCTCCTACATTACATGTATCCAATTATGGACGGGAGATTTAAAATGGGAAACAAGTATCAGCGAACCCAGAATCAAGGTATCCACGCAACGGTTTTGAAGAAACGGCTATGTACATATAGACACAATGAACTGAACAAAACTTTAGTAGCTCACTCGTCGTTCACTTGTTAGTCGTAACGGAGGCAGTCATTCAGTCAGTTTGCAAGTTCAGTTGGCAAGTACGGAAACACACGCAAGTGCGTAACGGAGGCAGTCAGTCAGTCAGTTTGCAAGTGCAGTTGGCAAGTACGGACCACCAACCGCGTGTGTACGTCCATGATATCGCAATAATATAATCAAGAATAACAGGGAACGGTTAATGTATCCTTTACGCAGCTTTTTCGTTCAGGGCATGTTGAAATAACGAAAGTGGGGTCAGGTGTTCGAACCTTCCAAGTGCCGAATTTTTTACGAACCAGCGCATTCACGAACCTTGCACTGGGGACGCGGTGGACGTGTACCATTACCCCGGCCTAATTCTAGCATTGTACACAAGGGGCGGTGGCTAGCAGTAAAGAAGGGCATCCTAGTCATAACGCTGGGCAAGTTTAAAAGCACCAACGGCCGTTGAGTAGGAAAAAAAAAGAGCAGGAGAAGAGCACGTCGACGTTTCAACAGCAAGACAAAAATATTGAACCCCGAGTACCAATGAAAATGCTTTCATGCATGTCCACCCCGACGAGGCACAAATTCATGCATGCCCACCCCGACGAGGCACAAATTAATGAACGACAGATTTCTCACCCCCCCCCGGCACATGGAACAAGTGCCATCGCACGCACACACTTTGTAGACAGGAGAGTTTCGAGAGTCCAACGGCCGTTGGCTCGGAGAAATTGACAGTACACCCGTAAAGACATTAAAATTATCACTTTGTTGTCTTATGTGTGCCGTGTCATTTCCCAAGGTCAAAAGCCGTCAACTTCTGCACCTCTTGTCCCTCCCACCCGTACGCACTAAGCATGCCCACCTTACACTACCACATGTGGCTCTTGAGAAAACTCCCCCCGACGATGCACATGTGCCATTCACGCACACACCTTCAGACAAGGCTATCAGTTTTTCGAAGTCCAACGGCCGTTGGCTCCGAGAAATGCTGTTACAACTCAAAATTACAATGGTGACATCCACGAGCTAGTGGTACGCCGAACAAGTGCTTGTATGACATATGGCGACTGCCCGTGAGGAAAAGTCCACCACCACACACGGTCAGTTTTTTGAGTCCAACGGCCGTTGGCTCCGAGAAATGCTGTTACAACGCAAAATTACAATGGTGACATACATGAGCTAGTGGTACGCCGAACAAGTGCTTGTATGACATATGGCGACTGCCCGTGAGGAAAAGTCCACCACCACACACGGACAGTTTTTTGACTCCAACGCAAGAACAGACGTAATGCACACCAAGTGACCAAGTGGCAAGATAAAGACACCCTTGCCAATCTCTACCCACAAAAACTTAGCCCCGAAATCCGTAGCCCCGAAATCCGTGATTGATTTGTACATTGTAGATGACAATGCAGCGATCACATGTATTCTGAAACCAACACGTTTTTACCTAGTTATCATGGTAACCAATTTATGGTTACCTAGTTATCCATGGCTAGAAAGTTGTAAATACACGATGTGGCCACACACGCCATAGATGAAAATCATAACCAGATCACGCACATGATCATGGAAGGGGACTCTATTGATCTCAAAAAAGAAAGCTCAAGACACCCTACACCCTACACCCTACACCCTACACCATACATCCTACAACCTACACCCTTAACTCTCCACCCTTAGCTTACGTGACCTTTTTTTCGGAGAAATGTCCGAGTGGAATGCTATGTATGGGGTAACTTTCCCAAGGGTTCGAATCCCTCTTTCTCCATTAGAGTTTTGAGTTGGTTGGAGACCCATCTAGGGTCCACATGGGTCCTCAGAGATAGAGGATCTTGTACAGATTACTACAATATACTTTATTGTAGTATTGGGCCAATGGCTGTACTTCACTAGTACTCGCCAATGGGATAACGCCACGTAGAATATGTGGGCGTCTCCCAGGCCTCCACGTCACCGGCTGGTCAAGGGCCGGTGTAGTACTGTCAATAGGACTGCACTACAATACGGTTCGTAGGAGACGCGAAATGAGTGAGAATGTTACCCGAGCGGTAACGAGGATTCGCACCGTTGATTTTAACATGTGTTTCTTTTTTTGCGCCATTTGGCGAGCATCGACTGGAGCCTGAACCTAGCGGGGGGAATCGTGCGCGGGAATCTTGCGGGGGAATCTTGCGGGGAAAAATTCCGAACGTGAATTTAGCGAAGTCCTACTACATTTTGCTTGGGTACACGGTACTACAGTTTCGTCACTGATAATTTTCTGTAGTTGCGTTGGTGTTTCGTACGTTCCGCTGAAATTTTCGTGTTCAGTGCCCAGATCACAATTTGATCCGGGAGCAAAATGATTGGCTGTACGGTACGAACCAAAAACGAAATTTTAGTATCTAAGTTCCGCAGCGCTTGCTGAATTTGCCCCGGAAGCCCGGGGGCACTTTCCCCGCTGAAAAAGGTGTCCGCGGAAGCGAATTGTAGTGTGAGCCGACTATCGGCCTATTATGTATGCGCATCTGCCTTGGTACCTCCTAGAGGATTCTAGAAGTATCTAACACGCGGCATGCACTGAACTACACGGAATGCATGTCCACGTAGGATATTCAGCAAGACTGATGAAGGTGCCAAGCGCAATAGAATATATGCGCAACGAAGACGAATTATGCAGCAACGACAATAACGTATGAGAACAATAAACACAACGTTCATTTCATGCTTTCTGATTTACATCGCATTCCATTTATTTGCAACTTGTATTCATTGCAATGTCTTCGGACGACAATCTTTCAGAGCAGAGGTCTGGCCCTGGTGAGCACGGACCGGCTCAATTTTCTGTCGACCCTGGCCCAGGCGAGCACAGGGATGACAATAAGAATATGTCCGACCAGCCCCGGGAGGAGGGCTGCGGGCAGGGAAGTACTAGTAGTGACAACCAGCGCATCAAGTTTCGTTTAAGTGGCCAGCCGGAGCGGCTGCTTAGGTTTTAGCGGACAAGTGTTCGAAGCGCGTCATTGGTGAATTACTTGGGAACTTGGGTTTCCCCGCGAAACTCCAACCGCACGTTCAGATTTCCAAATCTCAAGTAAAGTTCGGCGCAACTTTCTGAACGGGGGCAGTTGACGAGCAGCATTCCTCCGGACGAATGAATTGCGTTCCATACTTTCGCAAAATTTTGAAAGGTAGCTTGCGTGCAGCCCTACTAAAATTTGCGCGGACGTTCAGATTTCCAAATCTCGGGTAAATTTCGGCGGAACTTTCTGAACGGGGGTAGTTGGCGGGCAGCGTTCCTCCAGACGAATGAAATGCGTTCCATACTAGCGCAAAATTTTGAAAGGTAGCTTGCGTGCAGCCCTACTAAAATTTGCGCGAAGTGTGGGACTGAAAATTCGTAACGGAAACGTTTTGGTAGTTGCCGTCACTTCCTTTTGTGCAAACGTGTGGGAGTGAAAATTCGTAACGGAAACTTTTTGGTAGTTGCCGTCACTTCATTTTGCGCGAGTGTTGGGCTGAAAATTCGTAACGGAAACTTTTTGGTAGTTGGCGTCACTTCCTTTGGTTCGACTGAAAATTCGCTGAAATTCGCTGAATTCGTACCGTAGCCTAATTTTTAGTACCTCGAAGTGACGGGGCACCTAAAAATTTGCCCACAAGTACACTTGGCAGCGCGCTCACTGGGAAAAATTGTACAGCCGCTCCGGCGGGCCACTTGAACGAATTGTAATGGTGCGCGTGATAAGGTGCTTCGGCGGGAGACCTTGCTTCAAGAGGCGAAGCTGCTGTCGGCAATCAAGAAATGGGTTCCAGCCCCGCTGGTGCCTGGTGCTATTCAAGCAGACCGGGATCGCTTTGTAAGCTCTCTTGGGCCGTTTTTCCGCAGGCTCGCGGGCAACCGAGACATCATTCCGGACTGGCTGGAGTTTCTTCGTGGAACCCCGCTGGGAGACCGCGAGAAAAACCACCCAGAGTGGATTTCGCTGCTGGATAGAGCACAGCGTCTGCGGTGGTCGCCGTTCGAGTTTCTGCGCCGAGCGAGGGAGACTTTTCTTCGTTCTATCACTGCCAAAACCTGCGACGAGATCGAGGAATTTGTAGATGCAAAGCCGAAGCCCGGGCAGACCATCATCGAGCACCTCAACTCTTACTACGACATGCTGGAGAAGCAGGGGCTCCGGTGGCCTGACGAGGCGGTGAATCTCCGATGGATCCAAAACTGTGCTCTGTCCGAATCCGAGAAGCGGAATTTGGTCGCCAACTGCCGCGGTTACCTGTGCGACACTCACCGATGCAGAGCTCACCTCAAGGAGCTCCTGACGAATCAAACCCGTGTTTCCAGAGAAGGAGGTGCCGCGGAGGTGCCTCGTGTCGCCATGGTGATGGAGCAGCAACGGGAAATCTTCTGCTACAACTGCGGGCAGCCCGGGCACACACGCCGCGCATGTAAGGGTAAGGTTGTCGCTAATTCTGAGTCCTTCCCTCCCTGCACTTTCTGTAATAGGACTAACCATCTGGCTAAGGATTGCTACTTTCGCAAGTGCAAGTCTTGTGGCAATTCTGGACATGATGCGTCTGCCTGCAGGAGCAAGGCGGGCGCTGGACCCAAGGATACCCAGATGGAGGTCCTCAAGCTGCTGCAGCAGATCTCCCAAGCCGTCAAGAGCGGTGCCCTTCGTGGTGGCGACGCTTCTCAGCCGCGTGGTGGTGACGCTTCCCAGCCGCGTGGTGGTGATGCTTCTCAGCCGCGGGGTGGCAATACCTCTCGTGGCCGCAAGAGGAAGCAGCAGCAGAAAAACTAGATGATCCTCTCTGTTTATATAACCCCTACAGCGTCCTTATGGATGCTGATGAGAGTGGACTCATGGCAGATGAGGCCTGCCAGGTGGTAGGGGCTCCAGCAGTAACCCCTACTGACCGTAAAGCTGCCCCAGTGAGCAGCAGTAAAAGTGCCCCTGTTTGTGGCATTCCTATCCATGCCTGGAATAAAAAGAGTACCCCAGAGGGAACTCTTCCTGTAAATAATACATGTGGATCTGCTCCTGGTTGTAGACAGATGCCACATGGTGTTGCCCAGGTGAGCAACGTATCTGTGAACAATACATGTGGTGCAGCTCCTGTTTGTAGCCAAGCACCCATTGATATTGTTAACAGTCAAGCTCCTCAGAGCAATAATCCTTGTTATATTGATAATAAAAACTTGGACTCTTGCTCTGCCAGGAACGTGGATGCCCGTCCATGTCCTGAAGAGCCTGAGCCTAATGATTGTATTAATCTTAGGACTCTGGCTAAGAGTTTGCATGATGCCTGTGGCCATGGAAACAATGCCATTAGGCTTGTTCAAGCCATTAATAACAAGGCTCTCTGGCAGGCTTATCAAGATGTCAGAGAACATTGTGTGTGCCAATTGTGTGCTAACAAGCCTTCCAAACGTCATGCAAAGCATCCTGCAGATGGTAGGGGTAATCTACAAGCTGATATCCTCTACTTCACCAATTACAGGCAATTGCCTTACTTGGTGGCTGTGGATGAATGGTCAGGCTACATTGGAATTGAACCTATGGCAGCAGGGGATGAGAATACTCTCCATGCCGCAGTTCTTGTTATTCTGCAGAAGTTTGCAGTTATTCATAAGCTGCAGATGGACTTGCAGTTTAACTGCCTGACCAAATACTCTGATCTGCCTTTCCTAAGGATTGTGGGTCGTGAAGATCACCAAGCCCAAGGCAAGGTTGACAGATATATACAGGAGCTTAAGAAGTTGGTAATATCCGGGGACTATCCTGAGATGTTTAAACCAACTTTTGCTGTCAGGTGTTTGGGTGCTGCAAAAGTGGAAAACACCATGAACAACCGTTTTCATACTATCAAGGTGCGTGGTGTTCCACGGCTGGTCTCACCTCGTGGACTAGCAGGTGGCCTCTACCCTGATGACATCATGCAGGCATGGAGTAAGCAGAGGTGGGCACAGTATGCTCATCTCTGTGAAAAGGATAAACAGAGAGGAGAATCATTAAAATTTGAGGTGGGAGACCAGGTGATCTTCCACAAAGAAAATGCTCCTGGTAAACGTGGTTATTGGCAGGGTCCAGGGACCATAACCTCAGTTGACCTGGAGATGAAAACTGCTGATGTGGTCTGGAATGGGACCACTTATCATCTGGCTTGGAATAGATTGAAGAGAGATCCAATGAACGTTCAAGAAAATCCCCTGGAAATTATGGCCCCTGAAGAGGCACTTGGATCTCCCAATCTTTCCTGTCCACCTTTGGCCAGTGAACAGGCTGGACTCCAACTACCAGAAAGGGCGGCCTCCCATCAACTGGAGCCTACTACTCAGCAAGCTCAGCCTAAGACATTGACTGGGATATCACAGGATGATATGGATGAAGCTGACTTGTTGGATAATAGGGTGTCTGATCAGCACCGGAAGCTCCGGCCGTTGGAACATGGGCTTGAGACCCCTGGGCAGGTGGATAACATATTTCAGTCTGAACAGCCAAAGCTTGGATCCAATTACCCTGGTAATAAGCCATTGCCCTTGGAGACTGATGGGATTCCAGCCCAAGGAAGACAAGCTGAGGAGGGGTTGTCCAGGTTGAACACTCAGCTCGGCAAGAGAGGCAATCCTCAAGAGCTTCGGGATATTGTAAAGAAGCTCAAGCCCTCACTAAAGATTGCCAAAATAACTTCTCTTCTAGAGAAGGGCATGGACCTTGATGGCTTTGATGTGGATACCAAAGCAGAGGTCTCTGTCACCTCGCCCTTTAATGCTTTGCTGGATAAGTATTCCCTTGAACCCAGTCCATGGACTATTGTCCAAGACTTTGCGGGTAACACTGATCATCAAGTTCTTGGGAATATCACTATCCCATTCTTGGGTGAGTCTTTGACACTTTGTGTTGTTGATGGCTATAAGGGACCCACTCTCATTGGCCAGCCATTCTTGGTGACTCCCGGTGTTACCATTGTTGATGGCCCCAATAACACAAAGAGTCTCCTAAAAACCCATTGTGACCCAATTCCTCTGGAATCATTCAGATGTCTCTTGCCTCTTGAAATGTTCCAGAAGGCAAATTGGAAGACCGCCTGTGTCGGTTCAATAAAAGGAGCAGAATGGGGAAGGGATATACCCCCAGCTTCTGAGCTGGTAGAACCCGCCCAGCTCAGTGTGACTTCTCTTGGTCTCACAAAAAGGTCATTTGCTGCTCATAGCCCCATGTCCTTTGATGATGTAGACCTGGATTGTCACACTTTCGCTGGCCTTGAGGCCTGGCGAGTAGCATTGGCGCGTGCGCTCCAGGAGTGGCAAACGCTGGATGTTTTTGAAGGCATTTCAGAACCTCCACCCAATGCTCAAATGCTTCAGTTGCGTTTTGTATGCAAGATGAAGAGCAAGCTTGGTGAGCCTCCCATACCAAACGCACGTCCAGTCGTGACCCAGTTCCATGGTACTACAGACTTTGATAAGGAGGAGCTGTACACTCCTGGCCTGTCACATCCTGTTCTCAGGCTTATTCTTAGTCTGTACCTTGGTGCTTTGGACTATGGCTTGGATTATGGAGCAGAAATTGATGACTTCACCAGGGCCTTTTTGCATGGTGATCCTCAGGTGGCCAGAGCCACTTGGCAAGCTCAAAGACCCTGTTGTGTTAAGACCCCAGCATGCTGGATAGCTGAAGTAGGTCATCCCTACATGCAGCCTAAAGTGGGCTGGGAAGGACTGGTCAGCAGTCCAGTCATCTGGTATGAAACCATTGCTCCTGCCATCCAGGAGAGATGTCAGATGCAACAATCTCATCTTGCTTATTGTCTCTTTGTGGGGCAATCCAAAGGACAACCCACCTGGGCTACCTTACATGGAGATGATATGCAACGCATTGGTCCCAAGGGATGGTTGAATGAGACCTATAAAAGGCTCAATGACAAGTCCCCTATTGGTACCAGAGCATGGTTTAGTAAAAACAGCCAGGTACCTTACTGTGGCATTGGCTGTACCCTTTTCCAGGATGACAAAGGATGGCATCTTAAGCTGCAATCGGCGAAGGGGTATAAAGAAAAAGTAATAACTCAGTTGCCCAAGAGAGTAACTGAGGAGAATGCCCCTACGGTTAAAGGTCAACTGGGTTGGCTGGCTGCCACAACTAACCCTGACCTGGCAGTACAGAGTAGGATGCCAGACTCTGTTGTTGTAGGAGAAGGAAGGAGGCGCCTGGAGAGCTGCCTCAATGAATCTCCTGACTTGGTGTTGTCCGGTGTAGACTGGCATGGGCGCATCATCATAGACGCCTACACAGATGCTAGCCAAGAGTCTAGATCTGCCAACAAGATTGGTGCCAGAGCCGGATGCCTGATCACCATCAGGAATGAAGGCAAACAGCCCTCGTTGGTATACTGGTCCAGTAACCTTCAGAGGAGGCGGTTTGCTGGCATTGACACCGCTGAGTGCAGGGCATACGCCATGTGCATTCGCGATGCCATATACATAAGAGAGCTACTCTTATGGTGTCTGAGTCAGATAAGACCTCAACCCGTGATTGATGTCAGGGTTTATTGTGATAATAAGCCCGTGGTCTCTTTTATCAAGAATGAGAGGGCCACTACTACTGACTTGGACTACCTTGTGGCAAAGGAGTTGTCCAGCCACTGTATAACCATACATCTGCCAGGACACTCAAATCCTGCTGATGCTATGACCAAGCTTCCACGACTGGCCCTTAATGGGTACCAGTTGCTGCGGTCCATGATGGCTGGGAAACCCTTGTCATGAGGAGTAATCTGGGAGCCTGAGCCTAATGCTCCTCCTGTAGGTTTTTATCCCCCTGGAGGTTTTGTCCTCTCTGGAGAAGAGGTTTTCCTTCAGATTTGGGTTTTCCCTACAGCAGGTTACACCAACCATGCAATGATGAGATGCAAACTCCATAAGACCCAAGTGAGTCCCCATTGCCCACATATGTGAAAGTGAACTGGCCAGGTGCGGCCGAACATCAATGAATACATCTAAGCCTTATCACTTTCACAAGGGAAAGAATGGCTGGAGTTGGTTGGAGACCCATCTAGGGTCCACATGGGTCCTCAGAGATAGAGGATCTTGTACAGATTACTACAATATACTTTATTGTAGTATTGGGCCAATGGCTGTACTTCACTAGTACTCGCCAATGGGATAACGCCACGTAGAATATGTGGGCGTCTCCCAGGCCTCCACGTCACCGGCTGGTCAAGGGCCGGTGTAGTACTGTCAATAGGACTGAGCCGACTATCGGCCTATTATGTATGCGCATCTGCCTTGGTACCTCCTAGAGGATTCTAGAAGTATCTAACACGCGGCATGCACTGAACTACACGGAATGCATGTCCACGTAGGATATTCAGCAAGACTGATGAAGGTGCCAAGCGCAATAGAATATATGCGCAACGAAGACGAATTATGCAGCAACGACAATAACGTATGAGAACAATAAACACAACGTTCATTTCATGCTTTCTGATTTACATCGCATTCCATTTATTTGCAACTGTATGTACATGTGTGTGCAGCCGCCCCTTGCGTGTGCGGTGGATGTACATGTGCGGGCAGTTGCCCCTTGCGTGCGCGGTGTATGTACATGTGTTTGCACTCGCCCCTTGCGTGCGCGGTGTATGTACGTGTGTGTGCAGCCGCCCCTTGCGTGCGCGGTGTATGTACGTGTGTGCGCACTCGCCCCTTGCGTGCGCGGTGTATGTACGTGTGTGTGCAGCCGCCCCTTGCGTGCGCGGTGTATGTACATGTGTGTGCATCCTTGTCCTTGCGTGCGCGGTGTATGTACATGTGTTTGCACTCGCCCCTTGCGTGCGCGGTGTATGTACATGTGTGTGCAGCAGCCCCTTGCGTGCGCGGTGTGTGTACGTGTGTGTGCAGTCGCCCCGTGCGTGCGCAGTGTATGTACGTGTGTGTGCAGCCGCCCCTTGCGTGCGTGGTGTGTGTACATGTGAGTGCAGCCGCCCCTTGCGTGCGCGGTGTATGTACGTGTGTGTGCAGAAGCCCCTTGCGTGCTTTGTGTGTGTACATGTGTGTGAATCCTTGTCCTTGCGTGCATGGTGTGTGTACGTGTGTGTGCAGCCGCCCCTTGCGTGCATGGTGGATGTACATGTGAGTGCCGTTGCCCCTTGCGTGCGCGGTGTATGTACGTGTGTGTGCAGCCGTCCCTTAATTGCGTGCGCGGTGTGTGTACGTGTGTGTGCACTCGCCCCTTGCGTGCGCGGTGTATGTACGTGTGTGCAGCCGCCCCTTGCGTGCGCGGTGTATGCCAGTGTGTGTGCATGCCGGCCCTTGCGTGCAAGGTGGTGTGTAAGTGTGTGTGCAGCCCCTTGCGTGCATGGTGTATGTACGTGTGTGTGCAGCCGGCCCTTGCGTGCATGGTGTGTGTACATGTGAGTGCAGCCGTCCCTTCCGTGCATGGTGTGTGTACGTGTGTGTGCAGTTGCCCCTTGCGTGCGCAGTGTATGTACGTGTGTGTGCATGCCGGCCCTTGCGTGCATGGTGTGTGTACGTGTGTGTGCAGTTGCCCCTTGCATGCGCGGTGTATGTACATGTGAGTGCAGCCGCCCAAGAGTATGTACATGTGAGTGCCGTCGCCCCTAATTGCGTGCATTGTGTGTGTAAGTGTGTGTGCAGCAGCCCCTTGCGTGCGCGGTGTATGTACGTGTGTGTGCAGCCGCCCCTTGCGTGCATGGTGTATGTACATGTGAGTGCCGTTGCCCCTTGCGTGCGCGGTGTATGTACGTGTGTGTGCAGCCGTCCCTTAATTGCGTGCGCGGTGGATGTACATGTGCGGGCAGTTGCCCCTTGCGTGCGCGGTGTATGTACGTGTGTGTGCAGCCGTCCCTTGCGTGCGCGGTGTATGTACGTGTGTGTGCAGCCGCCCCTTGCGTGCATGGTGAGTGTAAGTGTGTGTGCAGCAGCCCCTTGCGTGCGCAGTGTATGTACGTGTGTGTGCAGCCGCCCCTTGCGTGCGCGGTGTGTGTATACTGTGTGTGCATGCCGGCCCTTGCGTGCATGGTGTGTGTACGTGTGTGTGCAGCCGCCCCTTACATGGGCGGTGTATGTACGTGTGTGTGCATGCCGGCCCTTGCGTGCGCGGTGTATGTACGTGTTAATGCAGCCGCCCCTTGCGTGCGCAGTGTATGTCCATGTGTGGGCAGTTTCCCCTTGCGTGCGCGGTGTATGTACGTGTGTGTGCAGCCGGCCCTTGCGTGCGCGGTGTGTGTACATGTGTGTGCAGTTGCCCCTTGCGTGCGCGGTGTATGTAAGTGTGTGTGCAGCCGGCCCTTGCGTGCGCGGTGTGTGTACATGTGAGTGCAGCTGCCCCAAGCGTGCGCGGTGTGTGTACATGTGTGTGCAGTTGCCCCTTGCGTGCGCAGTGGATGTACGTGTGTGTGCATGCCGCACTATACTTTTCGTCCGAGGGTGGTAAAAAGCATCCGAGGCGTAAATTACGAGGTGGTAATTTACTCCGCTTTTACTCTTACCGTTTGCATAGGAGGTCGGATCTTTCTCGTAAGCTACGAGTTAGATCCGAGGTAAGATCCGACGTCGTAATTTACGAGGTAGTAATTTACGAGGTAGTAATTTACGAGGTAGTAATTTACGAGGTAGTAATGTACGAGGTAGTAATGTACGAGGTAGTAATGTACGAGGTAGTAATGTACGAGGTAGTAAGGTACGAGGTAGTAATTTGCGAGGTAGTAATTTACGAGTTGGTAATTTACGATCCCGGTACTCGGTCCCGTAGGTTAAGACGTCGTATGCTTCTCGCGTACACTACCGGTACTACAATCATGTCGCTATGTCGTTCTGAATTGCAGTACGCATGTCACTTATCAGAATTTCACTTTGATTTCACATCATTTCGGTCAACCTAACCCCTAACACCCATTTACCCGGGGGAAAAAAATGAATGGCATTTGCAGCAAGGCTCATGCAAGACGAGTTCCTATTTCATAAAAAATTTCATTATTAAATGCAGGATTACATGTCATGCACAAAAATCCAACGCCTTCACAGAAAATAGCATATCAAGTCTTCTGACGACAATATCAAGTCAATATCAAATTCGTGGCTTCTCTTCGTGGCTTGAAATACTGTTTCCATGCGGTGCTTAGGACAGCTCCGGGGATGTCGGCACCGCACAGAAGCTCCATCCGGGAGCAAGTGCGCCGGGGGAAGATGTTGTACATCCAGAGCTCGATATGTGCGGGAAGCCGTCGTGTTGGAAACCGAGGTGTCTGCACATAATTCCGCGCGCAGGCAGCTTGTGCCTTTACGGGGGAAGACCTGCGACACAAAAACCGTGTCCGGACAATGCAATACGGAGAAATGGCAACGGCAGATGGAGTCGGCTAAGGCCGCTTGTAAGGAAAGTGATTTTTAATGCACGAATAAATGTATAATGCATGCTACATCGCCATCGCTTGGGCGGTGAAAAGACAAGGACCAACCACATGCCCCCACCTACCCTTCGTGCATCCCGCCCTTGACGAGGCACAACCATGTGCCCCCACCTACCCTTTGTGCGTCCCTCCCTTGACAAGAAACAAGCACGTGCACCTATCTAACCTTTGTGCATCCCTTCCTTGGCAAGGAACAAGCACACCCACCCACCTACTCCACATGCATCCCTCCCTTGACAAGGAACAAGCACGATCACCCAGCTACCCACTAGCACGGCAGCAAGGCAGACCTTACAATGGCAAGTGATGTTTATCGGTAGAAACTGTTAGACAACTAGCAAACGAGCCAGCCGGTGAAGAGCAAGGCACACATGCAAGGAATTTGTCGTTGCCTATGTCTACGCTTGTGTTTGTCACTGCAGTTGAAATCTGCATTTGCATCAGCAGGCCCGATCGAACCCCATGTCGCCACCCGCATTTCCACTTAATACTTCACGGCCCCTTATTCTTCTCTTGTGCCTGCCTTTGCCCTAACTGTTACCCTAGCATCTGCCCTTGCCCCTATCCTTTGATCCCCAGTGTTTGCCGTTGCCCTCATCCTTTCCCTAGTGCCTGCCCTTGTCTTCATCTTTTCCCTTGTGCCTGCCCTTGCCCTTGTCCGTTCCCTCGTGCTTGACTTGTCCTAATCTCTTTCCCTTGCGCCTGCCCTTGCCCTTATCCGCTTCCCTTGTGCCTGCCCCTGCCCTTGCCCTTGTCATTTCCCTTGAGCCTGCCCTTTTGGCAAGCACAAGTGCCTTTGTCCTTTCCTTGGCCTTGTGCTTGCTCTTCCAGTTTCCCTTTCCTTTGCTCGTGCGGTTGCCTTTGCTCTTACCCGGGTGCTTGCCCTTGCCGTTTGCAAGCTGCATTATTGTCTTAGCAAGCTAGCAAGTGCAAACTGGCACTGAGCCAGAAATGCAAGCAAAGCAGCCAGTGTAAATAAGGATGGACGGGAACAGTAGAAAGCTAGGGGTGGCAACGGTGCTAGAGCTCATGGCAACAAGGTGGTCCCATTCTTGCTGCATTGGGTGCGTTGCGTGGGTGGGATATTGCGAGAGGGGGACATTCTTGCCTTGGTTGTGTTTTCACATGCACCCGGTGCTTGAATTTATGCGTGCAAGGGTGGCTGGTATCGCAACCAACAGCCTAAGAGGAAAAAGAGTGCTTAGAAAGCAAGAATGACTTAATGTTGGTAATAGCAGTGGCGGCGGCAGCAAAAACTGTTGTTATAGATGCAAGCTACAACACTGCGGATGGTTTCTCACACTAATGTGGATAATGATAATGCATGCCACTTAACGGGACCATATAAACCACAACAAGAATAAATCGTGAGAGCAAAAGAAAGGGGAGTACAAAATGGCCGGCTTACCTAGCTACAGCAAAAAAATTACATGAAAAACAAGATAACTCACCTTTGTCGCAGCAGTGACCATATCAGACAGCTCACAAAAACTTGTTGATCCTTGAAACTTCCTGCTTGAAGGCAGCCACCAACGGTCTGGAGTTTTCACCCCAGTCCTTCTCAACAGCCAAGGAAAAGGGAAAGAGAGAGGAGGGGTGCGGGAGGGACAAGAGAGCGGGGGGTGGGAAGGGAGAGAGAGAGAGAGAGAGAGAGAGAGAGAGAGAGAGAGAGAGAGAGAGAGAGAGAGAGAGAGAGAGAGAGAGAGAGAGAGAGAGAGAGGAGAGAGAGAGAGAGAGAGAGAGAGAGAGAGAGAGAGAGAGAGAGAGAGAGAGAGAGAGAGAGAGAGAGAGTAGGAGAAGTGCGGGTGGGGGTGGGAGAGGTGGGATGGAAGATTCACTACGTTAGCAGGCGACTAAACTGCTACAATGACACAAAACCACGGAGCTAGGCCCTTCACTCCATCAGATCAGAGTGAAAACCCATGTTGAAACTGGGACAAATGCCATTAGAATGTTACTATGACCGTGGCTAGTAAACGTGAATTGACACCCAGGTTGTGACTTCAACGATTGGAGGCAACCTTGCCAAGTCTCCCAAATGCAGTCGGCTAGACAAGCTTCACAAAAAACGCAGCAAACATGTTAACGTTGCTAATATTCCAACGACGCGCATCCGCAGTCCGGCTGCCAATGAAGTCTTCTTGGTCGCCAGCTGTGCACAGAGGAGTAACCGCTAGAGACGCCAATTTGCGAACAACTCATTACAATTACAAAGCGCAGGAAGCAGATGGCTATGCATCAACAATTACTTCCGCTCGCCCTCGTATTTAGCCAGGTCTATCTGCCCAAACTGGGTAAATGTTTTGCGATCGGTGAAATTGGCACTCTAGTGACTTACTTTCCCAGAAAGTGTCCATTCACACGACAACCGACTCACGCTCACACGTCGTGAGGAGTTGCCGATAGGATAAAGAAGCCGAACGATGAATTGCTGTACATAAATGCCACGCTAACGGCGTCGTGAACTGACTTCTTGCAATCACGATTAAAGTGCCCGGCCCAACAACAAATTGGCGACACACGACCCCGCAACTGGAAAAGAATTCTGGCCACATTGATATACATCGGTTTGATAAAGTAAAACCTCGCATTCGGTTCTGGCTAGCCTCAAACGCATGCGCCTTGAAACCTTTATCCTCCTGACGGCCACAGTTTCTCGGTTCTCTTGTTCCGTTGGTCGTGCCGCTACCGTGCCAGCCGCTCCAGTCCCTAAAATTCAAATTCGTGTTGTTCGAGAAAACGTTGTCGGGTCGGCGACGGCACGATGCCGGGCCGGGCTGCATGGGCCATGGAGGGTGGTGGTACACAAATACCGTACAGGTGGTACACAACTGCAGCCAGGACAACAGCCGGGCGCTGCGTACCTGCCGTGGGAAGGAGGGGGGTGGTACACAAATACCGTACAAGTGATACACAATTGCAGCCAGGACAACAGCGGGTCGCTGCGTACCTGCCGTGGGAAGGAGGACAAGTGATACACAAATACCGTACAAGTGATACACAAATACCGTACAAGTGATACACAATTGCAGCCAGGACAACAGCGGGTCGCTGCGTACCTGCCGTGGGAAGGAGGACAAGTGATACACAAATACCGTACAAGTGAAAAAAGCGGAAGCGCATAATTTGGCTCTGATGACACAAACTCTAGTGCGGGGGTGAGTGCGGGGTTCCGGGACACCACCGCACTAAGTCCGACGCGCCTGCCCAGGCCACGCCGCGCCGGACCGGCACACGAGTTACGCGGGAAAAAAGGGCCTGCCGCGCCAATTACTGTAGGACTTGGCTAATTTCTTTGTTGACTACAAGCGCAGTCAAGGATGATAAAACGTAGCAATGGCGGACATGTTAGGGTGATGCTCGGCTTAGGGACAGTGGACATGTTTGAGTGATTGCTCGCCAGACTCGAGCTCGCTGGCATACACGTCCGTGGCACCCTCGGCATTTAGCTGGGTTGACGCAAATCCTTGTACTGTTTACTGGTGTGTGCGATAATAAAGGAATGGTTATGCACGACATCTAAATGCGAATATCACACAAAAACTGGTTCCTGGAATTCTCGCGAGCTGCGCGGTGTATGACTGGCGCTTTCCGTTTTTAATTTGCTTCTCGCCTTTTGTGCTCCAAACAGGGGGGTCGTTTACATCCACTGCAACAAAGTGCTCGTGACCTCCAGCTTTCATGGCCCGGCCCTGCCTTTGCTGCTTGACCAGCACCAGACAGGGTGTGCTGGTGGCCATCCTCGCAATTTTTCTAGCGGTCAGCGGCATCGTGTGGGTCTGTGCCTTAGGTAAGGCGTTAAGCCCTTATTCCAGTTTCTGTCCAAATGGCACATCATATTAACTGTACTTGCTTCGTCTTGCGCATGCGGACCCCCCCTTGTTAATGATGCGTTGTCCTGACATTAGCTTCGCATGTGCATTAATGGGACGTGTTCCCGATGTGCATATTTCGGCCCATTATTACTTCAACATACAATTTCATGGCGATATTAACTATATGAATTAAATGCATTTCCTCTTTCCTTAATCCTTCTAGTTATACCCTTTTTTCATGTTTGGTTGGTGGTTATCCATGTAGGGCATGTGGCGGTGCAAGAGCGCGCGCGGGTGCCTGCGAAGTTTTCAGTTGTCGCGCCCATCAACCCAGGTAAGCAAGGAGTAGAGGGAAAGACTAAGAATATATTTTCTGAATTTCTAGGTCATAGTTGTCCTTTTGCACGAGATGGAAGCGTTATGCCATGGGGCTTTATGGTTGGGTAATAGCCCTCCTGAGAACGGCTTGCTCTGCAACTTTGTTGGTATGTTCATACCTTGTCACGCGGCAATGTGGTGCAGATCTTCATGCATCCACATGGTGGATCACCTTGGCGTTATTGGCACTACATGTTGGTCTGAGGTAAGGAATCCATGCTACCCTAAAACGACTAATGCACTGAATGCTCCTCTTTCAGTTTCCAGCGGAATACACAATGATGAGTTGTTTCAGATACTTCTTGGCGCCACGTGCGGCACGCGGTGGGCCTAGCCTATTGGGATCTAGCGGAAGCTATTCTTAAGTTAGGGTTTATTTTTGGAGTTATATTGGCAGCCCCATGCAGCTATGCCTAGACTTGCTTGGCCATTTTGAGGTGCGATCGAGGTAGTTCATAACTTCTTTCTTCGCTGCCCTTTTTCCTTTTGCGCGTTGCTGAGCAGGGATATGCCGAGGTGCTCTCCTTATGTCCATGTCTGCATTTGGCACAAGGCACAATGCATCGCTCCAAAACGGCAGTCAGTTCGGCGACCCAGGCATCGCGGTATTGTTCGCCGCCTTCTCGCTCGGCGTAAAGCGGTGCGGCAACGCAAGCATCCTTCCTCACAGCGCGGGGAAAGCATCCCTCCCCCTCCCCCGCCACCTTCCCCGCAAAGGGAAATAGTGTGGCATATGATACGTTTCGTACGCAGACTATACATCATACGCAGCTTTGCCGTACGGATGTTAAACGTATGCCTACGGATACGCGTACTCTTGCGTATTACGTACTCTCACGTATTATCTTTCTCTGCTTCCCCGCCACCCCCACCGCCACCGCCACCGCCACCGCCACCGCCACCGCCACCGCCACCGCCACCGCCACCTTCTCCGCCACCTTCTCCGCCACTTTCTCCGCCACCTTCCCATGTTGGAGCACCTCCACCTGCGGCAGCGCCGGCACCGATTGGTCAGCACGGCGGACAACCGTTTTCCAACGTACGTTGCCCTTCCATGTCGTTATCTCATTTTCCCGTTCGAACTCGCTCATGCTTGGTAGCGACATGGTCTGGAATGTTCTTGTTGTAAGCATCTTTCCATGATAATGGAGTTATTTGCATATAAGGCAGTTAGTGAGCTTCATAATGGCAACTTATGTTTATGGCGTCCCCAGCTAATTGCACCCACCAAATCCATGACTATGTTGTAACTTGTAATTAGTTTCTGAACATCGTGTTTAATTTCTTATGTTGCTGACCCAAAACAGGGAAGTTCAAGACAAAATCCAACACCAGTGCCCAGTTGTGAAGGCACAAACAAGGCAACCAGGAAAAGGAAGGCCTCCTACAAGTGTGCTCGCAGAGGTATTTCTGGGAGGCGCTGCTGTGACAACACGGGCACCCATCCGGACAATCCACTTGTGGCCGGCCTTGAACCACTTCAATTCGTTGGCTCTCATTTATACTGCACGGGGTGCGCGGATGCTGTACGCTCCAAGAAAAGGTACGCTTGGGTATGCGCGTGTTGTTTTTACTCTACATGTCATCAATACATTGAACAACCTTTTTCTGATTTGCGTCGTTTATCAAGCACAGTCTCTTAGTTGCCTTAGCTTTCATGGTGTTCACCAAGGCCATATCAAATATTGTAGTAGTGCATAATGTAACTCTTTTGGCTGAATGTTCTTTGGGTTTTGTTGATTGGCCTGTGATTGGTCTTTATGGCCTGCTAGTTTTGGTTTACGGTATGGTTTTGCTTGGAAATAGATTTTTATTCTACAGAAGCCTTATTGCAGCGTTTATGGTAGATGAGCCCGTTTGGCAGCCCTATGCCGGGCGTAATCTTATCTTAACCTCGTGGCTTGTCCTTTCCTACTAGCACATTACTGACAAGCCACACACAACATGGGGTCGCAAGAAAACCTTAGCATAGCGCTCCATGGGGTGTTCATGGCAAGCCCAATGCGTGGTGGCTAAATGTTTAACCTTACTCGGGGGCTCGGCGTGCCATGCTTCCAAGTTCGTTGTCTCTTTTCATTAATATAACTCTCCCCATTTGTTACCCATTTGTCCCGCATTGTCTTACATGAATGCTTTGTACTTTGCTGTATTCCGTGTTTGTGGCGTTTCAATATCGAGCAGCACCTTGAGCACTACGGAGATTAACCAATTTATTGACGCCCTGAAGCCTTACCCCAATGTTGACTGCGGTCAAATATATGAGACCCCCAAGCTCGCTAATCAGGCGCTCGACAAAGCCAACAAGCAAGAGCTCAAGAATGGGCCCCTAAATTTTCACGACCTCAACTGGGTGTTGGTGTTTTGCGATAAAGGTCCAAAGCAAAGGGTCCTTTTGCGATCTAGCTTACCAACCAACAGAACCGCTGACTATTTGAGCGGCGAGGGCGAAAGGGCAAACTGCAAGCCTCGTTGTAGACGAAACGAGAGCAATGCACAAAAGACATCAAAAGCTTGCGCCCCGCCTTCGGACGCCCCACTGGATGCCGCCCCGGCTGCCGTGCCCTCTGCCCCGGCTGCGGTGCCCTCCGCCCCGGCTGCCGTGCCCTGCGCCCCGGCTGCCGTGCCCTCCGCCCCGGCTGCCGTGCCCTGCGCCCCGGCTGCCGTGCCCTCCGCCCCGGCTGCCGTGCCCTGCGCCCCGGCTGCCGTGCCATGCGCCCCGGCTGCCGTGCCCTCCGCCCCGGCTGCCGTGCCCTGCGCCCCGCCTGCCGTGCCCTCCGCCCCGGCTGCGGTGCCCTCCGCCCCGGCTGCGGTGCCCTCCGCCCCGGCTGCGGCGCCCTCCGCCCCGGCTGCCGTGCCCTGCGCCCCGGCTGCTGTGCCCTCCGCCCTGGCTGCGGTGCCCTGCGCCCCGGCTGCTGTGCCCTCCGCCCCGGCTGCTGTGCCCTCCGCCCCGGCTGCCGTGCCCTGCGCCCCGGCTGCCGTGCCCTGCGCCCCGGCTGCCGTGCCCTGCGCCCCGGCTGCCGTGCCCTCCGCCCCGGCTGCCGTGCCCTGCGCCCCGGCTGCGGTGCCCTCCGCCCCGGCTGCGGTGCCCTCCGCCCCGGCTGCGGTGCCCTCCGCCCCGGCTGCCGTGCCCTGCGCCCCGGCTGCCGTGCCCTGCGCCCCGGCTGCCGTGCCCTGCGCCCCGGCTGCCGTGCCCTGCGCCCCGGCTGCCGTGCCCTCCGCCCCGGCTGCCGTGCCATGCGCCCCGGCTGCGGTGCCCTCCGCCCCGCGGGGTGCATCATCAACATTAGCTGCCGGACAAGAAGTGCAGGAGGATGATCCGGACAGCGATTCACGCACGCACGCACGCACGCACGCACGCACGCACGCACGCACGCACGCACGCACGCACGCACGCACGCACGCACGCACGCACGCACGCACGCACGACTGCCCGACTGCCCGACGGCCCGACGGCCCGACTGCCCGACTGTCCGACTGCCCGACTGCCCGACTGCCCGACTGCCCGACTGCCCGACTGCCCAACTGCCCGACTGCCCGACTGCCCGACTGCCCGACTGCCCGACTGCCCGACTGCCCGACTGCCCGACTGTCCGACTGCCCGACTGCCCGACTGCCCGACTGCCCGACTGCCCGACTGCCCGACTGCCCGACTGCCCGACTGCCCGACTGTCCGACTGCCCGACTGCCCGACTGCCCGACTGCCCAACTGCCCGACTTCCCGACTGCCCGACTGCCCGACTGCCCGACTGCCCGACTGCCCGACTGTCCGACTGCCCGACTGCCCGACTGCCCGACTTCCCGACTGCCCGACTTCCCGACTGCCCGACTGCCCGACTGCCCGACTGCCCGACTGCCGGACTGCCCGACTGCCCGACTGCCGGACTGCCCGACTGCCCGACTGCCGGGCTGCCCGACTGCCCGACTGCCGGACTGCCCGACTGTCCGACTGCCCGACTGCCCGACTGCCCGACTGCCCGACTGCCCGACTGCCCGACTGTCCGACTGCCCGACTGCCCGACTGCCCGACTGCCCGACTGCCCGACTGCCCGACTGCCCGACTGCCCGACTGCCCGACTGTCCGACTGCCCGACTGCCCGACTGCCCGACTGCCAACTGCCCGACTTCCCGACTGCCCGACTGCCCGACTGCCCGACTGCCCGACTGCCCGACTGTCCGACTGCCCGACTGCCCGACTGCCCGACTTCCCGACTGCCCGACTTCCCGACTGCCCGACTGCCCGACTGCCCGACTGCCCGACTGCCGGACTGCCCGACTGCCCGACTGCCGGACTGCCCGACTGCCCGACTGCCGGGCTGCCCGACTGCCCGACTGCCGGACTGCCCGACTGTCCGACTGCCCGACTGCCCGACTGCCCGACTGCCCGACTGCCCGACTGCCCGACTGCCCGACTGCCCGACTGCCCGACTGCCCGACTGCCCGACTGCCCGACTGCCCGACTGCCCGACTGCCCGACTGCCCGACTGCCCGACTGCCCGACTGCCCGACTGCCCGACTGCCCGACTGCCGGGCTGCCCGACTGCCCGACTGCCGGACTGCCCGACTGTCCGACTGCCCGACTGCCCGACTGCCCGACTGCCCGACTGCCCGACTGCCCGACTGCCCGACTGCCCGACTGCCCGACTGCCCGACTGCCCGACTGCCCGACTGCCCGACTGCCCGACTGCCCGACTGCCCGACTGCCCGACTGCCCGACTGCCCGACTGCCCGACTGCCCGACTGCCCGACTGCCCGACTGCCCGACTGCCCGACTTCCCGACTGCCCGACTGCCCGACTGCCCAACTGCCCGACTGCCCGACTGCCAACCTAACGAACTCCCTCTCACTGCGTCTCTCTCTGCTGGGCTTCCTTTTCCCTTTTTCTCCCCCGTTATTGTATTGTGGTTGTGCATGTGCATGTAATGCCCATATGTACGCAAATAGAAAAAGAGATTCCTGAAGTTTTTCATCCATAGCTTGTCACGAATCATTGTTTGTGTGTGGTTGAGTCCAGGGTTCTAAACTCAGTGCTTGTCTATTTGCTCTTAATGCAGGAGGTGGTGACCGAGCTTTCGGCATGAAGATTCCAAGACTACCCTCATATTGGAGCATTATCAGCTGGCAGCTGCAAATGCCCAAGGGCTGCAATGGATGGAGCTCTCGAGTTGAAGGGCCCATTATCATAAAGGCCTGCCTTCACGTTGGCCATGTTACACAGTCATGAATGAATAAATTAATAAACACGTAGACAGCGTCAGCATATTTCCTGATGGAATGGGGAAGGGGGGATGGGGACAGTCATAAGCTAGCCGCAGTGGTGCAGTATCATGTGTCTTATATGCATACTGCTATAAAACTGGGCACCTTGAAAATTTTCCTCGTGGGCTAGCTAGGATCCATGCGACAACTGGATGATTGTGAGGTTCTTCAACATCTACCTGGTCAGTAATAAAGTTGCAGTAGTAAGTAAAGTTGCAGGTGGCCGGCCAACACAAGGTATGCGTTGCTAACATTCAACACATGCATGCGTCTGCTGATTTAATAATGCATACCGATGCTGGTTGACCTTGATAGCTAATTTATTGGCGGATCCACACGTCACGTTGCCGTAAGTAATAATCATAAGATGTCATGATTGACTGCGTCAACGAGCATACATCCCCATTGGAATGGTTGAGCAATGAGCCCCGACCAAATTATCAGTCAAACCTTAATTTGGGTTGAAAGAGCGTCAAACACATTCTTGATTGTCCAAATTCTTACTATATGATCTGACGTGCATCCATCCTCACAATGCCAATGGCCGCTATCTCATGGATGACAGGAACATGTTTCCTGCTCTAAAATTAAATTAAATAAATTATAGCATGCCTCGGTGGGGTGGGCATGTAGCACCTAGAGTGCTTTCCAGTCCCTGTAAGTTGCACAGTGGGAAAGGGGCAAAGACACCTGCGTCCTCACTCATGCCCGAAGGCAGGCCACAGCTGCGTTCAACGCTCGTTGGACTATGGCAAACTGTGGGTGTGCTAAAGCTGAAATATGCGCGAGTATGCTGGTATGTTGGCTGCTCTACTTAAGGACCGAGCCACTGATGGCCAGTGGTGGAATCATCTTGCACGTAGTCTAGCTAGCCAACCCCAACACTGTCCCAAGGTACCTAGCCACAAAGACCCCACTAGCTGCAGGCATGGGTGCCAACAAAGTGTGATTCGGCTAGGATCGGCTCCCAAACATGCGAGCCATACATGTGTGCTTTACATTTACGCACACACTGACAACCTCAGCCCAGGTCGATCCACGTTGGTTGACATTAGACAACGTATTGACGCTGTAATTACCAAATAAGCAAAAAAGCTCACCATGGGCTCAACAATTTTCAGGCACGGCATGTGCACGGCAGTTGCCTGCACCTATTTTACAATGCACGTCAGTGGTAAAAAGCTTGGTACTGTATTTCATTGATATTTGTAATGCCATCCTTGCCTGCATGTCCCAAGGGCTACTCCAAAAAAAGAAGAAGCAGTATCAACGACAAGCTTTCTACTTTAGGACACAAGGATCCCTATACAAACACTCATACAAGAACAAACCCAGCATTCAACAAACCCATCACCAAATGATACAGTGGTCAGTCACACTCTGCAACACTAAACTTGAAGGATACAGCAACACTAGCAACCTACGCAAAATAAGCAAGATACTGTAACAGATACATGTGGTCCAGTTCCCAGATACGGGCTGACAGTTCCGCGAGGGCCGACAAGGTGTGCTACCAAGCTTTACGCAGAAAATCAGAAGAGAAAGGCGCGCACGATGACCGCGTCCACACGCATTTCCCGGTATATCTCTTCAAGGTCTACTTGGAAACTTGGTAGCGAGGTATGGAGAGGCAATGCATAAAAAGCTCGGAAGCTAACGAGAGAAGGCAGGGTGGGGGGAAGAAGACAGGACGGGACGTTGGAGGAACGCATGAGACGGAGGGAGGGAGCGAGCAAGGGAGGGAGGGAGGGAGAAAAAAACGAGAGAGGGAAAGATTGCCAGACAAAAGATCGATTCGAAGAGGAAACTAAGTGTGCCGACATTACTGCGAGTAGAGAAAGCAGAATTTTTATTGCTATGGATCCCAGGGACGTCAAAGACTGTTTGTCTCCTACTTTAGACAAATTAGGGTCCGATGATTATACTTTAGAACAACCATGGCATTCTCGTCGCCCAACTTCCCGGCTGCGCAATTGCCAGGCAATAGTCACTACTGCATCACAAAGAAACCAGATTTTTGCCACCTTCAAGCGTAAATTGCCAGCACCTTGGCAAAAATAATGCAATGATGCCAATTGCATCCTTGACTGCGCTTGTAGTCAACAAAGAAATTAGCCAAGTCCTACAGTAATTGGCGCGGCAGGCCCTTTTTTCCCGCGTAACTCGTGTGCCGGTCCGGCGCGGCGTGGCCTGGGCAGGCGCGTCGGACTTAGTGCGGTGGTGTCCCGGAACCCCGCACTCACCCCCGCACTAGAGTTTGTGTCATCAGAGCCAAATTATGCGCTTCCGTGATACACAATTGCAGCCAGGACAACAGCGGGTCGCTGCGTACCTGCCGTGGGAAGGAGGACAAGTGATACACAAATACCGTACAAGTGATACACAAATACCGTACAAGTGATACACAATTGCAGCCAGGACAACAGCGGGTCGCTGCGTACCTGCCGCGGGAAGGAGGACAAGTGATACACAAATACCGTACAAGTGATACACAAATACCGTACAAGTGATACACAATTGCAGCCAGGACAACAGCGGGTCGCTGCGTACCTGCCGCGGGAAGGAGGGGGGTGGTACACAAATATCCGACCTATATATTAGCAATAGCCGCCGCCTATCAAACAGGTCCTATTCATCACGAGCGTCAACGCCCCGTCATCGCCCCGTCATCGCCCGGCCGAGGGCCTTAACCTGTTAACTCTTTATTCGGAGTGATAGTCAACGACCTATATACTACGGACTACCAATAGCTACCGCATATAAAACATGGGCTTTTCATCACGCCCGTCGAGGGCGATGACGGTGACGCTCGTCACCGTCATCGCCCTCGACGGGCCAACATCTAAACTCTTCTCTTAATCAACAAAGTATATTACCAATAGCCGCTGCCTATCAAACAGGTTCTATTAATCACGCGCGTGAACGCCCCGTCATCGCCCCGTCATCGCCCCGTCAGCGCCCCGTCATCGCCCTGCCGAGGGCCAACCTCTTAACTCTTTATTCGGAGTAATAAAAAACGGCCTATATTGTGAATAGCTGCCGCCTATCAACCAGGTACTTTTCATCACGCCCGTCGAGAGCGATGACGGTGACGGCCGTCACCGTCATCGCCCTGCCGGCATTGCCATACAAGAAGAAGCTCTCGATCCCAGGTATAGACTACCTCGGGTATCATCATCGTAATTGCTAGCATCGAGATCATTCATACCTACCGACGATGGCCAGCTGCAAAAGAAAAATGTCGACCAACAGACAGGACCTATCGCCGGGAACCCTCAAGGCAATAAGGGCGAGACAGGCTTTCACCGTTAAGTAAAGTTGTCCACATCGTGCTAAGGAATTTGTGCTAATCTATGAGTACCTATATGGACACTTTGTCGCATTTTTTACATGGCAAATAAGCGATGTATGTGTCATGTAGGCTGCCATTGGTGCATGCATGCATGGGCCAGCAATGATGGTCAGAGGTACATTGTGCCTATGAGATAACCATCGATTTGTTGATCAGCAAGTGATTCATTACGTGAGACAACAATATGTTTGGGGGCTAAGCTTCTTACATTCCAAGTCACATGGCCCGCCATAATTGTTTTCTTATGTGTTTAAGGTTAGGGCTCTGTTCATGACTGAACGTCATGAACGCGCTCTATTCATGACATTGATTAATTGATTTTAATTAGTCTCATGTCCATGTTGGGGGACCGGGATCTCTGAATTCCCCAAAGAAGATATAGTGGAAGTCACCCCAAGACGTCAATATCCGTCAAGACGTCAATAACAACATGTATGTCCACAGCTCAGCTAGTAGTCTAAAATATGGGCCTCGAGCTAATCTTGCACGCAAGCAATGCCTATCATCAAGGATTAATTAATGCCTATCAACAAGGAGACAATCATGCTTGTTAAATTTCCTAGGACCCACAACTGGGGGGTCGTAGTCTTTGACAATGTCCGCCTGGGCAACGCTACTAATCCTACACATCCGAGGTCCCATGTCTGAATAAGAGGGGTTGAGCGGATGACGCCAACAGTGTCTGTGCTCTGCATGTCAGCTAAAATCATACCGCGGAGACAAACATATGGCGGTATGTCCAATGTTGGCCACTGCGTCGCCTAACAGGTTCTTACATGGTCGGCAAGGGCCTGACCATGTAAGAAGATATCTCCCTGGCTGGCCAGTCCACAAGGAACCAGCACAGACCTCATCTGAATCAACCTGATTAATTAACTAACTACTTAATTCATTTATTAAACTCATGCCCCCATTAGGGAGTCAAGGAGCATTAGCTAACCCCGATTAATTAATTAATTTAATTAATTAATTAAACACGTGCTCCTGTTGGGGAGTCACGGAGCACCGAAGTGCTTTTAATCCCTGTGTGTGGACAACAGGAGAAAGGGCAGAGACCCCCAGTCTCCTTCATGCCTAAGGCATGCCACAGCTGCATTCGGGAACGCTAGCTAAAGGGACACGCCAACGATCCGGCAATCTGTGGGTGCAATAAGACCCATGTGAGCATGGCATAACACTAGGAGCGTGGGCAAGTAATCTCATCATAGCCAGGACGTAGCATGGCTGTACTAGGACTATACCCCGATCAATGGATGGATGGATGGATGGATGGATGGATGGATGGATGGATGGATGGATGGATGGATGGATGGATGGATGGATGGATGGATGGATGGATGGATGGATGGATGGATGGATGGATGGATGGATGGATGGATGGATGGATGGATGGATGGATGGATGGATGGATGGATGGATGGATGGATGGATGGATGGATGGATGGATGGATGGATGGATGGATGGATGGATGGATGGATGGATGGATGGATGGATGGATGGATGGATGGATGGATGGATGGATGGATGGATGGATGGATGGATGGATGGATGGATGGATGGATGGATGGATGGATGGATGGATGGATGGATGGATGGATGGATGGATGGATGGATGGATGGATGGATGGATGGATGGATGGATGGATGGATGGATGGATGGATGGATGGATGGATGGATGGATGGATGGATGGATGGATGGATGGATGGATGGATGGATGGATGGATGGATGGATGGATGGATGGATGGATGGATGGATGGATGGATGGATGGATGGATGGATGGATGGATGGATGGATGGATGGATGGATGGATGGATGGATGGATGGATGGATGGATGGATGGATGGATGGATGGATGGATGGATGGATGGATGGATGGATGGATGGATGGATGGATGGATGGATGGATGGATGGATGGATGGATGGATGGATGGATGGATGGATGGATGGATGGATGGATGGATGGATGGATGGATGGATGGATGGATGGATGGATGGATGGATGGATGGATGGATGGATGGATGGATGGATGGATGGATGGATGGATGGATGGATGGATGGATGGATGGATGGATGGATGGATGGATGGATGGATGGATGGATGGATGGATGGATGGATGGATGGATGGATGGATGGATGGATGGATGGATGGATGGATGGATGGATGGATGGATGGATGGATGGATGGATGGATGGATGGATGGATGGATGGATGGATGGATGGATGGATGGATGGATGGATGGATGGATGGATGGATGGATGGATGGATGGATGGATGGATGGATGGATGGATGGATGGATGGATGGATGGATGGATGGATGGATGGATGGATGGATGGATGGATGGATGGATGGATGGATGGATGGATGGATGGATGGATGGATGGATGGATGGATGGATGGATGGATGGATGGATGGATGGATGGATGGATGGATGGATGGATGGATGGATGGATGGATGGATGGATGGATGGATGGATGGATGGATGGATGTCAGGCTTGTCTTACATGATGCAGTGGAACTTTGGTGCTGGAGGGTTAATTGTGGCCCGGTCTGGTTTAGCTTCAGTGCTCTCATGGCGGCCTTCATTTGTAATTATTTGAATGCATGCCCATTGGGCCATGCATAGTGTATATTTTTTACGCATGCACGCCCATTATGTATCGCTGGGTCCATCCCATCAATGCTTGTTTATTGCCAGGTCTGGTGTAAGTAAGTTAGTGCTATCTAGTCTACAAAATCCTCACTACACTTCTCCCCAAAGCGCCCCTTCCGCTTTGGGGGAGGGGGCTTACCCACATGGGCTGGCGTGTGAGCCGGGACATTGGTCTTCCACCTCTTCTTGTTCTGCATAGGAACAGAGAGCGAAGAAATGCGGTGTGGGGACCCCTTCTCGTGGTAATGCGTTACATGTACTCCCCACCGGGCTTTGCTCTTCATGGGTTCATAAAGACAACAATTATTCAGTAAGAATTTAAAAATTAGGAACATATATCCGTTGGGAGTCACTGTTACACATATACCTGAAAAGGGGCATATGATTTTAAATACATTCTGAGCTACAACCTGCACGTGCATGGGTTTAGTTAACTGGCACCTATACTAGAGGCCTGACATGGGGTGGAGCTTCAGTGCTTCCCCGCCTTCTCCTTCTCCCACACTGGGTGCTCCGCGTCCTTCTTCTCCGGCCCTGCCCATGGGTGCACCGGCCCCGCCTCCTCCTTCTCCTCTCGGGACGATTCGCGCTCCACGCATGGCTGCAGCATCAGTTAGCACGGGCAAGACATAGCAGTAACCGCGCTATTGCTGTTCTAGCACCAGCCTAGCAGACTGCCATGATCACTCAGCAAACCCACGACAGCTAAACCCTTGGCTGTCACAACCAGTCCATGCATCATTAAGTATGGGTACAGGGAAAGCTTCCCGCATATCCATGGCCATATGGATGGCAGCAACACAACGACTTGCCCCCTAGCCCCCCGTGCACACACAAAAACGTGGGTCGTGGCTTCCACGCCCCATCCGCCATGCATGACAGCGCGTACCTTACTCGCATTCACACCGGGCTGCATCCCAGCGCCGTTGCTGTCCCCATGTGACACGTCGGCTGATTAAGCAGACACACAGCAGAGTCTGATGTAAACCGCTAAACCCCAAACCCATGCAGACCACAGTCAAGGACGCGTGCATGTCAAGCCATGCCAATTGTGAACCGTACAGCAATTTACTTTTCAAGCCTGAAGAGGTGGATAGCAGATACTAGCCTGGAAGAGGTTACAGGGGCACATGTCCATTAGCGAGCGGAACAACACAGCATACACCCTACAAGCGTACCGCACAATGTCCTCCTGCAATTGTCTGCAGATCTCCCAATGCCGCAGACATCTCCACTGCTCTCATGGCGATTGCAAATGCTTCATGCCGCTGACATCTCCACTGCTCTCATGGCGATTGCAAATGCTTGATGCCGCACCTCTGCTTACAGCAGAAAAGCTTCCTCCGGGCGAGGCACCTGACTGGAACCAACACCCATTCCTTGGCTTCACAACGTGGCCATGACAGCATCGTGAATCTGCTTCGCCAACGCCCACACTTCAGGACCCGCGCCCTGCACCGCCATGGCCACAGGCTGCACCGCTGCAATCGATGCAGCATTCACTGCCTGCGCCGCACCATGTACTGCATGCACGAAAGCCAATCCTGGCTCGGTTATCATGGTCTTGCCCGATTCCTGCTGCTTCTTCTTCTTCGATGCGGTCATGCGCACTTTATACCCCTTCCTCTCCAAGCACGCCTTCAGCACCTGGCTCGTGCGGTGCTGAATATGCTTCTGAAGGCGCGCCTTCTAAACACGAAATGTTGGCAATGTATGATTCCCAAACGGCATGATAGGCACATAATCAGTCCCATTAATTGCTTTGCGGCAGTCAATGCACCAGAACACCTGTTGAAAAAAGAAGGTTATGCGCGCTAGCGATTACCCGCGGCAAGAAGCAATCAACACGCCTCGCTAACAACTGCAACCACAATGTAATTCATGACGGGCCACTCACCGCTACCCTGCTCTCCTGATTCAATGTCTCCCCATTCTCAAGGCCTCCATTGTAAACCTCTCCGTCTTCACCATCGTCATCGTCTTCCTCTTCCTCCACTCCGACGTATCCGTGTTTCCTTTTCCTAAGATACCTAGGGTTGTTCAAGTCGTATGTGCGGCGTTGGCACACTTCCAACAAAATTTTGGCCGCCTCTACCCATTACCATTTATTCGTACTATCATAACATATCCAGGCGTTTGAAAAATCATTCCCTCGTTCGAACTTCTACCCCTGGGCGTCCATGACGAGGCAGTCACGACGGGACGCAGATGCACAAAAATAAAACAAGGCGACATCCCTTCAATCATTGACCAAAAAACAGAATACGCGCAGAACTTGGATTTCAACACAGTTAGGTTAAATAGTGCCGGAACCTTTTGCCGCCTGAGGCAAATCGGTCCGTCACACTATTTTGCCCGGAATAACCACTTCCGAGCACCCAAGTTAATTCGGCCGAATTAACTTGGGTGCTCGGAAGTGGTTATTCCGGGCAAAATAGTGTGACGGACCGATTTGCCTCAGGCGGCAAAAGGTTCCGGCACTATTTAACCTAACTAAAACCTGGCCTCGTGGAGGGGGGACGAAGAGCCCGAGACATCCGCCTAGGCCGCTGAGCACGCACCACTAAATGCGCCGGAGCTGCCTCAGTGAGGGGCCGAATGAACTTGGGTGCTCGGAAGTGGTTATTCCGGGCAAAATAGTGTTACGGACCGATTTGCCTCAGGCGGCAAAAGGTTCCGGCACTATTTAACGTAACTAAAACCCGTGCACCTTGGAGGTCAGGGGTTCGAATCCTCACTGAGGCAGCTCCGGCGCATTTAGTGGTGCGTGCTCAGCGGCCTAGGCGGATGTCTCGGGCTCTTCGTCCCCCCTCCACGAGGCCAGGTTTTAGTTAGGTTAAATAGTGCCGGAACCTTTTGCCGCCTGAGGCAAATCGGTCCGTCACACTATTTTGCCCGGAATAACCACTTCCGAGCACCCAAGTTAATTCGGCCGAATTAACTTGGGTGCTCGGAAGTGGTTATTCCGGGCAAAATAGTGTGACGGACCGATTTGCCTCAGGCGGCAAAAGGTTCCGGCACTATTTAACCTAACTAACACCACGCACCCATTACCAGCGAGCACGGCTGGCCTGCAACCGCCATCATTTCATAACCAGAAGCCAGGGCCCACACTCCATCCCGTTACCTCATCTTCCACGCACGGCTTCCGCTGCTTCCCTCTGCTCTTTCGCATTCTCCGCCAGCAACCTCGCCTTCTCCTCGTCCAACAATCCACTAAGAATAAAATCCCCTCTATTGGACGCCATTCAGACGAACTTTGCTAGCGTCTTTTCACCGGCCCCAGCACACATAATCTATAGCCGCTTAATGACAACGGCCGACAACGACAACTGCTGAATAGGCGAAAAAGGCTGATAACTACATTTTTATATTTCGCTGCATTTGCTAATAGACACGCACGTTCTCCCACTTCTCCATTACAATATAATTATCCATCTGGCCGTGTACAGGCAAAGATCCCCGAAGTAGCTTACTGAAACGTATCTTACAGCATCGGATCACTGGCACCTAATCTACAGGTGGTAGATTACCAACCAAGACCCGTCGCGGTAATTTACTCTGTCGGTAATGTACTACCAAAGATGTGCAGTCGTAACGTTACTCTTACTTACGGCTAGTAAAATTACTACCAATCATCCTACGTAGTAATGATTACGGCGTTGGATCTCACGCCTCGGATCTAGGTAGTAAGATAAGACCTCGTAATTTACGCCTCGGATGCTTTTTACCACCCTCGGACGAAAAGTATAGTGCGGCAATTGCGTGCATGGTGTGTGTACGTGTGTGTGCAGCCGCCCCTTGCGTGCGCGGTGTGTGTACGTGTGTGTGCACTCGCCCCTTGCGTGCGCGGTGGATGTACATGTGTGTGCAGCCGCCCCTTGCGTGCATGGTGTATGTACGTGTGTGTGCAGCCGCCCCTTGCGTGCGCGGTGTATGTACGTGTTAATGCAGCCGCCCCTTCCGTGCGCAGTGTATGTCCATGTGTGGACAGTTTCCCCTTAATTGCGTGCGCGGTGTATGTACGTGTGTGTGCAGCCGCCCCTTGCGTGCGCGGTGTATGTACGTGTGTGCAGCCGCCCCTTGCGTGGGCGGTGTATGCCATGCAGTGTGTGTGCATGCCGGCCCTTGCGTGCAAGGTGTGTGTAAGTGTGTGTGCAGCCCCTTGCGTGCATGGTGTATGTACGTGTGTGTGCAGCTGCCCCTTGCGTGCGCGGTGTGTGTACGTGTGTGTGCAGCCGCCCCTTGCGTGCGCGGTGTATGTACGTGTGTGTGCAGCCGGCCCTTGCGTGCATGGTGTGTGTACGTGTGTGTGCAGCCGGCCCTTGCGTGCGCGGTGGATGTACATGGGTGTGCAGTCGCCCCTTGCGTGCGCGGTGTAGGTACGTATGTGTGCAGCCGCCCCTTGCGTGCGCGGTGTATGTACGTGTGTGTGCAGCCGCCCCGTGGTTGCGCGGTGTATGTACATGTGTGTGCAGTTGCCCCTTGCGTGCGCGGTGTATGTACGTGTGTGTGCAGCCGCCCCTTGCGTGCGCGGTGTAGGTACGTGTGTGTGCAGCCGCCCCAAGCGTGCGCGGTGTGTGTACATGTGAGTGCAGCTGCCCCAAGCGTGCGCGGTGTATGTACGTGTGTGTGCAGCCGCCCCGTGGTTGCGCGGTGTATGTACATGTGTGTGCAGTTGCCCCTTGCGTGCGCGGTGTATGTACGTGTGTGTGCAGCCGCCCCTTGCGTGCGCGGTGTAGGTACGTGTGTGTGCAGCCGCCCCAAGCGTGCGCGGTGTGTGTACATGTGTGTGCAGTTGCCCCTTGCGTGCGCGGTGTGTGTACGTGTGTGTGCAGCCGCCCCTTGCGTGCGCGGTGTATGTACGTGTGTGTGCAGTTGCCCCTTGCGTGCGCGGTGGATGTACGTGTGTGTGCAGCCGGCCCTTGCGTGTGCGGTGTGTGTACATGTGAGTGCAGCTGCCCCAAGCGTGCGCGGTGTGTGTACATGTGTGTGCAGTTGCCCCTTGCGTGCGCGGTGGATGTACGTGTGTGTGCAGCCGCCCCTCGCGTGCGCGGTGTAGGTACGTGTGTGTGCAGCCGCCCCAAGCGTGCGCGGTGTGTGTACGTGTGTGTGCAGTTGCCCCTTGCGTGCGCGGTGTGTGTACATGTGTGTGCAGTTGCCCCTTGCGTGCGCGGTGTATGTACGTGTGTGTGCAGCCGGCCCTTGCGTGCGCGGTGTGTGTACATGTGAGTGCAGCTGCCCCAAGCGTGCGCGGTGTGTGTACATGTGTGTGCAGTTGCCCCTTGCGTGCGCGGTGGATGTACGTGTGTGTGCATGCCGGCAATTGCGTGCATGGTGTGTGTACGTGTGTGTGCAGCCGCCCCTTGCGTGCGCGGTGTGTGTACGTGTGTGTGCACTCGCCCCTTGCGTGCGCGGTGGATGTACAGGTGTGTGCAGCCGCCCCTTGCGTGCATGGTGTATGTACATGTGTGTGCAGCCGCCCCTTGCGTGCGCGGTGGATGTACATGTGTGTGTGTCAGAAAATCTGGCACTGTTTGCCACGTGTGACAACTTTTTTACTTCTGGACTACAATACTTTTTCATCCGTTGGTAGCGGGTGGCATTTATTTGTCACTTTAGCAATTAGGATGACATTTGACGTACTTTTGGTCAAGAACCTGATCGTTGGTAGCCAGGGAACCGAGTGTTACCCTTTGCAATTAGATCAGCTAACTGTTCACCGGAATTGTTTCTAAATATTTGCAATGTTTTGACGATGCTATGTAGAATTTGTGACGAATTTGTTTAGTCGACAGTTATCATATAAAAAGGTTGTGCCGAACGACAGTACAGCTCGAACATGTAGACACTCATCAGGGTGTCGGCACCTTTATCGAATATTCCTGAACCTTATCTTCTCGATGATGCTCTAGAACATTCGAGACACCTTATCGGCATCTAGTTCATCTTATCGGCATCTTTTCAGCATCAATGCCTTGGTCGACACAAGATATAAAAACGTAATCTATTTTCTAATGAAAGTCACCTTGTTGGTCCAACTCACACCCTTGTTGGGAATTCCTTGTTGGAAAGACCTTGTTGGTCGGAGTCGTCACCCTTGTTGGGTCGATTCCCTTGTTGGGAAGGCCTTGTTGGCCATGTCTTTTGTCACTACGCAATTTAATCATTAATACAATATATATTGAGGTCGAAACGGCTCAAAGATCTTTCCTCCTCTTCCGTAATTTAACAGTGTGCAGCCGAACCTTGCGTGCATGGTGTGTGTACCTGTGCGTGAAGTCGCTCCTTGCGTGCATGGTGTGTGTACGTGTGTGTGCAGCCGCCCCTTGCGTGCATGGTGTATGTACATGTGAGTGCCGTTGCCCCTTGCGTGCGCGGTGTATGTACGTGTGTGTGCAGCCGTCCCTTAATTGCGTGCGCGGTGTGTGTACGTGTGTGTGCACTCGCCCCTTGCGTGCGCGGTGTATGTACGTGTGTGCAGCCGCCCCTTGCGTGCGCGGTGTATGCCAGTGTGTGTGCATGCCGGCCCTTGCGTGCAAGGTGTGTGTAAGTGTGTGTGCAGCCCCTTGCGTGCATGGTGTATGTACGTGTGTGTGCAGCTGCCCCTTGCGTGCGCGGTGTGTGTACGTGTGTGTGCAGCCGCCCCGTGGTTGCGCGGTGTATGTACATGTGTGTGCAGTTGCCCCTTGCGTGCGCGGTGTATGTACGTGTGTGTGCAGCCGCCCCTTGCGTGCGCAGTGTATGTACGTGTGTGTGCAGCCGCCCCAAGCGTGCGCGGTGTGTGTACATGTGTGTGCAGTTGCCCCTTGCGTGCGCGGTGTATGTACGTGTGTGTGCAGCCGCCCCGTGGTTGCGCGGTGTATGTACATGTGTGTGCAGTTGCCCCTTGCGTGCGCGGTGTATGTACGTGTGTGTGCAGCCGCCCCTTGCGTGCGCGGTGTAGGTACGTGTGTGTGCAGCCGCCCCAAGCGGTCGCGGTGTGTGTACATGTGTGTGCAGTTGCCCCTTGCGTGCGCGGTGTGTGTACGTGTGTGTGCAGCCGCCCCTTGCGTGCGCGGTGGATGTACGTGTGTGTGCAGTTGCCCCTTGCGTGCGCGGTGGTTTTTCGTGTGTGTGCAGCCGGCCCTTGCGTGCGCGGTGTGTGTACATGTGAGTGCAGCTGCCCCAAGCGTGCGCGGTGTGTGTACATGTGTGTGCAGTTGCCCCTTGCGTGCGCGGTGGATGTACGTGTGTGTGCAGCCGCCCCTTGCGTGCGCGGTGTAGGTACGTGTGTGTGCAGCCGCCCCAAGCGTGCGCGGTGTGTGTACATGTGTGTGCAGTTGCCCCTTGCGTGCGCGGTGTATGTACGTGTGTGTGCAGCCGCCCCGTGGTTGCGCGGTGTATGTACATGTGTGTGCAGTTGCCCCTTGCGTGCGCGGTGTATGTACGTGTGTGTGCAGCCGCCCCTTGCGTGCGCGGTGTAGGTACGTGTGTGTGCAGCCGCCCCAAGCGTGCGCGGTGTGTGTACATGTGTGTGCAGTTGCCCCTTGCGTGCGCGGTGTGTGTACGTGTGTGTGCAGCCGCCCCTTGCGTGCGCGGTGGATGTACGTGTGTGTGCAGTTGCCCCTTGCGTGCGCGGTGGTTTTTCGTGTGTGTGCAGCCGGCCCTTGCGTGCGCGGTGTGTGTACATGTGAGTGCAGCTGCCCCAAGCGTGCGCGGTGTGTGTACATGTGTGTGCAGTTGCCCCTTGCGTGCGCGGTGGATGTACGTGTGTGTGCAGCCGCCCCTTGCGTGCGCGGTGTAGGTACGTGTGTGTGCAGCCGCCCCAAGCGTGCGCGGTGTGTGTACGTGTGTGTGCAGTTGCCCCTTGCGTGCGCGGTGTGTGTACATGTGTGTGCAGTTGCCCCTTGCGTGCGCGGTGTATGTACATGTGTGTGCAGTTGCCCCTTGCGTGCGCGGTGTATGTACGTGTGTGTGCAGCCGCCCCTTGCGTGCGCGGTGTAGGTACGTGTGTGTGCAGCCGCCCCAAGCGTGCGCGGTGTGTGTACATGTGTGTGCAGTTGCCCCTTGCGTGCGCGGTGTGTGTACGTGTGTGTGCAGCCGCCCCTTGCGTGCGCGGTGGATGTACGTGTGTGTGCAGTTGCCCCTTGCGTGCGCGGTGGATGTACGTGTGTGTGCAGCCGCCCCTTGCGTGCGCGGTGTGTGTACATGTGAGTGCAGCTGCCCCAAGCGTGCGCGGTGTGTGTACATGTGTGTGCAGTTGCCCCTTGCGTGCGCGGTGGATGTACGTGTGTGTGCAGCCGCCCCTTGCGTGCGCGGTGTATGTACGTGTGTGTGCAGCCGCCCCAAGCGTGCGCGGTGTGTGTACGTGTGTGTGCAGTTGCCCCTTGCGTGCGCGGTGTGTGTACATGTGTGTGCAGTTGCCCCTTGCGTGCGCGGTGTATGTACGTGTGTGTGCAGCCGGCCCTTGCGTGCGCGGTGGATGTACGTGTGTGTGCAGCCGGCCCTTGCGTGCATGGTGTGTGTACGTGTGTGTGCAGCCGGCCCTTGCGTGCGCGGTGGATGTACATGTGTGTGCAGTCGCCCCTTGCGTGCGCGGTGTGTGTACATGTGAGTGCAGCTGCCCCAAGCGTGCGCGGTGTATGTACGTGTGTGTGCAGCCGCCCCGTGGTTGCGCGGTGTATGTACATGTGTGTGCAGTTGCCCCTTGCGTGCGCGGTGTATGTACGTGTGTGTGCAGCCGGCCCTTGCGTGCGCGGTGTAGGTACGTGTGTGTGCAGCCGCCCCAAGCGTGCGCGGTGTGTGTACATGTGTGTGCAGTTGCCCCTTGCGTGCGCGGTGTGTGTACGTGTGTGTGCAGCCGCCCCTTGCGTGCGCGGTGGATGTACGTGTGTGTGCAGCCGGCCCTTGCGTGCATGGTGTGTGTACGTGTGTGTGCAGCCGGCCCTTGCGTGCGCGGTGGATGTACATGGGTGTGCAGTCGCCCCTTGCGTGCGCGGTGTAGGTACGTATGTGTGCAGCCGCCCCTTGCGTGCGCGGTGTATGTACGTGTGTGTGCAGCCGCCCCGTGGTTGCGCGGTGTATGTACATGTGTGTGCAGTTGCCCCTTGCGTGCGCGGTGTATGTACGTGTGTGTGCAGCCGCCCCTTGCGTGCGCGGTGTATGTACGTGTGTGTGCAGTTGCCCCTTGCGTGCGCGGTGGATGTACGTGTGTGTGCAGCCGGCCCTTGCGTGTGCGGTGTGTGTACATGTGAGTGCAGCTGCCCCAAGCGTGCGCGGTGTGTGTACTTTGTGAGCTCACGCTCGTTCTATCTATGACCTGCGGAAGTCTCAAAGGGGGAGGGGAGGCCGCAGTAGACAGGTCTGACTAGGTAGCCAGTACTAGGGGGGGGGGTACGGTGTTGTGGGGGGGGGGTACCGGGGACGGTACTGTGGACCGGGTCCAATTTGTGTTGTGGACCGGGGGCAGTCCTGTGGACCGGGGACGGCGCGGCGCCACTGGCCTGTTGGTCAGTGGGCTGGCGTCCGTCACCCCACCTACGACTAGGTAGACGGTGGATACTTAGGGTTGTGGCGGGGCAACAACCACTCCTCTTTGCAGCTGTGTCGACGGCCCACTGACGGCGTGTGTGCACTGCTATGGCGGTGCCGAATGTAAATCACAGCTACCGGCCTCCGAATTATTATTCGGGGGCCTGTTTTATTTAAGGTTATGACGGCTGCGCGACGGGGGTCGGCAGCACCCCAATAACTTGCCGTTCGAAGTGCAGGCGGTAGCTGCCAGTGCCAGATTGCTTTATTTCTGCTGCGTTGTACTCGCCACCCCGGGCTCGCGGGAGGGGTCTGGATAGACGCGGGAGTGACTCTTGATCGGACAACTAAAGCGGGGCAGTCGTGGTGCTAGGGTGGCAACAGCTACAGGCGGAGGGGGAATACGCCGCAGGCAAGTTCGTTGTGTATCGTATGTGCTGGGCCTGGCTAATGAATATCGTCAAGAATAGTGCATGAGCGCGCTATACGAGCATGGGAAGAAGGGGGAATCGAGCCCCCAGGCCAGCATAGGAGCGGGGTGGCTGCAGCCCCAGCGCCAGGGGGGGCAGCACCCTAAACAGCCTAACATTTCCTCGTGCCAAGTGAGGCGATAGCGGCCGGCGGCCAGCGCGGAATGGCGGGGTCGTTGCCGCGTAATTTAAGCGGGGACGAGTTGTTGGGACTGACGGTGTACAGCGGGGAAGGGGAAGGATGTTAGGGCGGGGCGATAGCGGATCCCAGACGCAGCTGCGTCATTGGGGTGCCGGGGGTGCTATGCCTGTGAAGAAAGGTGTACAAAGAATTGCCGAGCCTGCAGGGGTGGCTGCCGAGGGCAGTGCCCACATGGGTGAGAACCCCCCCGCAGTGGGGGTCCCTACGGGGATACTTTTGGCTTCCCCCTTGTATTGCCGCCTGGTTAATGAAGCACTGGTAGCGGCAGGGGACAAGGGGGGCGACGAGAAGTCTGGGCCATACGACAGCTTGCGGCCAAGTGGCCAGGTAGTGGGTGCGGGATGTTACAAAGCCCAGGTCCTCTTGACTGGCCCAGGTCCTTATGACTGGTATGATGTTTCGGCCCTTGTTGTGTGGCCTAGTTAGCTTAGAAACTGCAGATTCTTAGGTTAGCTAATGGCTTGGACGTGTGCCTAACACGTATTTGTAATAAACATGTTTCTCTGGCAGCCCCTCACTCCAATGGAACTAAAGCAGCAATTGGATTTTGTGAGCTCACGCTCGTTCTATCTATGACCTGCGGAAGTCTCAAAGGGGGAGGGGAGGCCGCAGTAGACAGGTCTGACTAGGTAGCCAGTACTAGGGGGGGGGGTACGGTGTTGTGGGGGGGGGGGTACCGGGGACGGTACTGTGGACCGGGTCCAATTTGTGTTGTGGACCGGGGGCAGTCCTGTGGACCGGGGACGGCGCGGCGCCACTGGCCTGTTGGTCAGTGGGCTGGCGTCCGTCACCCCACCTACGACTAGGTAGACGGTGGATACTTAGGGTTGTGGCGGGGCAACAACCACTCCTCTTTGCAGCTCCCACCCACCCACCCTTGCTGCCAGACGGATGTTACAAAGCCCAGGTCCTCTTGACTGGCCCAGGTCCTTATGACTGGTATGATGTTTCGGCCCTTGTTGTGTGGCCTAGTTAGCTTAGAAACTGCAGATTCTTAGGTTAGCTAATGGCTTGGACGTGTGCCTAACACGTATTTGTAATAAACATGTTTCTCTGGCAGCCCCTCACTCCAATGGAACTAAAGCAGCAATTGGATATATGTGTGTGCAGTTGCCCCTTGCGTGCGCGGTGGATGTACGTGTGTGTGCAGCCGCCCCTTGCGTGCGCGGTGTAGGTACGTGTGTGTGCAGCCGCCCCAAGCGTGCGCGGTGTAGGTACATGTGTGTGCAGTTGCCCCTTGCGTGCGCGGTGTGTGTACGTGTGTGTGCAGGCGCCCCTTGCGTGCGCGGTGTATGTACGTGTGTGTGCAGTTGCCCCTTGCGTGCGCGGTGGATGTACGTGTGTGTGCAGCCGGCCCTTGCGTGTGCGGTGTGTGTACATGTGAGTGCAGCTGCCCCAAGCGTGCGCGGTGTGTGTACATGTGTGTGCAGTTGCCCCTTGCGTGCGCGGTGGATGTACGTGTGTGTGCAGCCGCCCCTTGCGTGCGCGGTGTAGGTACATGTGTGTGCAGCCGCCCCAAGCGTGCGCGGTGTGTGTACATGTGTGTGCAGCCGCCCCTTGCGTGCGCGGTGGATGTACGTGTGTGTGCAGCCGCCCCTTGCGTGCGCGGTGTATGTACGTGTGTGTGCAGCCGCCCCAAGCGTGCGCGGTGTGTGTACGTGTGTGTGCAGTTGCCCCTTGCGTGCGCGGTGTATGTACGTGTGTGTGCAGTTGCCCCTTGCGTGCGCGGTGGATGTACGTGTGTGTGCAGCCGGCCCTTGCGTGTGCGGTGTGTGTACATGTGAGTGCAGCTGCCCCAAGCGTGCGCGGTGTGTGTACATGTGTGTGCAGTTGCCCCTTGCGTGCGCGGTGGATGTACGTGTGTGTGCAGCCGCCCCTTGCGTGCGCGGTGTAGGTACATGTGTGTGCAGCCGCCCCAAGCGTGCGCGGTGTGTGTACGTGTGTGTGCAGTTGCCCCTTGCGTGCGCGGTGTGTGTACATGTGTGTGCAGTTGCCCCTTGCGTGCGCGGTGTATGTACGTGTGTGTGCAGCCGGCCCTTGCGTGCGCGGTGTGTGTACATGTGAGTGCAGCTGCCCCAAGCGTGCGCGGTGTGTGTACATGTGTGTGCAGTTGCCCCTTGCGTGCGCGGTGGATGTACGTGTGTGTGCATGCCGGCCCTTGCGTGCATGGTGTGTGTACGTGTGTGTGCAGCCGCCCCTTGCGTGCGCGGTGTGTGTACGTGTGTGTGCACTCGCCCCTTGCGTGCGCGGTGGATGTACAGGTGTGTGCAGCCGCCCCTTGCGTGCATGGTGTATGTACATGTGTGTGCAGCCGCCCCTTGCGTGCGCGGTGGATGTACATGTGTGTGCAGCCGAACCTTGCGTGCATGGTGTGTGTACCTGTGCGTGAAGTCGCTCCTTGCGTGCATGGTGTGTGTACGTGTGTGTGCAGCCGCCCCTTGCGTGCATGGTGTATGTACATGTGAGTGCCGTTGCCCCTTGCGTGCGCGGTGTATGTACGTGTGTGTGCAGCCGTCCCTTAATTGCGTGCGCGGTGTGTGTACGTGTGTGTGCACTCGCCCCTTGCGTGCGCGGTGTATGTACGTGTGTGCAGCCGCCCCTTGCGTGCGCGGTGTATGCCAGTGTGTGTGCATGCCGGCCCTTGCGTGCAAGGTGTGTGTAAGTGTGTGTGCAGCCCCTTGCGTGCATGGTGTATGTACGTGTGTGTGCAGCTGCCCCTTGCGTGCGCGGTGTGTGTACGTGTGTGTGCAGCCGCCCCGTGGTTGCGCGGTGTATGTACATGTGTGTGCAGTTGCCCCTTGCGTGCGCGGTGTATGTACGTGTGTGTGCAGCCGCCCCTTGCGTGCGCGGTGTAGGTACGTGTGTGTGCAGCCGCCCCAAGCGTGCGCGGTGTGTGTACATGTGTGTGCAGTTGCCCCTTGCGTGCGCGGTGTATGTACGTGTGTGTGCAGCCGCCCCGTGGTTGCGCGGTGTATGTAGATGTGTGTGCAGTTGCCCCTTGCGTGCGCGGTGTATGTACGTGTGTGTGCAGCCGCCCCTTGCGTGCGCGGTGTAGGTACGTGTGTGTGCAGCCGCCCCAAGCGTGCGCGGTGTGTGTACATGTGTGTGCAGTTGCCCTTGCGTGCGCGGTGTGTGTACGTGTGTGTGCAGCCGCCCCTTGCGTGCGCGGTGGATGTACGTGTGTGTGCAGTTGCCCCTTGCGTGCGCGGTGGTTTTTCGTGTGTGTGCAGCCGGCCCTTGCGTGCGCGGTGTGTGTACATGTGAGTGCAGCTGCCCCAAGCGTGCGCGGTGTAGGTACGTGTGTGTGCAGCCGCCCCAAGCGTGCGCGGTGTGTGTACATGTGTGTGCAGTTGCCCCTTGCGTGCGCGGTGTGTGTACGTGTGTGTGCAGCAGTTGAATGAGAGTTTACCACCGAGGAAATCCATGGCTCTTGCAGGAAAGTTGCCTTTATTATAATGAGCAAACACAGACGTAAGTCACGTCAAGTCCGAGACTGCACGTAGCACAGACGACAGGGTCGTTATGCCAAGAGAGCGTGCACGCAAGAGCTAGCGTCCCGGTGCGACCAAGTCACACATATAGCTTGCTAGGGACGCGTCCAAGTATTCAGCTGCACTGTCACAGCTGAACTGTCAATCAATTGATTACACAGACTCTGGCACGCCTTTGGCGCGCAGATCTATCAATTGTCCATACGGCTAGTCCTGTGGACCTATCCGTACACTAGTCAGCATCAATTGTCTCATAGGTCCTGGCGCGCTACAGTGCGCCTACCTATCAATTGACCATCAAGTCCTGTACAAGTCCTGTCAACGTCCTGCGGACTATCAAAGTGACACTTGTACATCCTGTGTCCGTACGCGCCCACAGTGGCGCGCCGGGTACTGTCGGCACAGCCTAGGAAACGTCATAACTTTTACGTTCCTTAACCAAATGAGGCGTTCAAGGTGCCGTTGGAAAGAGCGTAACAATCTCTATCCATCTAACGTAAATCCTTTACGTTAACTCCAATCCCTTCTTTTCTTTAGGGATCACATCCCCTGCCAGGGACCCTTGAAGTAGCTTGAAATGTCCTTCACTCCAGCTTGAAGCTTGAACAGATGTCTTTAATGGCCAATGCCATTCCCCCAGCCCTTTCTTTTAAGGAACTGGAAAAGAAACAGATCTGCCACAGGGAAAACCATTTCATGAGAAATGGATAAAAACCTATGGAAGTGGCATTACAGAGTACCACCAGATATTAGAAACACACAAAATTAAATACATACAGGTTAATTCTATGAGGTCTTCTCCAGGAATTAATCCCATCACCTCGGTAGAGCCTCCAGTACAATGACCTTCTGGCGGTGAGTTACATTAATCCCAGATACTAATCCCATAAAACCCAGTACATATCTAATATAAGCACAATAAATCCATGACAATTGAAATACCACTTGACAAAGTAAGACGTATTACAATAGTTTCCCCGTCATACTCTCAACAGGTTAGTATTGGCGCCCGTCTTATGGCGCCCGTCTACTTGTCAGATGATAAATTGCCACAGCAAACAAATGACAAAATGAAACACATAGGCAACAATTAAATCCTGCCCTGGGGAACTAGGGAAGTCTGAACAGGTAAAACACCTGAGCAGGCCAGCTTGTAGAAACATAATACCAGGGAATCGAACCCCGCCCTATAAACCCCAGAATAAAGGTTCCCAGACCATTGTGTGAGGTATGTACAAATATACATTTCTTTTTAAAATAGAATACATGGTCTGTAATGGACCTGTCAGTTACGTTAAATAGTGCCGGAACCTTTTGCCGCCTGAGGCAAATCGGTCCGTAACACTATTTTGCCCGGAATAACCACTTCCGAGCACCCAAGTTAATTCGGCCGAATGAACTTGGGTGCTCGGAAGTGGTTATTCCGGGCAAAATAGTGTTACGGACCGATTTGCCTCAGGCGGCAAAAGGTTCCGGCACTATTTAACGTAACTAAAACCTGGCCTCGTGGAGGGGGGACGAAGAGCCCGAGACATCCGCCTAGGCCGCTGAGCACGCACCACTAAATGCGCCGGAGCTGCCTCAGTGAGGATTCGAACCCCTGACCTCCAAGGTGCACAGGTTTTAGTTACGTTAAATAGTGCCGGAACCTTTTGCCGCCTGAGGCAAATCGGGCCGGAACACTATTTTGCCCGGAATAACCACTTCCGAGCACCCAAGTTAATTCGGCCGAATGAACTTGGGTGCTCGGAAGTGGTTATTCCGGGCAAAATAGTGTTACGGACCGATTTGCCTCAGGCGGCAAAAGGTTCCGGCACTATTTAACCTAACTAAAACCCGTGCACCTTGGAGGTCAGGGGTTCGAATCCTCACTGAGGCAGCTCCGGCGCATTTAGTGGTGCGTGCTCAGCGGCCTAGGCGGATGTCTCGGGCTCTTCGTCCCCCTCCACGAGGCCAGGTTTTAGTTAGGTTAAATAGTGCCGGAACCTTTTGCCGCCTGAGGCAAATCGGTCCGTCACACTATTTTGCCCGGAATAACCACTTCCGAGCACCCAAGTTCATTCGGCCGAATTAACTTGGGTGCTCGGAAGTGGTTATTCCGGGCAAAATAGTGTGACGGACCGATTTGCCTCAGGCGGCAAAAGGTTCCGGCACTATTTAACGTAACTAAAACCTGTGCACCTTGGAGGTCAGGGGTTCGAATCCTCACTGAGGCAGCTCCGGCGCATTTAGTGGTGCGTGCTCAGCGGCCTAGGCGGATGTCTCGGGCTCTTCGTCCCCCCTCCACGAGGCCAGGTTTTAGTTACGTTAAATAGTGCCGGAACCTTTTGCCGCCTGAGGCAAATCGGTCCGTCACACTATTTTGCCCGGAATAACCACTTCCGAGCACCCAAGTTAATTCGGCCGAATTAACTTGGGTGCTCGGAAGTGGTTATTCCGGGCAAAATAGTGTGACGGACCGATTTGCCTCAGGCGGCAAAAGGTTCCGGCACTATTTAACGTAACTCTGTCAACCTTGTGTAGTCAACAGCATGAACCCCAGCCAAAACCTGGCTGTATCCTGATTAAAATCAGAGTGAGTGTACCATGGTCCATGAGCCTTAGTACAGACTAAGATACAGGTATTATGCCAGTCACAATGCTGACACTACCACACAATCTGCTCTCCAATGCCCTATAACCAGGCACCAGCTTAGACAGCTTGCTGAGATGGGTCCATCAGAGACTGAAGAACCTTGTATTGCACTGCTGCCTTCTGCACTAGCTTGGTCAAAGCATCAGCAGGATTGTCAACCCCAGGGATATGCTCAATATTGGCCAAGGAGGACAATTCCTTAAGAAGGAGATAATCCAAGTCCCTACTTCTGGCCATCTGCCTGTGCACAAACTGCACCATCCCCATGGAGTCTGTTTTGAGAAGAGTGGTAACCTGAAGTGGCCAAGGAGTGTTAGAAGTCATCTGATGAAGCAACTCCTTCAGATAAAGGCTTGTGTGAATGCCTTCACAAATAGCCCTGCATTCTGCCACATCACTACTGACAGCCACCCGTTTGTGCAGGCGACTGAACCAGCTCACCAAACTCCCCAGGCCTTCCTGTCTGAGCACAAAGAGCCCTGCAGCCCTGCCCCTGACCTTGGAGACCTGCCTGCTGTCCATTGAGCTATCCACATACAGCTCCATGCAAATGGGTTGTGATAAATCCACTGCAGACAACAGAATGCCAGACGAAGCCCTGACCTGATCAGCCACCTTGGCAGACCCTAGCTCTGTCAGCATGTCATCAGGCAACCTGGCTATGACCATAAGGTCTGGCCTGGAAATGCCTGCCACCCAAGCAACCATGCCCCTCACCATGGGACACAGTGCCTGTGTGATGACTGGAGGAAGCTTGCTAATGAGGGTCTCTTGATAATCGTTGCCCCCCACCAGCAGCATACGCCACTCCCCCCCTTCTTCACCAGTGTGGCCTCCATGCCCACAAACAGGAGAGGCTCATTCTCCACCTGCCATTGCTCCCTACCCAGAGGAAACTTGGATTTAATGATGGAGATCAGCTCCTTAAGCCACGACGTGGGAGCTATCAGATGTAGGTCATCCCCGTGCAGCGAAGCATACACTGGTAGGCCTTCCCATTGCCCCAGAAACAGACAGGGGTCTACAGTTACAGGAGAAACCTTCAAGTTGCAATGCTCCTTCAGGAAACGGTTGAGAGTCTCCCTCCAGATTATTGGACTTGACCTCAGGCCCTCCAGGCCCTTGAGGATTTTAAGGAACTCAGTGTGAATGTCCCTTTTCCATACAGCAGGCACCCTGACATAGAAAGGCGTCTTGCCCTCCCACTTTTCCTGTGCCACATCTGCATCCCCCTCCAGAAATGCCCTCTTGAAGTCTACCACCACTGAGCCATAGTCCAAGCCCTTGTTGAGAAGGCCTAGAAAGACACACAGCAGCAGCCTCCAAGTATCATGCAGCATGCCAGGGGTATACAACTCCTCAGCAGTGCACTCACCAGTACCCTTGAACTCATTCAGCACTGGCCTGACATGTGGTACCTTGACCCCGTCCACCTCCTTCATCTTGATGACAAACTTGAGCTTGAGTAGACGTCGTGCAGGAGGCAGGTCATTGACAGGTTCCACGCATTTCTTGGAGATCCAGTCCTCCCCAGATTTAATCAGACCCAGTGTGACCTGGGGACACATAATGGGAGAGTGTCAAGGACATGGTCCTTGTATTTGTACCCACCTGACCTGGCTAGATAGATAGAGGCTCTTGTACAGGAGCCACTGTTCTTTATCCCGTTGGATTTGGCCTACAAATGAGAAAGTTGTGGCCAGTTTTAGTAATCAGGGATTAGTACCTATGCCAAGTGGATCCTTATAGGCAGCTGACAAATCTGTCTATGTCAGCTGACCTATGACATGTCAGATGAGAATCTATGACAGGACAGCTGACTGATTGACATGTACACTGTGCATGTCAGATGTGGCGCTGATATGTTCACGCCAGATTTACTTCATCATCATCAGATCACACATAGAGAGATCTTTTATTAAATAGTTAGATTACTGTGCAGCAGTTACAAGTTAAGACTGTACATCAGTTACAAGATAAGGCTGTACAGCAGTTACAAGATAAGATTTATTCTTGTCTAGATCTGATTGGTAGCCTGTACACTGACCTAACCTGATTGGTGGCCTGAGTATTACATGAGAATATTCCTAGGCACATTCCTAGCCAGCCAATCAGGTCATTCCAGTTTTCTGCCTGTGTTTTTTCCTCGAGTTAATAAAACAACTGAGGAGCCTTGCCAAAGGTACTCCTCACTATCATTCTGCCTCAAACTGAGTCTCTGTCTCTTTGCTTCCATCCTCCATAGCCTGTACCTGCAAGGACAGGCACATTTGGGTTCCAATCACAAGCATTGTAGAAGGCAAACCCATTAGTTCTTTCAACATGGTATCGGAGGTTTGATGCCTACCCTGCATTTGAGGAGCAGAGACATTCATCTGACTACCCCAGAGACAACACCCAGACCCAGATCAACCATGGAGGATCAAGACACCCAAACTGCTACCAGACAGCCTGACTACACCTCTCTTGTTTCAACAGTTGCCAAGAGCTGCAAGAAATTTGTTGGTGCAGCTGGTGATGATTACAGCAAGTGGGAGGAGTGGAAGAATTGTTTTTGGCTGTTGTCAGTCTTTTCAGTTTGGATGCTGTCCTGCTGGGCACTGAGGAGAATGACAGGGCTGATAAGGCCCTGTGGGCAGCTTTGCTCACCTGTCTAACAGGTGAAGCTGCACGCCTAATGGCCACTGTGGCCAACAAAACTGGTAGCCAAGCATGGCAGTGTCTCATGGAGAACTATGAGCAAACCAGGCTAACCAAGAGTCACAGGTTTGAGCTGAGGAGCAAGCTGCACCGCCTACAGAAGCTTCCTAACGAGACCATGCAACAGCTCGTGAGGAGGGCGGAGCTTCTACGTGCTGACTACCAGGCTGCAGGGGGAGTCATCCAGGACCGTGATTTTGCTGCCATTCTACTGGGAGCACTGACAGACGAGTACCGCCCTGCGCTGGTGTCTGTAAGGTTCAACGAGGAGGACCCACTACCTGTGGTGAAGAGGGCACTCATGGAGGCGGAGGATCTGCTCAAGGGGGGACGTGCTGTGGTGAAAAAGGAGAGTGCTGGCACTGGCCAGGCCTACCACACCAACAGCAAGGGGAACGGGGGGACCAAGAAATGCAGTCACTGTGGCCTGTCAAATCACAAGGACAAAGACTGCTGGAAGGAGCATCCTGAGAAGGCCCCACGCTGGTACCCCAACCAGCACAGGGGGGGCAAGGGCGGCAACCGAGGGAACCAGAGCAAGGGACGCAACGCACCTGCTGGATCCGCTGCCAACGCAACTCAGGAGGCGGCTGAACTGCCGCCTGGCTTCTGCATGGTCACCATCGCCGAGGAGTCGCCGTCGACGCCGCTGGAGGCTGCTGCTCTCACGCAGTATACGGGCGACAAACTCAACTGGGTGCTGGACTCGGCTGCGAGCAGCCACATGTCCCCGTGCCGTTCTGACTTCGTGTCACTTATCCCCCACAACAGGCAGATCGTCGGATCAGGCGGCGACCTGCAAGCTGCTGGAGTTGGCACAGTTTCTGTGCATTTGCCGGGGAGCGAGCTCCGACTGGATGGAGCCCTTCTGGTCCCCGAGCTGCCCGTTCGGGTGCTCTCTGTTGGAGCGCTCGTGAAGGCTGGCCACAAGCTGGATTTCAACCAGGAAATCGCTGTGGTGGACAACAAGGCGCACAAGATGGAGCAGAGGGACAACGTCTACGTGTTACCTGCTCTCAACAAGAAGGCGGCGCTGGCGGCCACGACCGTGCGGCCGTTGGGGTCGCTGTGGAGCGCTGGCCTGCCAGTGGCGGCCATGTCCAAGACGCTGGGCTTTCTGCCTGGCTTTTCGCGGCCTTTGGGGCTGCAGGCTTCTTCCCGAGGCGCTTTGCTGCGCCCGGTGTCGTCGCCACTGTCGTGTGGCGGCAAGGGCGGTTTTTCCGCTGACAAACCTGCAATTGTGCAGGATTTTGGCGTGGTGGGGACGGCAAGGAATGGGATCGGCTTAGTACCGGTCGTTGGGGCACACGGGGAGGACGGTTCCTGGAGTTCTGCGTCGGGCAGTACTACTTATAGCCCTCTCGTGCCAGATCAGGTGGACTCTGCTCCACCAGTTTCCCTGACCCCTCCAGCGGCGAGCTCACCTGGCTTGCCGTTGTCCATGGATGTCAACCTACGTGGCGTGCTGGGAGAGCTTCCCCAGCCTGGCATCGTTTGGCCTACTAGTGCCAACACGCAGACGTCACCAAGCCTGCTGCGTGACGGTTTCGCTCCCTGGCCAGAATCAAGTGGGGGTTTGGCGTGGCGCGTCTCGGGCGCCAGCATTTTGGATTTTGCTGCGGGGGGAATTCCTGGTGAGGGGAGGCCACCAGATGCACCAAGTCCAAGCCCAGTCCTGGAGCCAAGTCCTGGAGCTGGAGTCGTCGGCTGCCACGTGTCCCTGTCAATTTGGGACTGTGCTGAGCCAACAAGTTGCCGGCACAAGTGCTGCCTTGAGCACTAAGGCGGTCGGTGCGGGAGCCCTGCTTCCGCTATTTTCATGGCGATTTTTGGGGATGCGCTATGGTCACGTTCGTTGGGAATTTGATAGCTAGCTTAACTAACCCCTTATGATCTCAAGTCGCCACTGTTTTTCGTTCGTGAAAAATTGCTTTAGACACGAATATTTTGTGGTCTATTGTGCTGTTAGGTGCGGGGTCCTTCCGGCCTTATGCATCTCGCATAGTCTTGTTTTGTTTCTGCTAGACTTTTTCATAGCGCTTCGTCGGGATGCGTTATTTGAGTTCTAGACCACCTGTGTTCATCGTCCCCATGACGTTCTTCTACCAGCAATGGTATGTTTTCCAAGTTCTTTGTAATCTTGGTACGTTTGGCTAGCGCCGGTTTGCTGGCCATGTCTCCGTTCTTGCTGACCCTTTTTGTGGTCAATCTGCACGTTCATTTCATGTCGTGTGTGTTGCCCATTCTTAGGGCATACTTTCTCGTTGCATGCTAGGTTTGTTCATGCAGTTTGCGGTTGTGTCTTTTGTACATAGCCTGCGTTTGTGCTCCTGACTTTGTCGTCGCTTCATGTCCCGTTTTTAGTCGCTTTCAACTATCGTTGGTTAATCAGAGCTGTCTTTTCAGTTCGTTCATGTTGGCTAATGCTAAGATCCATGACTATGTCGGTTTATGTTAGTTACCTGTGTGATTAAGGTGTGTCAGGACTACGTGTTCTGCTCCTTGTTCACCGTTGGTGCTCTGCCGTAGGTCGGATGCTTTATGTCGTTAATCACATGTTTTATGCGTTAATCATACATCATGTCCCCTGCATTGTCTAAGAGTTTGCCTGTGTTAGAGCATTTTGTGTGCTTCTTCATGTTTTCAGGCGACGCTAGAGTGAGGGGGGTGTGATCCAAAGCGCATCTTCCCAACGAAGTTTTTGACTTGGCAACACATGCTAGTTGCTGGGCGATGCGGCAATCTTTCCTGCTGCTTTCGTTGGACACTCGGCGCGTCACCGGTCCGGAGTTCCAGTTTCCAGTTTCCGTGGAGATCGTCTTTTGACTACTTTGACCACGGTGTTTGCTAGCGAGGGGGGTGGATGTTTTTCGCCCACTTACCCGTGATCAGTTAGTGTTTGATCCTTACCACTGGCCTGGGTTGCATCCCATTTTTGGTTTGGTGCCATGTGGGTAAGGGGGGTGTCAAGGTTGTACCCAAATGTCACCTTGATAGTGAGTACTGAATTTAATTCTAGAGTCCTATGTTTGGTCAAGGCTTGACTGGCTGAGAGCTTTTCCTCTAAGTGTTATACTTGACAGGATAGCACTAGAGCAAGGTCATGTGTTGTAAGGGGGGTGTCAAGGACATGGTCCTTGTATTTGTACCCACCTGACCTGGCTAGATAGATAGAGGCTCTTGTACAGGAGCCACTGTTCTTTATCCCGTTGGATTTGGCCTACAAATGAGAAAGTTGTGGCCAGTTTTAGTAATCAGGGATTAGTACCTATGCCAAGTGGATCCTTATAGGCAGCTGACAAATCTGTCTATGTCAGCTGACCTATGACATGTCAGATGAGAATCTATGACAGGACAGCTGACTGATTGACATGTACACTGTGCATGTCAGATGTGGCGCTGATATGTTCACGCCAGATTTACTTCATCATCATCAGATCACACATAGAGAGATCTTTTATTAAATAGTTAGATTACTGTGCAGCAGTTACAAGTTAAGACTGTACATCAGTTACAAGATAAGGCTGTACAGCAGTTACAAGATAAGATTTATTCTTGTCTAGATCTGATTGGTAGCCTGTACACTGACCTAACCTGATTGGTGGCCTGAGTATTACATGAGAATATTCCTAGGCACATTCCTAGCCAGCCAATCAGGTCATTCCAGTTTTCTGCCTGTGTTTTTTTTCCTCGAGTTAATAAAACAACTGAGGAGCCTTGCCAAAGGTACTCCTCACTATCATTCTGCCTCAAACTGAGTCTCTGTCTCTTTGCTTCCATCCTCCATAGCCTGTACCTGCAAGGACAGGCACATTTGGGTTCCAATCACAAGCATTGTAGAAGGCAAACCCATTAGTTCTTTCAACAGAGAGGACATGAGCTTCACCAGGCCTTGGTAGTTTATAGGGCTGTGTCCAGCAAGTGAGTGAGGACCAATGCCCAAACTGCTTGGATGACTAGCAGCTGGCAATATGAGGTCATCAACCAAGGGCTCCTGCCCCTGGCACACTTGCACACGCTTAACCGTCCTGGTTACTGCACGTGATAGGTGAGTGGTCCTGAAATTAATCAGTGGGACCTGACCAGCCCCTTCCTTAGTCAGGAGAGAGGACGTGATCACTACCCCATCCTGGCATAGGAAATTCTGCCCCAGAAGAGCAGGTCCCTGATAGCCCTCCAAGACACAAAAAGCAGTGTCCTGTCCAAGGATAGGAATGGATACCTCACCCAGTACCTTCACGTGTACCCCGCCACTGAAGTCAGACACAAACTGATAGCTGGGTTCAGTCATGCTGTACCCTGCTGCAGCTCTGGTCCCAATGATGGAAACCTGAGAATTAGTGTCTACCTCTAAGGCAGTGTCCAGCCCCAGATTGCCATGCCACCTGAGCTTGGCTACCTTGGGCTGCTTCTTGGCCCTTTGCAGAGCCCCAATTAATCCAGCCAAACTTGTCCCCCTGGGCTTGGTTAGAGCCTTGGGCTTGACAGTTGACTCCCCAGCTGTTGACCTTGCAGCCTGTTCAACAGGTACCTCTGCAACCTGGCCAGGGCTGACAGATTCCCCTGCAACAGATGTGGTCGTTGCATCAGTGATGTCACTTGGGACCTGAAAATCCTGCAGGTCCTGTGAGCCTTGTGCCTGACTGCCCTCATTCATCAGGTTAGGCTTGACATATGACCAACTCAGCCGGTGCACATGCTTTGGTTCGTCCTCCATGCTGACCAAGCATGCGTGGCTAGCTTCATCAACCTGGGTAACCACCCCAGGACTCCAGCTACCACGTTTGCCATAAAGGCTAGGTTCCTTCCAAGCTAGGACCTTCTGACCCACTTGTGGCTCCAGCATCTTCCAACCCCGGTCCTTCTCCCTCAGCTTGGCAAAGGTGACATGTGCAGCATGTTTCCAGCCCTCCAGCACATGTGGTGGGCACAGGCCATGATATAGACCCATTGGGCTGACAGCAACTCCATCATAGTAGAAGTTAACCCTGCTGTTCAGCTGCTGCTCCACGTTCCTCAGCCATGCACTCCTGACAAGTGCAGGTGCAGATAAGGGTACCCAGTCTTCAGAGATAATCAATTTCTTGACCTCCTGGATTGCCCTCTCTATAGCACCCTGCTGCCCATGAGCCTCCCTAGGTGTAACCAGCAACTCAGGAAGGGTGGGATCACCCTTGAGATGCTGAAACTGCATGTCCACCTGGATCCTTGTGGTAGGAAACTTGGCTCTTACATTCTGCAGGGCAGCCAGCAAGTACCTGTTCTTCATAGAAGGTAAATGCTCCAGCACCTTGTATTTTGTGTACCTGTCCACGCACACCAACAGTTGCATGCCCCTGATGTGTTGGATATCACACTGCAGATCACCAATGCTCTGAGGTATAGCTTTGGCATGTGATTTCCTGGGCTTGTTGGAGGACAACTGGCACTTACACCGTGAGGCAGCTTGCTGACACGCCTTAAGAAGGGGTGCCCTGCCCATACGGAAGGCAAAGTTGTTTGACAGAGAAGTGGCATGCCCAAACATGTTGTGGATTCGGGCACCCAACTCCTGGTACACAGAGGAAGCAGTCCCTGGCACAGTCAGGACTGTGCTGTCAGGTTGTCCAGCATCACCATGCTGTCTTCCATCCTGTTCTGACTCAGAGTCTGAGTCACCCTGCTCATGCCCAACACCTGGACCGCCAGCAGGGACCACATGCATACCACCAGAGGCCTTCACACCCCTCTGTGGTTGTACATTGGTTTCTCTCAAAATGAGAGGTCCACCCTCGTGCCCAGCACAAGGATGCATGGGGTCAGACATTCTTACAGCTGCACCAGCTGTCAAGGACGTCTTCATAGGAACCTGTACCTCTCCAGGTGACCTGGGGCCACCATGAACCTGGAGATCACCCTCTTGTTGCCCAGATATAAAATCTGCATTGGAGCACCTGGCCTCCCCCTTGGGTGAATTAAGGTGTGTAGGGGTTGCCTCAGACAGTCACTGCTCCTTGTTGTCTTCTTGCTGACTGCCCTTTGAAGGCTGGCCTGCCTGGGACTTGTTGTTGTTCTTGTTGTTGTTTTTCTTGTTGCTGCCCTGGCCCTGGGTCTTCTTGAAGCTGGGACACTCCTTCTTGATGTGCCCCCACCCCTTGCACAGGTAGCACTGGATCTTTGACTTGCCCTGGCCTCCTCCCCCGTTGTCAGGCGCGTTACCCTGCCTGGGCTTACCACCCACCCTCCTGAACACCGACTTGGCATGTGATTGCCCGTCAGGGTCGGGTGAATGGTTGGCCTTCCGCTTGTTGTGGTTGCCCCCACGTCCTCCTTGGCTTCTGTCAGCCTCAGACGTCTTGGAGCCCCCCTGGGCACGCCCACCTGCGTGGGTAGCCTTCACAGCTGGCATTCCACCCTCAAACAGCTCCTCTGCCTCGAGTGCTTGTTTGATTATGACCTTGTAGGCCTTGAGGGTAGAGTGTGGGGCACACATGACCTTTAAAGAGCCACGTGTTGCCTTGTCCAGCCCAGAAACCTTGAGCCAGTTTGTCAGGGCTATGCTGTCAGCGACATTGAAGCCGTGAGCCCTGCCCTCCTCAACCATTTTACAATAATTGAGGAAGTTCTGGATAAGGTCTCCCTTAACCTCCCACCCTTGGTATTTATCCTGCCAATGGATCCCCACTTTCTTCCGTTGATCCTCTAGCAGCTCCCTCAGCTCTGCCACGTAGACTGCCCAGGCCTTGTTGGCCTTCTTGCACTCTCTAGTGAGGTCTTTAATCTGATCTGTGCACTTGCCAAAAGTCTGGCTGCCTATCCAGATCTGATAATAGTTTGTACCCCGTACAAGCTTGGAAACCCCTCTAGTCCTTCCACAAACTCCTCTGCCTGCTTTGGCTTTGAGTCTGAAGTGACAGGTTGCAGCTGATTAACAATAAGGAGACCCTGTGTGGTGAGATCATATCCAGAGACAGCATGTGTAGTATTATTATTCAAAGGGATATTAGTGATTTCTCCGGTGACCCCCACGTCATCTACGTGAGCGGTCCCGCTACCAGCACCCCCATTATTATTCCCACTGGCTAGGCCCTTGCTACGGCGTCCCTCAGCCATGGTAAACTACACTAGCTGTGTATGGCCCTGAGCTAAGCAGCTGGAAAACAAAAAGACAGGTAGATATGTACAATCTGTCAAAAAGCCGCCTGCCCCGGTGCCGACCGCGCCACCATGCCGAATTCAGTCGAGACCACGAAAATCGCAGTAGTCGTAGTCGTAAATTGGATCGTTGGCGACAGGCGCAGGCGCCTCCTGGCCTTGCCCAACCTCAATCGTCACCGGAGTTTCGATGACGATGGGGTCCAACCGACGTCCCGTCACCGGATCAATGCGGCGACGACGGCGGCGGGTGACGATGCGGAGCGGGTTGGTAAGAATCGTTAGAAAATCCCACCCGTCCGGCGCCCACTCTCGCAATGCAGACAAGAACGCGACAAGATTGAGCAGCAATTGCCGCTCACGCGTCCGGAAGCCTCGCGACAGCAACTGCAGAATCGCAAGGTCTTGAAACAGGTTGGTCGTAATCGTCGGAATGACGCCCGAACGAACCGACAGCCAGTTAGCGAGATTGCGCTGGTAACCTGTAAGCGATGAAACCGCGTTGTCGATCTCCTCAGAGACCTCGGCAACCGCGCTGGGCGCTTGCAACCCCGCCCGGGTATGGACCTCGAAGTCCGCGAGCAAAGCTCGAATGGAATCAAGGTAATCGCGAAACCCCGAAACAATCGAAGGTTGCGGAGGCGGGGGCGGCAGTCGTAGGTTTTGCAGCAGTGCCTGCTGCTGAGCGCGTAGCTCCGCACTGGACGCTACCGCCTGGTCAACAACACGCTGCCACGCCGGATTAAGAACCGGACGATCTTCACGAACAGGAGTCGTCGAAGGACCAGCCGGAGATTCGGCGATGTCCGCTGGACTGCCCAAAATTTCAGAATCCCTCGGAATGCGGAACTCCATCGAGTCCGGCATTTTTCTTGGTACGAAGATTGTAATACGAGTTGAATGAGAGTTTACCACCGAGGGAATCCATGGCTCTTGCAGGAAAGTTGCCTTTATTATAATGAGCAAACACAGACGTAAGTCACGTCAAGTCCGAGACTGCACGTAGCACAGACGACAGGGTCGTTATGCCAAGAGAGCGTGCACGCAAGAGCTAGCGTCCCGGTGCGACCAAGTCACACATATAGCTTGCTAGGGACGCGTCCAAGTATTCAGCTGCACTGTCACAGCTGAACTGTCAATCAATTGATTACACAGACTCTGGCACGCCTTTGGCGCGCAGATCTATCAATTGTCCATACGGCTAGTCCTGTGGACCTATCCGTACACTAGTCAGCATCAATTGTCTCATAGGTCCTGGCGCGCTACAGTGCGCCTACCTATCAATTGACCATCAAGTCCTGTACAAGTCCTGTCAACGTCCTGCGGACTATCAAAGTGACACTTGTACATCCTGTGTCCGTACGCGCCCACAGTGGCGCGCCGGGTACTGTCGGCACAGCCTAGGAAACGTCATAACTTTTACGTTCCTTAACCAAATGAGGCGTTCAAGGTGCCGTTGGAAAGAGCGTAACAATCTCTATCCATCTAACGTAAATCCTTTACGTTAACTGCAGCCGCCCCTTGCGTGCGCGGTGGATGTACTTTGTGAGCTCACGCTCGTTCTATCTATGACCTGCGGAAGTCTCAAAGGGGGAGGGGAGGCCGCAGTAGACAGGTCTGACTAGGTAGCCAGTACTAGGGGGGGGGGGTACGGTGTTGTGGGGGGGGGGTACCGGGGACGGTACTGTGGACCGGGTCCAATTTGTGTTGTGGACCGGGGGCAGTCCTGTGGACCGGGGACGGCGCGGCGCCACTGGCCTGTTGGTCAGTGGGCTGGCGTCCGTCACCCCACCTACGACTAGGTAGACGGTGGATACTTAGGGTTGTGGCGGGGCAACAACCACTCCTCTTTGCAGCTGTGTCGACGGCCCACTGACGGCGTGTGTGCACTGCTATGGCGGTGCCGAATGTAAATCACAGCTACCGGCCTCCGAATTATTATTCGGGGGCCTGTTTTATTTAAGGTTATGACGGCTCAGCGCGACGGGGGTCGGCAGCACCCCAATAACTTGCCGTTCGAAGTGCAGGCGGTAGCTGCCAGTGCCAGATTGCTTTATTTCTGCTGCGTTGTACTCGCCACCCCGGGCTCGCGGGAGGGGTCTGGATAGACGCGGGAGTGACTCTTGATCGGACAACTAAAGCGGGGCAGTCGTGGTGCTAGGGTGGCAACAGCTACAGGCGGAGGGGGAATACGCCGCAGGCAAGTTCGTTGTGTATCGTATGTGCTGGGCCTGGCTAATGAATATCGTCAAGAATAGTGCATGAGCGCGCTATACGAGCATGGGAAGAAGGGGGAATCGAGCCCCCAGGCCAGCATAGGAGCGGGGTGGCTGCAGCCCCAGCGCCAGGGGGGGCAGCACCCTAAACAGCCTAACATTTCCTCGTGCCAAGTGAGGCGATAGCGGCCGGCGGCCAGCGCGGAATGGCGGGGTCGTTGCCGCGTAATTTAAGCGGGGACGAGTTGTTGGGACTGACGGTGTACAGCGGGGAAGGGGAAGGATGTTAGGGCGGGGCGATAGCGGATCCCAGACGCAGCTGCGTCATTGGGGTGCCGGGGGTGCTATGCCTGTGAAGAAAGGTGTACAAAGAATTGCCGAGCCTGCAGGGGTGGCTGCCGAGGGCAGTGCCCACATGGGTGAGAACCCCCCGCAGTGGGGGGTCCCTACGGGGATACTTTTGGCTTCCCCCTTGTATTGCCGCCTGGTTAATGAAGCACTGGTAGCGGCAGGGGACAAGGGGGGCGACGAGAAGTCTGGGCCATACGACAGCTTGCGGCCAAGTGGCCAGGTAGTGGGTGCGGGATGTTACAAAGCCCAGGTCCTCTTGACTGGCCCAGGTCCTTATGACTGGTATGATGTTTCGGCCCTTGTTGTGTGGCCTAGTTAGCTTAGAAACTGCAGATTCTTAGGTTAGCTAATGGCTTGGACGTGTGCCTAACACGTATTTGTAATAAACATGTTTCTCTGGCAGCCCCTCACTCCAATGGAACTAAAGCAGCAATTGGATTTTGTGAGCTCACGCTCGTTCTATCTATGACCTGCGGAAGTCTCAAAGGGGGAGGGGAGGCCGCAGTAGACAGGTCTGACTAGGTAGCCAGTACTAGGGGGGGGGGTACGGTGTTGTGGGGGGGGGGGTACCGGGGACGGTACTGTGGACCGGGTCCAATTTGTGTTGTGGACCGGGGGCAGTCCTGTGGACCGGGGACGGCGCGGCGCCACTGGCCTGTTGGTCAGTGGGCTGGCGTCCGTCACCCCACCTACGACTAGGTAGACGGTGGATACTTAGGGTTGTGGCGGGGCAACAACCACTCCTCTTTGCAGCTCCCACCCACCCACCCTTGCTGCCAGACGGATGTTACAAAGCCCAGGTCCTCTTGACTGGCCCAGGTCCTTATGACTGGTATGATGTTTCGGCCCTTGTTGTGTGGCCTAGTTAGCTTAGAAACTGCAGATTCTTAGGTTAGCTAATGGCTTGGACGTGTGCCTAACACGTATTTGTAATAAACATGTTTCTCTGGCAGCCCCTCACTCCAATGGAACTAAAGCAGCAATTGGATGTGTGTGTGCAGTTGCCCCTTGCGTGCGCGGTGGATGTACGTGTGTGTGCAGCCGCCCCTTGCGTGCGCGGTGTGTGTACATGTGAGTGCAGCTGCCCCAAGCGTGCGCGGTGTGTGTACATGTGTGTGCAGTTGCCCCTTGCGTGCGCGGTGGATGTACGTGTGTGTGCAGCCGCCCCTTGCGTGCGCGGTGTAGGTACGTGTGTGTGCAGCCGCCCCAAGCGTGCGCGGTGTGTGTACGTGTGTGTGCAGTTGCCCCTTGCGTGCGCGGTGTGTGTACATGTGTGTGCAGTTGCCCCTTGCGTGCGCGGTGTATGTACGTGTGTGTGCAGCCGGCCCTTGCGTGCGCGGTGGATGTACGTGTGTGTGCAGCCGGCCCTTGCGTGCATGGTGTGTGTACGTGTGTGTGCAGCCGGCCCTTGCGTGCGCGGTGGATGTACATGTGTGTGCAGTCGCCCCTTGCGTGCGCGGTGTGTGTACATGTGAGTGCAGCTGCCCCAAGCGTGCGCGGTGTATGTACGTGTGTGTGCAGCCGCCCCGTGGTTGCGCGGTGTATGTACATGTGTGTGCAGTTGCCCCTTGCGTGCGCGGTGGTTTTTCGTGTGTGTGCAGCCGGCCCTTGCGTGCGCGGTGTAGGTACGTGTGTGTGCAGCCGCCCCAAGCGTGCGCGGTGTGTGTACATGTGTGTGCAGTTGCCCCTTGCGTGCGCGGTGTGTGTACGTGTGTGTGCAGCCGCCCCTTGCGTGCGCGGTGGATGTACGTGTGTGTGCAGTTGCCCCTTGCGTGCGCGGTGGATGTACGTGTGTGTGCAGCCGGCCCTTGCGTGCGCGGTGTGTGTACATGTGAGTGCAGCTGCCCCAAGCGTGCGCGGTGTGTGTACATGTGTGTGCAGTTGCCCCTTGCGTGCGCGGTGTATGTACGTGTGTGTGCAGCCGCCCCGTGGTTGCGCGGTGTATGTACATGTGTGTGCAGTTGCCCCTTGCGTGCGCGGTGTATGTACGTGTGTGTGCAGCCGCCCCTTGCGTGCGCGGTGTAGGTACGTGTGTGTGCAGCCGCCCCAAGCGTGCGCGGTGTGTGTACATGTGTGTGCAGTTGCCCCTTGCGTGCGCGGTGTGTGTACGTGTGTGTGCAGCCGCCCCTTGCGTGCGCGGTGGATGTACGTGTGTGTGCAGTTGCCCCTTGCGTGCGCGGTGGTTTTTCGTGTGTGTGCAGCCGGCCCTTGCGTGCGCGGTGTGTGTACATGTGAGTGCAGCTGCCCCAAGCGTGCGCGGTGTGTGTACATGTGTGTGCAGTTGCCCCTTGCGTGCGCGGTGGATGTACGTGTGTGTGCAGCCGCCCCTTGCGTGCGCGGTGTAGGTACGTGTGTGTGCAGCCGCCCCAAGCGTGCGCGGTGTGTGTACGTGTGTGTGCAGTTGCCCCTTGCGTGCGCGGTGTGTGTACATGTGTGTGCAGTTGCCCCTTGCGTGCGCGGTGTATGTACATGTGTGTGCAGTTGCCCCTTGCGTGCGCGGTGTATGTACGTGTGTGTGCAGCCGCCCCTTGCGTGCGCGGTGTAGGTACGTGTGTGTGCAGCCGCCCCAAGCGTGCGCGGTGTGTGTACATGTGTGTGCAGTTGCCCCTTGCGTGCGCGGTGTGTGTACGTGTGTGTGCAGCCGCCCCTTGCGTGCGCGGTGGATGTACGTGTGTGTGCAGTTGCCCCTTGCGTGCGCGGTGGATGTACGTGTGTGTGCAGCCGCCCCTTGCGTGCGCGGTGTGTGTACATGTGAGTGCAGCTGCCCCAAGCGTGCGCGGTGTGTGTACATGTGTGTGCAGTTGCCCCTTGCGTGCGCGGTGGATGTACGTGTGTGTGCAGCCGCCCCTTGCGTGCGCGGTGTAGGTACGTGTGTGTGCAGCCGCCCCAAGCGTGCGCGGTGTGTGTACGTGTGTGTGCAGTTGCCCCTTGCGTGCGCGGTGTGTGTACATGTGTGTGCAGTTGCCCCTTGCGTGCGCGGTGTATGTACGTGTGTGTGCAGCCGGCCCTTGCGTGCGCGGTGGATGTACGTGTGTGTGCAGCCGGCCCTTGCGTGCATGGTGTGTGTACGTGTGTGTGCAGCCGGCCCTTGCGTGCGCGGTGGATGTACATGTGTGTGCAGTCGCCCCTTGCGTGCGCGGTGTGTGTACATGTGAGTGCAGCTGCCCCAAGCGTGCGCGGTGTATGTACGTGTGTGTGCAGCCGCCCCGTGGTTGCGCGGTGTATGTACATGTGTGTGCAGTTGCCCCTTGCGTGCGCGGTGTATGTACGTGTGTGTGCAGCCGGCCCTTGCGTGCGCGGTGTAGGTACGTGTGTGTGCAGCCGCCCCAAGCGTGCGCGGTGTGTGTACATGTGTGTGCAGTTGCCCCTTGCGTGCGCGGTGTGTGTACGTGTGTGTGCAGCCGCCCCTTGCGTGCGCGGTGGATGTACGTGTGTGTGCAGCCGGCCCTTGCGTGCATGGTGTGTGTACGTGTGTGTGCAGCCGGCCCTTGCGTGCGCGGTGGATGTACATGGGTGTGCAGTCGCCCCTTGCGTGCGCGGTGTAGGTACGTATGTGTGCAGCCGCCCCTTGCGTGCGCGGTGTATGTACGTGTGTGTGCAGCCGCCCCGTGGTTGCGCGGTGTATGTACATGTGTGTGCAGTTGCCCCTTGCGTGCGCGGTGTATGTACGTGTGTGTGCAGCCGCCCCTTGCGTGCGCGGTGTATGTACGTGTGTGTGCAGTTGCCCCTTGCGTGCGCGGTGGATGTACGTGTGTGTGCAGCCGGCCCTTGCGTGTGCGGTGTGTGTACATGTGAGTGCAGCTGCCCCAAGCGTGCGCGGTGTGTGTACATGTGTGTGCAGTTGCCCCTTGCGTGCGCGGTGGATGTACGTGTGTGTGCAGCCGCCCCTTGCGTGCGCGGTGTAGGTACGTGTGTGTGCAGCCGCCCCAAGCGTGCGCGGTGTGTGTACATGTGTGTGCAGTTGCCCCTTGCGTGCGCGGTGTGTGTACGTGTGTGTGCAGCCGCCCCTTGCGTGCGCGGTGTATGTACGTGTGTGTGCAGTTGCCCCTTGCGTGCGCGGTGGATGTACGTGTGTGTGCAGCCGGCCCTTGCGTGTGCGGTGTGTGTACATGTGAGTGGAGCTGCCCCAAGCGTGCGCGGTGTGTGTACATGTGTGTGCAGTTGCCCCTTGCGTGCGCGGTGGATGTACGTGTGTGTGCAGCCGCCCCTTGCGTGCGCGGTGTAGGTACATGTGTGTGCAGCCGCCCCAAGCGTGCGCGGTGTGTGTACATGTGTGTGCAGCCGCCCCTTGCGTGCGCGGTGTAGGTACGTGTGTGTGCAGCCGCCCCAAGCGTGCGCGGTGTGTGTACATGTGTGTGCAGTTGCCCCTTGCGTGCGCGGTGTGTGTACGTGTGTGTGCAGCCGCCCCTTGCGTGCGCGGTGTATGTACGTGTGTGTGCAGTTGCCCCTTGCGTGCGCGGTGGATGTACGTGTGTGTGCAGCCGGCCCTTGCGTGTGCGGTGTGTGTACATGTGAGTGCAGCTGCCCCAAGCGTGCGCGGTGTGTGTACATGTGTGTGCAGTTGCCCCTTGCGTGCGCGGTGGATGTACGTGTGTGTGCAGCCGCCCCTTGCGTGCGCGGTGTAGGTACATGTGTGTGCAGCCGCCCCAAGCGTGCGCGGTGTGTGTACGTGTGTGTGCAGTTGCCCCTTGCGTGCGCGGTGTGTGTACATGTGTGTGCAGTTGCCCCTTGCGTGCGCGGTGTATGTACGTGTGTGTGCAGCCGGCCCTTGCGTGCGCGGTGTGTGTACATGTGAGTGCAGCTGCCCCAAGCGTGCGCGGTGTGTGTACATGTGTGTGCAGTTGCCCCTTGCGTGCGCGGTGGATGTACGTGTGTGTGCATGCCGGCCCTTGCGTGCATGGTGTGTGTACGTGTGTGTGCAGCCGCCCCTTGCGTGCGCGGTGTGTGTACGTGTGTGTGCACTCGCCCCTTGCGTGCGCGGTGGATGTACAGGTGTGTGCAGCCGCCCCTTGCGTGCATGGTGTATGTACATGTGTGTGCAGCCGCCCCTTGCGTGCGCGGTGGATGTACATGTGTGTGCAGCCGAACCTTGCGTGCATGGTGTGTGTACCTGTGCGTGAAGTCGCTCCTTGCGTGCATGGTGTGTGTACGTGTGTGTGCAGCCGCCCCTTGCGTGCATGGTGTATGTACATGTGAGTGCCGTTGCCCCTTGCGTGCGCGGTGTATGTACGTGTGTGTGCAGCCGTCCCTTAATTGCGTGCGCGGTGTGTGTACGTGTGTGTGCACTCGCCCCTTGCGTGCGCGGTGTATGTACGTGTGTGCAGCCGCCCCTTGCGTGCGCGGTGTATGCCAGTGTGTGTGCATGCCGGCCCTTGCGTGCAAGGTGTGTGTAAGTGTGTGTGCAGCCCCTTGCGTGCATGGTGTATGTACGTGTGTGTGCAGCTGCCCCTTGCGTGCGCGGTGTGTGTACGTGTGTGTGCAGCCGCCCCGTGGTTGCGCGGTGTATGTACATGTGTGTGCAGTTGCCCCTTGCGTGCGCGGTGTATGTACGTGTGTGTGCAGCCGCCCCTTGCGTGCGCGGTGTAGGTACGTGTGTGTGCAGCCGCCCCAAGCGTGCGCGGTGTGTGTACATGTGTGTGCAGTTGCCCCTTGCGTGCGCGGTGTATGTACGTGTGTGTGCAGCCGCCCCGTGGTTGCGCGGTGTATGTACATGTGTGTGCAGTTGCCCCTTGCGTGCGCGGTGTATGTACGTGTGTGTGCAGCCGCCCCTTGCGTGCGCGGTGTAGGTACGTGTGTGTGCAGCCGCCCCAAGCGTGCGCGGTGTGTGTACATGTGTGTGCAGTTGCCCCTTGCGTGCGCGGTGTGTGTACGTGTGTGTGCAGCCGCCCCTTGCGTGCGCGGTGGATGTACGTGTGTGTGCAGTTGCCCCTTGCGTGCGCGGTGGTTTTTCGTGTGTGTGCAGCCGGCCCTTGCGTGCGCGGTGTGTGTACATGTGAGTGCAGCTGCCCCAAGCGTGCGCGGTGTGTGTACATGTGTGTGCAGTTGCCCCTTGCGTGCGCGGTGGATGTACGTGTGTGTGCAGCCGCCCCTTGCGTGCGCGGTGTAGGTACGTGTGTGTGCAGCCGCCCCAAGCGTGCGCGGTGTGTGTACGTGTGTGTGCAGTTGCCCCTTGCGTGCGCGGTGTGTGTACATGTGTGTGCAGTTGCCCCTTGCGTGCGCGGTGTATGTACATGTGTGTGCAGTTGCCCCTTGCGTGCGCGGTGTATGTACGTGTGTGTGCAGCCGCCCCTTGCGTGCGCGGTGTAGGTACGTGTGTGTGCAGCCGCCCCAAGCGTGCGCGGTGTGTGTACATGTGTGTGCAGTTGCCCCTTGCGTGCGCGGTGTGTGTACGTGTGTGTGCAGCCGCCCCTTGCGTGCGCGGTGGATGTACGTGTGTGTGCAGTTGCCCCTTGCGTGCGCGGTGGATGTACATGTGTGTGCAGCCGCCCCTTGCGTGCGCGGTGTGTGTACATGTGAGTGCAGCTGCCCCAAGCGTGCGCGGTGTGTGTACATGTGTGTGCAGTTGCCCCTTGCGTGCGCGGTGGATGTACGTGTGTGTGCAGCCGCCCCTTGCGTGCGCGGTGTAGGTACGTGTGTGTGCAGCCGCCCCAAGCGTGCGCGGTGTGTGTACGTGTGTGTGCAGTTGCCCCTTGCGTGCGCGGTGTGTGTACATGTGTGTGCAGTTGCCCCTTGCGTGCGCGGTGTATGTACGTGTGTGTGCAGCCGGCCCTTGCGTGCGCGGTGGATGTACGTGTGTGTGCAGCCGGCCCTTGCGTGCATGGTGTGTGTACGTGTGTGTGCAGCCGGCCCTTGCGTGCGCGGTGGATGTACATGTGTGTGCAGTCGCCCCTTGCGTGCGCGGTGTGTGTACATGTGAGTGCAGCTGCCCCAAGCGTGCGCGGTGTATGAGTTGCAAATAAATGGAATGCGATGTAAATCAGAAAGCATGAAATGAACGTTGTGTTTATTGTTCTCATACGTTATTGTCGTTGCTGCATAATTCGTCTTCGTTGCGCATATATTCTATTGCGCTTGGCACCTTCATCAGTCTTGCTGAATATCCTACGTGGACATGCATTCCGTGTAGTTCAGTGCATGCCGCGTGTTAGATACTTCTAGAATCCTCTAGGAGGTACCAAGGCAGATGCGCATACATAATAGGCTGATAGTCGGCTCAGTCCTATTGACAGTACTACACCGGCCCTTGACCAGCCGGTGACGTGGAGGCCTGGGAGACGCCCACATATTCTACGTGGCGTTATCCCATTGGCGAGTACTAGTGAAGTACAGCCATTGGCCCAATACTACAATAAAGTATATTGTAGTAATCTGTACAAGATCCTCTATCTCTGAGGACCCATGTGGACCCTAGATGGGTCTCCAACCAACTCCAGCCATTCTTTCCCTTGTGAAAGTGATAAGGCTTAGATGTATTCATTGATGTTCGGCCGCACCTGGCCAGTTCACTTTCACATATGTGGGCAATGGGGACTCACTTGGGTCTTATGGAGTTTGCATCTCATCATTGCATGGTTGGTGTAACCTGCTGTAGGGAAAACCCAAATCTGAAGGAAAACCTCTTCTCCAGAGAGGACAAAACCTCCAGGGGGATAAAAACCTACAGGAGGAGCATTAGGCTCAGGCTCCCAGATTACTCCTCATGACAAGGGTTTCCCAGCCATCATGGACCGCAGCAACTGGTACCCATTAAGGGCCAGTCGTGGAAGCTTGGTCATAGCATCAGCAGGATTTGAGTGTCCTGGCAGATGTATGGTTATACAGTGGCTGGACAACTCCTTTGCCACAAGGTAGTCCAAGTCAGTAGTAGTGGCCCTCTCATTCTTGATAAAAGAGACCACGGGCTTATTATCACAATAAACCCTGACATCAATCACGGGTTGAGGTCTTATCTGACTCAGACACCATAAGAGTAGCTCTCTTATGTATATGGCATCGCGAATGCACATGGCGTATGCCCTGCACTCAGCGGTGTCAATGCCAGCAAACCGCCTCCTCTGAAGGTTACTGGACCAGTATACCAACGAGGGCTGTTTGCCTTCATTCCTGATGGTGATCAGGCATCCGGCTCTGGCACCAATCTTGTTGGCAGATCTAGACTCTTGGCTAGCATCTGTGTAGGCGTCTATGATGATGCGCCCATGCCAGTCTACACCGGACAACACCAAGTCAGGAGATTCATTGAGGCAGCTCTCCAGGCGCCTCCTTCCTTCTCCTACAACAACAGAGTCTGGCATCCTACTCTGTACTGCCAGGTCAGGGTTAGTTGTGGCAGCCAGCCAACCCAGTTGACCTTTAACCGTAGGGGCATTCTCCTCAGTTACTCTCTTGGGCAACTGAGTTATTACTTTTTCTTTATACCCCTTCGCCGATTGCAGCTTAAGATGCCATCCTTTGTCATCCTGGAAAAGGGTACAGCCAATGCCACAGTAAGGTACCTGGCTGTTTTTACTAAACCATGCTCTGGTACCAATAGGGGACTTGTCATTGAGCCTTTTATAGGTCTCATTCAACCATCCCTTGGGACCAATGCGTTGCATATCATCTCCATGTAAGGTAGCCCAGGTGGGTTGTCCTTTGGATTGCCCCACAAAGAGACAATAAGCAAGATGAGATTGTTGCATCTGACATCTCTCCTGGATGGCAGGAGCAATGGTTTCATACCAGATGACTGGACTGCTGACCAGTCCTTCCCAGCCCACTTTAGGCTGCATGTAGGGATGACCTACTTCAGCTATCCAGCATGCTGGGGTCTTAACACAACAGGGTCTTTGAGCTTGCCAAGTGGCTCTGGCCACCTGAGGATCACCATGCAAAAAGGCCCTGGTGAAGTCATCAATTTCTGCTCCATAATCCAAGCCATAGTCCAAAGCACCAAGGTACAGACTAAGAATAAGCCTGAGAACAGGATGTGACAGGCCAGGAGTGTACAGCTCCTCCTTATCAAAGTCTGTAGTACCATGGAACTGGGTCACGACTGGACGTGCGTTTGGTATGGGAGGCTCACCAAGCTTGCTCTTCATCTTGCATACAAAACGCAACTGAAGCATTTGAGCATTGGGTGGAGGTTCTGAAATGCCTTCAAAAACATCCAGCGTTTGCCACTCCTGGAGCGCACGCGCCAATGCTACTCGCCAGGCCTCAAGGCCAGCGAAAGTGTGACAATCCAGGTCTACATCATCAAAGGACATGGGGCTATGAGCAGCAAATGACCTTTTTGTGAGACCAAGAGAAGTCACACTGAGCTGGGCGGGTTCTACCAGCTCAGAAGCTGGGGGTATATCCCTTCCCCATTCTGCTCCTTTTATTGAACCGACACAGGCGGTCTTCCAATTTGCCTTCTGGAACATTTCAAGAGGCAAGAGACATCTGAATGATTCCAGAGGAATTGGGTCACAATGGGTTTTTAGGAGACTCTTTGTGTTATTGGGGCCATCAACAATGGTAACACCGGGAGTCACCAAGAATGGCTGGCCAATGAGAGTGGGTCCCTTATAGCCATCAACAACACAAAGTGTCAAAGACTCACCCAAGAATGGGATAGTGATATTCCCAAGAACTTGATGATCAGTGTTACCCGCAAAGTCTTGGACAATAGTCCATGGACTGGGTTCAAGGGAATACTTATCCAGCAAAGCATTAAAGGGCGAGGTGACAGAGACCTCTGCTTTGGTATCCACATCAAAGCCATCAAGGTCCATGCCCTTCTCTAGAAGAGAAGTTATTTTGGCAATCTTTAGTGAGGGCTTGAGCTTCTTTACAATATCCCGAAGCTCTTGAGGATTGCCTCTCTTGCCGAGCTGAGTGTTCAACCTGGACAACCCCTCCTCAGCTTGTCTTCCTTGGGCTGGAATCCCATCAGTCTCCAAGGGCAATGGCTTATTACCAGGGTAATTGGATCCAAGCTTTGGCTGTTCAGACTGAAATATGTTATCCACCTGCCCAGGGGTCTCAAGCCCATGTTCCAACGGCCGGAGCTTCCGGTGCTGATCAGACACCCTATTATCCAACAAGTCAGCTTCATCCATATCATCCTGTGATATCCCAGTCAATGTCTTAGGCTGAGCTTGCTGAGTAGTAGGCTCCAGTTGATGGGAGGCCGCCCTTTCTGGTAGTTGGAGTCCAGCCTGTTCACTGGCCAAAGGTGGACAGGAAAGATTGGGAGATCCAAGTGCCTCTTCAGGGGCCATAATTTCCAGGGGATTTTCTTGAACGTTCATTGGATCTCTCTTCAATCTATTCCAAGCCAGATGATAAGTGGTCCCATTCCAGACCACATCAGCAGTTTTCATCTCCAGGTCAACTGAGGTTATGGTCCCTGGACCCTGCCAATAACCACGTTTACCAGGAGCATTTTCTTTGTGGAAGATCACCTGGTCTCCCACCTCAAATTTTAATGATTCTCCTCTCTGTTTATCCTTTTCACAGAGATGAGCATACTGTGCCCACCTCTGCTTACTCCATGCCTGCATGATGTCATCAGGGTAGAGGCCACCTGCTAGTCCACGAGGTGAGACCAGCCGTGGAACACCACGCACCTTGATAGTATGAAAACGGTTGTTCATGGTGTTTTCCACTTTTGCAGCACCCAAACACCTGACAGCAAAAGTTGGTTTAAACATCTCAGGATAGTCCCCGGATATTACCAACTTCTTAAGCTCCTGTATATATCTGTCAACCTTGCCTTGGGCTTGGTGATCTTCACGACCCACAATCCTTAGGAAAGGCAGATCAGAGTATTTGGTCAGGCAGTTAAACTGCAAGTCCATCTGCAGCTTATGAATAACTGCAAACTTCTGCAGAATAACAAGAACTGCGGCATGGAGAGTATTCTCATCCCCTGCTGCCATAGGTTCAATTCCAATGTAGCCTGACCATTCATCCACAGCCACCAAGTAAGGCAATTGCCTGTAATTGGTGAAGTAGAGGATATCAGCTTGTAGATTACCCCTACCATCTGCAGGATGCTTTGCATGACGTTTGGAAGGCTTGTTAGCACACAATTGGCACACACAATGTTCTCTGACATCTTGATAAGCCTGCCAGAGAGCCTTGTTATTAATGGCTTGAACAAGCCTAATGGCATTGTTTCCATGGCCACAGGCATCATGCAAACTCTTAGCCAGAGTCCTAAGATTAATACAATCATTAGGCTCAGGCTCTTCAGGACATGGACGGGCATCCACGTTCCTGGCAGAGCAAGAGTCCAAGTTTTTATTATCAATATAACAAGGATTATTGCTCTGAGGAGCTTGACTGTTAACAATATCAATGGGTGCTTGGCTACAAACAGGAGCTGCACCACATGTATTGTTCACAGATACGTTGCTCACCTGGGCAACACCATGTGGCATCTGTCTACAACCAGGAGCAGATCCACATGTATTATTTACAGGAAGAGTTCCCTCTGGGGTACTCTTTTTATTCCAGGCATGGATAGGAATGCCACAAACAGGGGCACTTTTACTGCTGCTCACTGGGGCAGCTTTACGGTCAGTAGGGGTTACTGCTGGAGCCCCTACCACCTGGCAGGCCTCATCTGCCATGAGTCCACTCTCATCAGCATCCATAAGGACGCTGTAGGGGTTATATAAACAGAGAGGATCATCTAGTTTTTCTGCTGCTGCTTCCTCTTGCGGCCACGAGAGGTATTGCCACCCCGCGGCTGAGAAGCATCACCACCACGCGGCTGGGAAGCGTCACCACCACGCGGCTGAGAAGCGTCGCCACCACGAAGGGCACCGCTCTTGACGGCTTGGGAGATCTGCTGCAGCAGCTTGAGGACCTCCATCTGGGTATCCTTGGGTCCAGCGCCCGCCTTGCTCCTGCAGGCAGACGCATCATGTCCAGAATTGCCACAAGACTTGCACTTGCGAAAGTAGCAATCCTTAGCCAGATGGTTAGTCCTATTACAGAAAGTGCAGGGAGGGAAGGACTCAGAATTAGCGACAACCTTACCCTTACATGCGCGGCGTGTGTGCCCGGGCTGCCCGCAGTTGTAGCAGAAGATTTCCCGTTGCTGCTCCATCACCATGGCGACACGAGGCACCTCCGCGGCACCTCCTTCTCTGGAAACACGGGTTTGATTCGTCAGGAGCTCCTTGAGGTGAGCTCTGCATCGGTGAGTGTCGCACAGGTAACCGCGGCAGTTGGCGACCAAATTCCGCTTCTCGGATTCGGACAGAGCACAGTTTTGGATCCATCGGAGATTCACCGCCTCGTCAGGCCACCGGAGCCCCTGCTTCTCCAGCATGTCGTAGTAAGAGTTGAGGTGCTCGATGATGGTCTGCCCGGGCTTCGGCTTTGCATCTACAAATTCCTCGATCTCGTCGCAGGTTTTGGCAGTGATAGAACGAAGAAAAGTCTCCCTCGCTCGGCGCAGAAACTCGAACGGCGACCACCGCAGACGCTGTGCTCTATCCAGCAGCGAAATCCACTCTGGGTGGTTTTTCTCGCGGTCTCCCAGCGGGGTTCCACGAAGAAACTCCAGCCAGTCCGGAATGATGTCTCGGTTGCCCGCGAGCCTGCGGAAAAACGGCCCAAGAGAGCTTACAAAGCGATCCCGGTCTGCTTGAATAGCACCAGGCACCAGCGGGGCTGGAACCCATTTCTTGATTGCCGACAGCAGCTTCGCCTCTTGAAGCAAGGTCTCCCGCCGAAGCACCTTATCACGCGCACGCTGGTTGTCACTACTAGTACTTCCCTGCCCGCAGCCCTCCTCCCGGGGCTGGTCGGACATATTCTTATTGTCATCCCTGTGCTCGCCTGGGCCAGGGTCGACAGAAAATTGAGCCGGTCCGTGCTCACCAGGGCCAGACCTCTGCTCTGAAAGATTGTCGTCCGAAGACATTGCAATGAATACAAGTTGCAAATAAATGGAATGCGATGTAAATCAGAAAGCATGAAATGAACGTTGTGTTTATTGTTCTCATACGTTATTGTCGTTGCTGCATAATTCGTCTTCGTTGCGCATATATTCTATTGCGCTTGGCACCTTCATCAGTCTTGCTGAATATCCTACGTGGACATGCATTCCGTGTACAGTACCAACCCGCGGTAACGCAACTAGTTACGCAACAATGGTACTTTCCACGGCGACCGATCGAATGTTTGTTGCGTAACTACCAAGGACCGATACGGCCCAAAGTGGTGGCGAATTTCGTACTTGAAGTTCCGCACGAGACAGACTGACTGACTTGTTACGAGCTGACCACCGGCCCAACACGTAATGTACCTACAGAAGTACAGAACGTAAAAGGGGCCTGGCTGTGTAGTGTATACGTGCGAAGGTGGCCATGGCGGTGCGCGTTCCATGAAAACTTGCCTAATTTGTCGGCCGAAATGCAAAAAAGTTATGGAGATCGATGCTGTATGAAAGATACTCCAAAAGATGTTTTGTTGACGAAATATGCATTAGGTATGAAAGACCGCTGCCCTTCTTTAACCCACGGTTGCGAGGGGGTCTGATTCGCAAATCTGGCCGCGATGAATATATTAGATTGGCTTCTTGCCAGAGTGATAGCCAAGATTCCTGGTATTGAACGACGCAGAAGGGAGGGGTTTAAAGTGAGGAAATAGGAATCAAGCGAATTAGCTTTGATTTGTGGCCATTTCCGGTTTCCTTCGGAGGTAAAGTAAGCAGGCCTGCGCGAAGCGCATTCCAGCCTGCCATGGTTAACTCGCTTTCCTCGCGTGCCAGGCAGGTAATCAGGCCTGCTGCGGAAGGCTCTTTTTCTGCACCTCATCTACCAATCTGTTTGCGCTTGAACAGTCCGTTATGGCTTGGTTTTAGCGTCATCTCCGGGATGTTCTTACCGTTTTGTTCGCCGTTTTGTTTCCTCGCCAAATTTCCCGCAGCTTTTGCTATTTTGACTAACGTTTCCGGTGGCGTGCTTGTAAGATTGTCGAGAACTGGCCAGGAAGACATTGATTTTGCTGCACGTGCTTCATTTATTTTTTAAAGTTTGTATTAGAGAGTCTATATTGCGTAGTCAGGAAACCGACCTGACCTGCCTGGTGGCGGCGTCCTTGTTCCAAGAAGCGTGCAAAAGACTGGTCAGTTTCTAGGCGTTATTGCTGTTATTAACGGCATTGCTACATTTTAATCAGATTTTACTTTTCTCAGCATGCCATCTGCAAATTTTGTGGTCCATGCCTTACATGCATTCAGGCGTGCTGAATGCCTTGTAATCCATAAGCCCCGTGCTTTGTGGATGGTGGTTGGACATTACTGTAGGAGGTGATGGCGTATGTGCGTGGATGGTGCTTGAATGGTGGGGGGCTGCAGCAATGCGTGTGTGGATGGTGGTTGGATGGCGAGGGATTGCTGCCATGCATGCACTAATGGTTGTTTGATGGTGGTGGGCTGCAGCCATGTGTGCGTGGATGATGGTTGGATGGTGGGGGGTTGCAGCCATGTGTTGTGCGTGGATGGTGGTTGGATTGTGGGGGGTTCAGCCATGCATGCGTGGATGGTGGTTGGATGGTGAGGTTTTGCTGCCATGCATGCGTGCCGATGGTGGTTTGATGGTGGGGGGTTGCAGCCATGTGTGCGTGGATGGTGGTTGGAAGATGGGGGGTTGCAGCCATGTGTGCGTGGATGGTGGTTGGATGGTGGGGGGTGCAGCCATGCATGCGTGGATGGTGGTTGGATGGTGGGGGGATGCTGCCATGCATGCATTAATGGTTGTTTGATGGTGGTGGGCTGCAGCCATGTGTGCGTGGATGATGGTTTGATAGTGGGGGGTTGCAGCCATGCGTGCGTGGATGGTAGTTGGATGATGGGGGTGTAGGGAGTCCTTGATGGTGGGGATGTAGGGACTTCTTGATACTTCTAAGTCATGGATTATAATTAATGGATTAAAGTAAGCTTACTGATTAAATGAGACGAAATTTAGTTCAATTGACAATTGACAATTGACAATTGAATTGACAATTCAATTGACAATTCAATTGACAATTCAATTGACAACTCAATTGACAATTCAATTGACAACTCAATTGACAGTTCAATTGACAATTCAATTCAATCAATTCAATTCAATTCAATTCAATTCAATTCAATTCAATTCAATTCAATTCAATTCAATTCAATTCAATTCAATTCAATTCAATTCAATTCAATTCAATTCAATTCAATTCAATTCAATTCAATTCAATTCAATTCAATTCAATTCAATTCAATTCAATTCAATTCAAGTCAATTCAATTCAAGTCAATTCAAGTCAGTTCAGTTCAATTCAATTCTATTCAATTTAAATAATTCAATTCAACTTCGCATAGTCTAGCCGTAAATTTCTTGGATCATGAACAATGGGCAGTTGCAACCACCATCCATGCACGCATGGCTGCACCCCCCCACCATCCCACCACCATCCACGCATGCATGGCTGCAACCCCCCACCATCCCACCACCATCCATGCACACATGGCAGCAAATCCTCACCATCCAACCACTATTTATCCACGCACGCTAGCTGCAGCCCCCAACCATCCAACCATCACAACCCTAAACCCTAAACAGTTGTAAGCCCAGCTCAGCATCTTATAATCCTCCTCCTCCTGGCTAAACTGTTTATTTTGACATGACATGGCCAGCATACTGACTGGCACATTATGCCCATGGTTTGTCACCAAGATTTTCTATCACCCGTATAAGCTTGAAAGCACCCTTGAAGCAGCCCATGGCCAAACAATCACGCAATATGAACGTAGCAAAAGAATAAATAACATCTATGAATGTTATTCAACGCATTTAGCGTTAGAAACATGCACTACCACACCATGGTGTGGCATTTGCATGGTAAAAAAAGAGGGCTTTAGAGAGGGCCAGGCAACGGTCGAGAAAGATCATCAAGGCTGAAAAGTGACAACGCCTCACAAGATTAAATTCATTTACAAACGTCAGGAAACCATGGGGGAACGATAAACCAGCCATACCTTGCATGGCTAACGTTACCTTGGCCCAGGCAGTGCCCGCAAAAGCGGCACTTTGCGGCACACAAGCTGTGATGTGACAGGGTGGTCAAAATCGTCACATCTTTACTGCCGCTGCCTATATTCAACGACGATGCATGATAACAAGTAATTAAATAAACCTAGACACCCGCCGGGTTGCGCCGTAAAGCACTTGTAGTAATCAATTCCGTCGAACCTGCCTGATCGCAGTTTTTCCCAGCAAGAACACTGACGGCACGTGGTAAATCGCATCCCCGCGAGCTAAAAATTGATCCGAATCATATTTGGGACGTATAAGCTCTATTTCCTGAGTTTGGCCGGGAAATTCGTCCGCAAACGTACAGTAAATTGCAAGCACGGGTGCAAAGCCGCCATGGCTAAGTCGTGCATTTCCGAAACGCGCACGGTGCCAATTCACGCACTTCAGGTTGCACGGTGTGGTCGTGCGATTCTGAGAAGTGCGCACCCGGGGGGAAACCGGCCCCTTGCGCACTCCCTAGTTACGCACTCCCTAGTAAAGTCGATAGATTGCGTACCTACACCTTTGGAAATGGCATTGTTTTCTTTCAAACGCACACTCCAGGTTGCGCGCGGTGTGGTTGTGCGATTCTGAGAAGTGCGCACCCGGGGGGAAACCGGCCCCTTGCGCACTCCCTAGTTACGCACTCCCTAGTAAAGTCGATATATTGCGTACCTACACCTTTGGAAATGGCATTGTTTTCTTTCAAACGCACACTCCAGGTTGCGCGCGGTGTGGTCGTGCGATTCTGAGAAGTGCGCACCCGGGGGAAAACCGGCCCCTTGAGCACGCAAGTCGGTAGATTGCGTACCTTGGGAGACGGCATTATTAGTACTTACATATGTGTCAGAGACGGTATTAGTACATAAGTGTCAGATGAGGGTACACATGTATCGGCTTCGTTGTGGATCACGCCACTAAAATGACTAAATACAGTAAGATAAGCTTACATACCAAGCGCCGACACTTAGCGTGTGGCATGGCAGTACATAGACCGAAGTGGAGCGTGACCCACAACGACGTTGTGGGTCACGCCACCACATAGATGTAGATACCAAGCGCCGACACGGCGTGTGGCAGTAGACCGAAGTGGAGCGTGACCCACAACGACGTTGTGGGTCACGCCACTAGCTACATACCAACGACACTTAGCGTGTGGCAGACTGGTAGTAGAGCATGTACCGGGCTGTTTCTACTACATAATACACCCGGCGTGTACACCTGTGTACACCCGTAGTGTACACCCGTGTGCACCCACTTACAGGCGGACTTGTGGATGATCAATTATATTTGTTCCTTTTAAAAATCGGGGTTCTTTGAACGGAGTTTCTTCTATACGTGAATGCGGGAACAAGAGGCCGCTGGATGAGCGGCTTATAGGTCGCAGTGTTTACTCGTAGCTGTTTGGCTAGAGCTTTTGTGATTAGTAGATGCAATATAGTGCATGGTTGAAAAATGAATTAAATAAAATGTGCGTTCCGCGCTTGGGTTGATTATACCCGGGCGGAACGGGGCGTGAGGTGCAGTGCCCCTGAAAAGAACAACCTACGCATTATTTAATACTAGCCGTGCAGATTCGGGATATTCTACCCCCGGTCTGTACGGTTAGCGTCTTACTAGCATCCACTAAACATAAGGGTTTAATGACGTCAGTTAGCTAGGGATAAGGGAGGTTTTGCGACTAAAAGCCGCTCTGGCTGGTTTTGTCGGCCTCTTTCTTTGCTCGTTGTCGTTGCGGCGGCAGCCGCAGCTATGGGTGCTGCGGAGCAAAATCCCAAAAGCACTGGTTGCACTGGCCACTTGGCCAGTGGTGAGACTTCCAGTTGTTAACCGGCCAGGCGTAGTTCCTCGCCCGGTTAACTAAAAGAAAAGAAAAAGATTACCTCCGGTCCGCACCTTTTCCCCAGCTTGGGGTCTTTGGTGGGCCGGATGCCGTGACAGGTGCTCAACTGTCGCTTGGTCGGCCCAGTGCGCGAGCTGGTGCTCCGTACCTGGGGATGCTTGCACCCCGGGTTGGAGCCGGATGGCTGGCACTGGCGACCCGTGTCTCGGTCCGCGGCCTGCGGCTTTTTCTTCGGAAATTGCTGCTGGCCAGCAAACTTTGCAATTGCCTTCCGCCGAGGGGGGGTGGTTGGGGCTGGGGACGGCGATGGGAAAAGCGTCTAAGCTAGAAATTTTTTCCCCACGCATAGAAACCTCGGGGGGGAATGCGGTCTTGGCTGAACGGACTCTCGTTCAGCCAGGTGCCTGGGGCTGTGGCCTCGGGCATCCGGGCTGGCGGGGCCTGGGCTAGGTCCACGTTTTTTCTCGAAGCACCCCGGGTCTATGGGGAGACGGCCATAGCGGTACCGACTCGGGGCCCCGAGAGGGGTCATGATAGGCTGGCCGTGCGCAATCGCAGTGCAAATGCGCTGGGCCTTTTTGGGCCTGGCCATGCATCCACAGCCGCCGGGCACACGCCTCCCGATGTGGGGGGGCTCCCGTTTTGCGGCAGGGCGGTCACTTGTGACAACGAGCAAGGTGGAGTGCGGCTTCAAGGGAAAGCCAGGGCGGGGGTGATTGGGCAACGTACTTCATGAAGGGCCTTGAACGGCGTGCCTCCGGGCATGTCAATTAGTGTCACATGTATGCTTCCACTTATTGTTTTAATGAAGATGCTGGTTTTTGTGGGAGCTACGTGGGACATGAATCGGGGTTCTTTGAACGGAGTTTCTTCTATACGTGAATGCGGGAACAAGAGGCCGCTGGATGAGCGGCTTATAGGTCGCAGTGTTTACTCGTAGCTGTTTGGCTAGAGCTTTTGTGATTAGTAGATGCAATATAGTGCATGGTTGAAAAATGAATTAAATAAAATGTGCGTTCCGCGCTTGGGTTGATTATACCCGGGCGGAACGGGGCGTGAGGTGCAGTGCCCCTGAAAAGAACAACCTACGCATTATTTAATACTAGCCGTGCAGATTCGGGATATTCTACCCCCGGTCTGTACGGTTAGCGTCTTACTAGCATCCACTAAACATAAGGGTTTAATGACGTCAGTTAGCTAGGGATAAGGGAGGTTTTGCGACTAAAAGCCGCTCTGGCTGGTTTTGTCGGCCTCTTTCTTTGCTCCCCACCCACCCACCCTTGTCTTGGTTGCCTCTAGGGCAACGTACTTCATGAAGGGCCTTGAACGGCGTGCCTCCGGGCATGTCAATTAGTGTCACATGTATGCTTCCACTTATTGTTTTAATGAAGATGCTGGTTTTTGTGGGAGCTACGTGGGACATGAATGATGATTTAATGTTTATAAATTGCAAGCTAAGATCAAGTGATGATGTATTGTAATTGTTGTACTATCTCCGACAGGACAACAGCTATCTATCAATGACCGACAGGACAAACAGCTATCTATCATCATTGATAGATAGCTGTTGTCCTGTCGTACGTACACGTGTATGTAGTATGTAATGCGTGCGCCGGACGAGGGTACACGCCGGTTCACGATGATCAAGTGTGAAAAATACGTACACCGCGCCCACAAATTTTTTGGTACATGCACGTTATCAAAGAGACAACCAGCGCAGGCCAGAAATCGGGAGAATCCGGACCATGGTAGCTCGAGCCTGCCGTTATCTTTTCCGCGTTTTCGAGTCGTTCAGGATGATGAAGATGAATGGTGATGGAAATGTGTATCCTTGTGCATTGAAATTATGGCTGGCTTACGTGTGGAGCGACGTTATGCACGTCCGATCCACGATTAGTACTTTACATATTAATGTGAGGATTTCGCACAAGCCATCGTCAATGATGCTATGCTTTCAGTACATATAAACAGTCCAAGCGAACACATTATATTTCATGAGCCTGTCGGGCAAAATTAATTTTGGCGTGTATGCCAAATTTTAACACGTCGATATGCCATGGCGGACCTGGTACTACGTACTGTACGTACCGGTGGCAGCCCTTACGCACCTTTCGTAAATACGAGGAAGCCAGACGTAATAACTGAGGATCGATCAATTTCAGACTTCTGACTTCCGCCGCATCCTTTTTAACCGCAACGCGTCAGTTCATTATTGGCCCCTACATCGAGGGTACCCCATGTTTGTTGCGTTTCTCCCTCGTTGCGGAACCGCAAAATCGGTGAGTGCCTTTTGCGGAACTGGCTATGGCGATTCTTCCTGACCCCGTATCTTTCTGTAGACATAAGCTTTTACGCAACGGAAGGTGGCGTTGGGTAGCCCTACACTTCCTTCATATAAATACGTCATTTAATTTTTTTTGATTAGTTGCGTAACTAGTTGCGTTACCGCGGGTTGGTACTGTAGTTCAGTGCATGCCGCGTGTTAGATACTTCTAGAATCCTCTAGGAGGTACCAAGGCAGATGCGCATACATAATAGGCTGATAGTCGGCTCAGTCCTATTGACAGTACTACACCGGCCCTTGACCAGCCGGTGACGTGGAGGCCTGGGAGACGCCCACATATTCTACGTGGCGTTATCCCATTGGCGAGTACTAGTGAAGTACAGCCATTGGCCCAATACTACAATAAAGTATATTGTAGTAATCTGTACAAGATCCTCTATCTCTGAGGACCCATGTGGACCCTAGATGGGTCTCCAACCAACTGTATGTACGTGTGTGTGCAGCCGCCCCGTGGTTGCGCGGTGTATGTACATGTGTGTGCAGTTGCCCCTTGCGTGCGCGGTGGTTTTTCGTGTGTGTGCAGCCGGCCCTTGCGTGCGCGGTGTAGGTACGTGTGTGTGCAGCCGCCCCAAGCGTGCGCGGTGTGTGTACATGTGTGTGCAGTTGCCCCTTGCGTGCGCGGTGTGTGTACGTGTGTGTGCAGCCGCCCCTTGCGTGCGCGGTGGATGTACGTGTGTGTGCAGTTGCCCCTTGCGTGCGCGGTGGATGTACGTGTGTGTGCAGCCGGCCCTTGCGTGCGCGGTGTGTGTACATGTGAGTGCAGCTGCCCCAAGCGTGCGCGGTGTGTGTACATGTGTGTGCAGTTGCCCCTTGCGTGCGCGGTGGATGTACGTGTGTGTGCAGCCGCCCCTTGCGTGCGCGGTGTAGGTACGTGTGTGTGCAGCCGCCCCAAGCGTGCGCGGTGTGTGTACGTGTGTGTGCAGTTGCCCCTTGCGTGCGCGGTGTGTGTACATGTGTGTGCAGTTGCCCCTTGCGTGCGCGGTGTATGTACATGTGTGTGCAGTTGCCCCTTGCGTGCGCGGTGTATGTACGTGTGTGTGCAGCCGCCCCTTGCGTGCGCGGTGTAGGTACGTGTGTGTGCAGCCGCCCCAAGCGTGCGCGGTGTGTGTACATGTGTGTGCAGTTGCCCCTTGCGTGCGCGGTGTGTGTACGTGTGTGTGCAGCCGCCCCTTGCGTGCGCGGTGGATGTACGTGTGTGTGCAGTTGCCCCTTGCGTGCGCGGTGGATGTACGTGTGTGTGCAGCCGCCCCTTGCGTGCGCGGTGTGTGTACATGTGAGTGCAGCTGCCCCAAGCGTGCGCGGTGTGTGTACATGTGTGTGCAGTTGCCCCTTGCGTGCGCGGTGGATGTACGTGTGTGTGCAGCCGCCCCTTGCGTGCGCGGTGTAGGTACGTGTGTGTGCAGCCGCCCCAAGCGTGCGCGGTGTGTGTACGTGTGTGTGCAGTTGCCCCTTGCGTGCGCGGTGTGTGTACATGTGTGTGCAGTTGCCCCTTGCGTGCGCGGTGTATGTACGTGTGTGTGCAGCCGGCCCTTGCGTGCGCGGTGTAGGTACGTGTGTGTGCAGCTGCCCCAAGCGTGCGCGGTGTGTGTACATGTGTGTGCAGTTGCCCCTTGCGTGCGCGGTGGACGTACGTGTGTGTGCATGCCGGCAATTGCGTGCATGGTGTGTGTACGTGTGTGTGCAGCCGCCCCTTGCGTGCGCGGTGTGTGTACGTGTGTGTGCATGCCGGCAATTGCGTGCATGGTGTGTGTACGTGTGTGTGCAGCCGGCCCTTGCGTGCGCGGTGTGTGTACATGTGAGTGCAGCTGCCCCAAGCGTGCGCGGTGTGTGTACATGTGTGTGCAGTTGCCCCTTGCGTGCGCGGTGGATGTACGTGTGTGTGCATGCCGGCAATTGCGTGCATGGTGTGTGTACGTGTGTGTGCAGCCGCCCCTTGCGTGCGCGGTGTGTGTACGTGTGTGTGCACTCGCCCCTTGCGTGCGCGGTGGATGTACATGTGTGTGCAGCCGCCCCTTGCGTGCATGGTGTATGTACATGTGTTTGCACTCGCCCCTTGCGTGCGCGGTGGATGTACATGTGTGTGCAGCCGAGCCTTGCGTGCATGGTGTGTGTACCTGTGCGTGAAGTCGCTCCTTGCGTGCATGGTGTGTGTACGTGTGTGTGCAGCCGCCCCTTGCGTGCATGGTGTATGTACATGTGAGTGCTGTTGCCCCTTGCGTGCGCGGTGTATGTACGTGTGTGTGCAGCCGTCCCTTAATTGCGTGCGCGGTGTGTGTACGTGTGTGTGCAGCCGCCCCTTGCGTGCATGGTGAGTGTACCTGTGCGTGAAGTCGCTCCTTGCGTGCATGGTGTGTGTACGTGTGTGTGCAGCCGCCCCTTGCGTGCATGGTGTATGTACATGTGAGTGCCGTTGCCCCAAGCGTGCATTGTGTGTGTAAGTGTGTGTGCAGCCGGCCCTTGCGTGCATGGTGTGTGTACATGTGAGTGCAGCCGGCCCTTGCGTGCATGGTGTGTGTACGTGTGTGTGCAGTTGCCCCTTGCGTGCGCGGTGTATGTACGTGTGTGTGCAGCCGGCCCTTGCGTGCGCGGTGTGTGTACATGTGAGTGCAGCCGCCCCAAGCGTGTGTACATGTGTGTGCAGTTGCCCCTTGCGTGCGCAGTGGATGTACGTGTGTGTGCATGCCGGCAATTGCGTGCATGGTGTGTGTACGTGTGTGTGCAGCCGCCCCTTGCGTGCGCGGTGTGTGTACGTGTGTGTGCACTCGCCCCTTGCGTGCGCGGTGTATGTACGTGTGTGCAGCCGCCCCTTGCGTGCGCGGTGTATGCCAGTGTGTGTGCATGCCGGCCCTTGCGTGCAAGGTGTGTGTAAGTGTGTGTGCAGCCCCTTGCGTGCATGGTGTATGTACGTGTGTGTGCAGCTGCCCCTTGCGTGCGCGGTGTGTGTACGTGTGTGTGCAGCCGCCCCTTGCGTGCGCGGTGTATGTACGTGTGTGTGCAGCCGGCCCTTGCGTGCATGGTGTGTGTACGTGTGTGTGCAGCCGGCCCTTGCGTGCGCGGTGGATGTACATGTGTGTGCAGTCGCCCCTTGCGTGCGCGGTGTAGGTATACGTATGTGTGCAGCCGCCCCTTGCGTGCGCGGTGTAGGTACGTGTGTGTGCAGCCGCCCCAAGCGTGCGCGGTGTATGTACGTGTGTGTGCAGCCGGCCCTTGCGTGCATGGTGTGTGTACGTGTGTGTGCAGCCGGCCCTTGCGTGCGCGGTGGATGTACATGTGTGTGCAGTCGCCCCTTGGGTGCGCGGTGTAGGTACGTATGTGTGCAGCCGCCCCTTGCGTGCGCGGTGTATGTACGTGTGTGTGCAGCCGCCCCGTGGTTGCGCGGTGTATGTACATGTGTGTGCAGTTGCCCCTTGCGTGCGCGGTGGATGTACGTGTGTGTGCAGCCGCCCCTTGCGTGCGCGGTGTAGGTACGTGTGTGTGCAGCCGCCAGTTAGTCTCCATGCTTTGCTGTAGACTAAGTCTCAAAGGCATTGTGAATACAACGTATGAATAAGCCTTGTAAACCCACGTTGGTATGTGAATATAAATACCACGTGGGCTATGCAGATAGGGATGCTAGTCGAGTCGCATACGTTTCCCTAGATAGGTACTTTGGGTACTGAGGTACGTGACAGATGTCAGTACCCAGTATACGTAGTGTCCTGTCATTGGACGGTACTAGAGTATCCTAGATAGGGACCGTACTGCAGCGTGCATTGATTTGTGATCGCACGATGCAGTGACTAGGCAGCTACCTGTCATCGTGCGGCCTCGGGCCAACGGTCTGCACCCAACGGTCACTGGCGGCGCAGCCGGTGAGAGGAACGTTGATAAAGGGTAAACCTATTTTCTAATGAACCAAGCAATTCATTGCTCCAAGCTTTCAGTGTTCTCAAGCAATATATCCCACCGCATTCTAACTTGAATTTTATGGCGCCCAGCAGCTATCGCTGTGGTAAGGGGGTGTGGTGGTTGTGTACTGTGCTATGGCCAGTCATTTATTCAAACACTGACTCTGATATCATAGGGGTTCATGTTCTGAAAGAGGAGCTGGTACTGTTGGCCAGCAGCATCCCGCAGCTTCGTGAGAGCGTCTGCTGGGTTGTCCTCATCATCCACATGAGTCCAGCTGGAAAAGTAGGTGGCCTCCTGTTTGAGGATCACCCAATCCAAGTCAGTGTGGACAGCAGCAGAGACAGATTTCTTGGTTAGAAAACTGATCACAGATTGGCTGTCAGTATAGAGATGTGAGATGACATTGCATGTGCTGCCTGCCTGGGTTTGTAGCCAGGTGAGCATGTGCTGCAGGGAACGAGCATGCAATGCAGCAGACACCACAGCACGACATTCAGCTGAGTTGCTGCTGCCAGGTTTTCTGCGGTGTAGCCTGCTGTACCAGGAAGTGAGGGACATGTAATCTGACCTGTTGGTGAGAAAAAACAGCCCTGATTCCCGTGCCCCCATCTGATTGATTGTTCTGCTCTCCATGGAGCTGTCCATGACACATTGGATGTGGATGTCTTCCATCAGATTCAGGCCATGGAGGATGAGGGGGGACAGTCATTGACCAGCTTCCTGATGTGACTGCATTTTATCTTGACTAGAACATCATGGGTGACCCTGCTGATGACAGCTAAGGGAGCCCCACAGATGGCTGACCACCACCCCAGTTTGCCCTGAACAGTGGCACACATATGTAAGGGGAGGTAGTTGTCCTGCAGCAGATCTAGACAATCTTGGATATATTCTGCAGGAGGGGAGAGAGAGCAGACCCACTGATCTGGCTGCCTGTGCAGCTGCAACATGATGCCACAGAACTGGATGGGGGTTGTGCTCAATTCCACCTGTTTGCCAATCTCATATGATTCCTGGACCTGCTGAATAAAGGTTTCCACCTCAGCTCTAGGCCCACAAATGAGTTGGTCATCTCCATGCCACACAAAGAACAGCAGTCCAGAGGGGGTGGGTACAACAAAAAAGCATGGGTCCAGGTCATCATACGTGGCCTTGAGCTTTTTGAATACTTCCTCTGCTGAGTCTCTGAAAATTTTTGGGGCACTGACAAGCCCTTCCACCCCAATGTTGATGATAAGGTGGGGCTCATCAATATAAGGTTTCCACACAGCTGGGGTGTCTACCACGTACACCTTCCCTTTCCACACAGATTCAGCCTTTTCTGGGTCCCCCCTGAGGAAGGCCCTTTTAATATCAGTGGCTTTGCAGACATAGTCTTGGCCTGCATTGAGGTTGTGGAGGAAGAGGGAGAGCATGATCCTGAGTGAGGTTTGTTGCAGCCCAGGTGTGTATGTTTCCCCTTTTGGCAGTGTGGAGGTCCCCTTTAATTCTGTGACACATGGTCTGGCATGGAAGATTGGGGAGCCCACTTTTTGTGGTTTTTGTTTGAGAACAAATTTTAATCTGAGCTTTTTGGCTCCCTCTGGCACGTCCCATGAAGGGGTGACAGGAGGTTTGTATTGAGGGTTTTTGGGGTTGGGCAGGACCCATTCCTGCCTGGCTTGGTGGACAATGGCCATCAGCCACTTGGTAAACCCTTTTTGTGTTTTGCATTCTTGTATGACGTGGGAGATTTGGTGGGTTCTAACTCCGCCCCAAGCGTGCGCGGTGTGTGTACATGTGTGTGCAGTTGCCCCTTGCGTGCGCGGTGTGTGTACGTGTGTGTGCAGCCGCCCCTTGCGTGCGCGGTGTATGTACGTGTGTGTGCAGTTGCCCCTTGCGTGCGCGGTGGATGTACGTGTGTGTGCAGCCGGCCCTTGCGTGCGCGGTGTGTGTACATGTGAGTGCAGCTGCCCCAAGCGTGCGCGGTGTGTGTACATGTGTGTGCAGTTGCCCCTTGCGTGCGCGGTGGATGTACGTGTGTGTGCAGCCGCCCCTTGCGTGCGCGGTGTAGGTACGTGTGTGTGCAGCCGCCCCAAGCGTGCGCGGTGTGTGTACGTGTGTGTGCACTCGCCCCTTGCGTGCGCGGTGGATGTACATGTGTGTGCAGCCGCCCCTTGCGTGCATGGTGTATGTCCATGTGTGGGCAGTTGCCCCTTGCGTGCGCGGTGTATGTACATGTTTTTGCACTCGCCCCTTGCGTGCATGGTGTATGTATGTGTGTGTGCAGCCGCCCCTTGCGTGCGCGGTGGATGTACGTGTGTGTGCAGCCACCCCTTTCGTGCGCGGTGTATGTACATGTGAGTGCCGTCGCCCCAAGCGTGCTTTTTGTGTGTAAGTGTGTGTGCAGCAGCCCCTTGCGTGCGCGGTGTATGTACGTGTGTGTGCAGCCGCCCCGTGGTTGCGCGGTGGATGTACATGTGAGTGGAGCCGGTCCTTGCGTGCGCGGTGTATGTACGTGTGTGTGCAGCCGCCCCTTGCGTGCGTGGTGTGTGTACATGTAAGTGCAGCCGCCCCTTGCGTGCGCGGTGTATGTACGTGTGTGTGCAGCCGCCCCAAGCGTGCGCGGTGTGTGTACATGTGAGTGCAGCTGCCCCAAGCGTGCGCGGTGTGTGTACATGTGTGTGCAGTTGCCCCTTGCGTGCGCGGTGGATGTACGTGTGTGTGCATGCCGGCAATTGCGTGCATGGTGTGTGTACGTGTGTGTGCAGCCGCCCCTTGCGTGCGCGGTGTGTGTACGTGTGTGTGCACTCGCCCCTTGCGTGCGCGGTGGATGTACATGTGTGTGCAGCCGCCCCTTGCGTGCATGGTGTATGTCCATGTGTGGGCAGTTGCCCCTTGCGTGCGCGGCGTATGTACATGTTTTTGCACTCGCCCCTTGCGTGCATGGTGTATGTATGTGTGTGTGCAGTTGCCCCTTGCGTGCGCGGTGGATGTACGTGTGTGTGCAGCCGGCCCTTGCGTGCGCGGTGTGTGTACATGTGAGTGCAGCTGCCCCAAGCGTGCGCGGTGTGTGTACATGTGTGTGCAGTTGCCCCTTGCGTGCGCGGTGGATGTACGTGTGTGTGCAGCCGCCCCTTGCGTGCGCGGTGTAGGTACGTGTGTGTGCAGCCGCCCCAAGCGTGCGCGGTGTGTGTACGTGTGTGTGCACTCGCCCCTTGCGTGCGCGGTGGATGTACATGTGTGTGCAGCCGCCCCTTGCGTGCATGGTGTATGTCCATGTGTGGGCAGTTGCCCCTTGCGTGCGCGGTGTATGTACATGTTTTTGCACTCGCCCCTTGCGTGCATGGTGTATGTATGTGTGTGTGCAGCCGCCCCTTGCGTGCGCGGTGGATGTACGTGTGTGTGCAGCCACCCCTTTCGTGCGCGGTGTATGTACATGTGAGTGCCGTCGCCCCAAGCGTGCATTTTGTGTGTAAGTGTGTGTGCAGCAGCCCCTTGCGTGCGCGGTGTATGTACGTGTGTGTGCAGCCGCCCCGTGGTTGCGCGGTGGATGTACATGTGAGTGGAGCCGGTCCTTGCGTGCGCGGTGTATGTACGTGTGTGTGCAGCCGCCCCTTGCGTGCGTGGTGTGTGTACATGTAAGTGCAGCCGCCCCTTGCGTGCGCGGTGTATGTACGTGTGTGTGCAGCCGCCCCAAGCGTGCGCGGTGTGTGTACATGTGAGTGCAGCTGCCCCAAGCGTGCGCGGTGTGTGTACATGTGTGTGCAGTTGCCCCTTGCGTGCGCGGTGGATGTACGTGTGTGTGCATGCCGGCAATTGCGTGCATGGTGTGTGTACGTGTGTGTGCAGCCGCCCCTTGCGTGCGCGGTGTGTGTACGTGTGTGTGCACTCGCCCCTTGCGTGCGCGGTGGATGTACATGTGTGTGCAGCCGCCCCTTGCGTGCATGGTGTATGTCCATGTGTGGGCAGTTGCCCCTTGCGTGCGCGGCGTATGTACATGTTTTTGCACTCGCCCCTTGCGTGCATGGTGTATGTATGTGTGTGTGCAGCCGCCCCTTGCGTGCGCGGTGGATGTACGTGTGTGTGCAGCCACCCCTTTCGTGCGCGGTGTATGTACATGTGAGTGCCGTCGCCCCAAGCGTGCATTTTGTGTGTAAGTGTGTGTGCAGCAGCCCCTTGCGTGCGCGGTGTATGTACGTGTGTGTGCAGCCGCCCCGTGGTTGCGCGGTGGATGTACATGTGAGTGGAGCCGGTCCTTGCGTGCGCGGTGTATGTACGTGTGTGTGCAGCCGCCCCTTGCGTGCGCGGTGTAGGTACGTATGTGTGCAGCCGCCCCTTGCGTGCGCGGTGTATGTACGTGTGTGTGCAGCCGCCCCAAGCGTGCGCGGTGTGTGTACATGTGAGTGCAGCCGCCCCTTGCGTGCGCGGTGTGTGTACATGTGAGTGCAGCTGCCCCAAGCGTGCGCGGTGTGTGTACATGTGTGTGCAGTTGCCCCTTGCGTGCGCGGTGGATGTACGTGTGTGTGCAGCCGCCCCTTGCGTGCGCGGTGTATGTACGTGTGTGTGCAGCCGCCCCAAGCGTGCGCGGTGTGTGTACGTGTGTGTGCAGTTGCCCCTTGCGTGCGCGGTGTGTGTACATGTGTGTGCAGTTGCCCCTTGCGTGCGCGGTGTATGTACGTGTGTGTGCAGCCGCCCCAAGCGTGCGCGGTGTGTGTACATGTGAGTGCAGCTGCCTTAAGCGTGCGCGGTGTGTGTACATGTGTGTGCAGTTGCCCCTTGCGTGCGCGGTGGATGTACGTGTGTGTGCATGCCGGCAATTGCGTGCATGGTGTGTGTACGTGTGTGTGCAGCCGCCCCTTGCGTGCGCGGTGTGTGTACATGTGAGTGCCGTCGCCCCAAGCGTGCATTTTGTGTGTAAGTGTGTGTGCAGCCGCCCCTTGCGTGCGCGGTGTAGGTACGTGTGTGTGCAGCCGCCCCAAGCGTGCGCGGTGTGTGTACGTGTGTGTGCAGCCGCCCCAAGCGTGCGCGGTGTGTGTACATGTGAGTGCAGCTGCCCCAAGCGTGCGCGGTGTGTGTACATGTGTGTGCAGTTGCCCCTTGCGTGCGCGGTGGATGTACGTGTGTGTGCATGCCGGCAATTGCGTGCATGGTGTGTGTACGTGTGTGTGCAGCCGCCCCTTGCGTGCGCGGTGTGTGTACGTGTGTGTGCACTCGCCCCTTGCGTGCGCGGTGTATGTACGTGTGTGTGCAGCCGCCCCTTGCGTGCGCGGTGTAGGTACGTGTGTGTGCAGCCGCCCCAAGCGTGCGCGGTGTATGTATGTGTGTGTGCAGCCGCCCCTTGCGTGCGCGGTGGATGTACGTGTGTGTGCAGCCACCCCTTTCGTGCGCGGTGTATGTACATGTGAGTGCCGTCGCCCCAAGCGTGCATTTTGTGTGTAAGTGTGTGTGCAGCAGCCCCTTGCGTGCGCGGTGTATGTACGTGTGTGTGCAGCCGCCCCGTGGTTGCGCGGTGGATGTACATGTGAGTGGAGCCGGTCCTTGCGTGCGCGGTGTATGTACGTGTGTGTGCAGCCGCCCCTTGCGTGCGTGGTGTGTGTACATGTAAGTGCAGCCGCCCCTTGCGTGCGCGGTGTATGTACGTGTGTGTGCAGCCGTCCCTTGCGTGCGCGGTGTGTGTACGTGTGTGTGCAGCCGCCCCTTGCGTGCATGGTGAGTGTAAGTGTGTGTGCAGCAGCCCCTTGCGTGCGCAGTGTATGTACGTGTGTGTGCAGCCGCCCCTTGCGTGCGCGGTGTGTGTACTGTGTGTGCATGCCGGCCCTTGCGTGCATGGTGTGTGTACGTGTGTGTGCAGCCGCCCCTTGCATGGGCGGTGTATGTACAATTGAGTGCAGCCGGCCCTTGCGTGCGCGGTGGATGTACATGTGTGGGCAGTTGCCCCTTGCGTGCGCGGTGTATGTACATGTGTTTGCACTCGCCCCTTGCGTGCGCGGTGGATGTACATGTGTGTGCAGCCGAACCTTGCGTGCATGGTGTGTGTACCTGTGCGTGAAGTCGCTCCTTGCGTGCATGGTGTGTGTACGTGTGTGTGCAGCCGCCCCTTGCGTGCATGGTGTGTGTACGTGTGTGTGCAGTTGCCCCTTGCGTGCGCGGTGTATGTACGTGTGTGTGCAGCCGGCCCTTGCGTGCGCGGTGTGTGTACATGTGAGTGCAGCCGCCCCAAGCGTGTGTACATGTGTGTGCAGTTGCCCCTTGCGTGCGCGGTGGATGTACGTGTGTGTGCATGCCGGCAATTGCGTGCATGGTGTGTGTACGTTTGTGTGCAGCCGCCCCTTGCGTGCGCGGTGTGTGTACGTGTGTGTGAATCCTTGTCCTTGCGTGCATGGTGTATGTACATGTGGGTGCAGCCGCCCCTTGCGTGCGCGGTGTATGCCAGTGTGTGTGCATGCCGGCCCTTGCGTGCATGGTGTGTGTAAGTGTGTGTGCAGCCGCCCCGAGCGTGTGTACATGTGTGTGCAGTTGCCCCTTGCGTGCGCAGTGGATGTACGTGTGTGTGCATGCCGGCAATTGCGTGCATGGTGTGTGTACGTGTGTATCCAATTGCTGCTTTAGTTCCATTGGAGTGAGGGGCTGCCAGAGAAACATGTTTATTACAAATACGTGTTAGGCACACGTCCAAGCCATTAGCTAACCTAAGAATCTGCAGTTTCTAAGCTAACTAGGCCACACAACAAGGGCCGAAACATCATACCAGTCATAAGGACCTGGGCCAGTCAAGAGGACCTGGGCTTTGTAACATCCGTCTGGCAGCAAGGGTGGGTGGGTGGGAGCTGCAAAGAGGAGTGGTTGTTGCCCCGCCACAACCCTAAGTATCCACCGTCTACCTAGTCGTAGGTGGGGTGACGGACGCCAGCCCACTGACCAACAGGCCAGTGGCGCCGCGCCGTCCCGGGTCCACAGGACTGCCCCCGGTCCACAACACAAATTGGACCCGGTCCACAGTACCGTCCCCGGTACCCCCCCCCCCACAACACCGTACCCCCCCCCTAGTACTGGCTACCTAGTCAGACCTGTCTACTGCGGCCTCCCCTCCCCCTTTGAGACTTCCGCAGGTCATAGATAGAACGAGCGTGAGCTCACAAAATCCAATTGCTGCTTTAGTTCCATTGGAGTGAGGGGCTGCCAGAGAATCGGATTTCTTTGAAAAGAGTTTCTCGAAGTGAGGCGGGGAATAAGGCCGCTCACGGGAGCCGCCTGGATGGTCGGCTGAACCGGGCGGGTTTGGCAGATGTAACCGGATTTGGCTAATGGCTGGCGACCTGGAATTGTTAGTAGGGGCAGTGGCCCTATTGTGCTACAATCTCGAAACAATCTTATGCTTAAAGTTTGACAGGGCCGGGTTTGTTGAACCGGTTTGTTGAATGATAATTAGAACCTTTCGGAAAGGGTATTTGATTGGTTGTTGTTTTTGTGGTACGGTAGGTGTCGCTACATTCTCAGGTTGGCGTGTTAAGTTAAGCTCGGTTGCTGATGTCAGCCCCGTGCTAGGGCAGTTTGACTACTTTGGCGGCGTAGTGACATTGTTGTGGTCTTTTTTCTTGTAAACGTTGGCTGAGCGCCGACGGCTGAGGCTATGGCGGTACAAGAAGTGCCTCACCAGCCTTGCGCTCAGCATGGGTGCGGGGCTAAAATTTGTTAACCAAATTTCCGGCATCCATGATCCCTGGCTGCTTAAGGCGGTTGGGATTCATGGCTGCCACTGGCCCGGAATTAATGTCCGGGTGATCGGGGTTTAAATGCGAAGCGGGGGCTGATGCATTATTTAATGGCTGGTTTGTTTGAAAGAAACGGCCAGCTGGCCGGGTTGGGCAAGGGCTAGCTTGCTTGATGGTTCCGTACCTGGGGATGCTTGCGCCTCGGGTTGGGCTGTCGGCAGGCTGGCCTGCCTTTGAGTTGTCTCGTACCTGGAAATGCTTGCATTCCGGGTTGGGCTTGGCTTGAGGGCCGCCGCGGCTCGGGGGGGTAAAAAATTTAAGTCACCGTTGTGGGACACGGAGCCTCGGCGCAGGAGGCAAGGGCTGAAAGCCAACTTGATTTCGTAATCAGTGGTATTTCCACTTTTTTGTACGGAAGGAGTGTTTATGTGCTCGGCACTAGGTTGGTTGCTCTTCAAAAAAGTTGTAAACTGGGCGTCGGCTGGAATCAGCGGCGCCAGTCAGCAGCTTTTGCTTTGACTTTGTGTTCCGCGACAGCACCCCTTAGCGGACCAGAGAAGAGGTCGGCAACGAGGTCAGCGGGGGCCCCCGAGTGGGGTCAAAAATGCGAGCTGTGTCGATTGACAGTGCATGAATTTTTGTGCATTCACAGTCGCTGGGAATTAAATCTGTTTTCTGGCAACGGAGAGCGCCCATCGCGACAGGACAGCTTTTGACGGGAAAGGAAATGGTGCTTCTTTAGCGGACCGGAGGGCCAGGAAGGGGAGGTTGGGTAATCGCGAGCCATGCCTAAGGAGTTCTTAATAGCGGTTCTGTAACCGCTACCTGTCTGTATGCATCTACTTATTGTTTTAACAAAGATGCTGGTGACTATGGTGAGCAAACGGGTGTATGAATCGGATTTCTTTGAAAAGAGTTTCTCGAAGTGAGGCGGGGAATAAGGCCGCTCACGGGAGCCGCCTGGATGGTCGGCTGAACCGGGCGGGTTTGGCAGATGTAACCGGATTTGGCTAATGGCTGGCGACCTGGAATTGTTAGTAGGGGCAGTGGCCCTATTGTGCTACAATCTCGAAACAATCTTATGCTTAAAGTTTGACAGGGCCGGGTTTGTTGAACCGGTTTGTTGAATGATAATTAGAACCTTTCGGAAAGGGTATTTGATTGGTTGTTGTTTTTGTGGTACGGTAGGTGTCGCTACATTCTCAGGTTGGCGTGTTAAGTTAAGCTCGGTTGCTGATGTCAGCCCCGTGCTAGGGCAGTTTGACTACTTTGGCGGCGTAGTGACATTGTTGTGGTCTTTTTTCTTGTCCCACCCACCCACCCTCTTTGGTGGCCTGGTCTGCGCGGGTAATCGCGAGCCATGCCTAAGGAGTTCTTAATAGCGGTTCTGTAACCGCTACGTGTCTGTATGCATCTACTTATTGTTTTAACAAAGATGCTGGTGACTATGGTGAGCAAACGGGTGTATGAAACATGTTTATTACAAATACGTGTTAGGCACACGTCCAAGCCATTAGCTAACCTAAGAATCTGCAGTTTCTAAGCTAACTAGGCCACACAACAAGGGCCGAAACATCATACCAGTCATAAGGACCTGGGCCAGTCAAGAGGACCTGGGCTTTGTAACATCCCGCACCCACTACCTGGCCACTTGGCCGCAAGCTGTCGTATGGCCCAGACTTCTCGTCGCCCCCCTTGTCCCCTGCCGCTACCAGTGCTTCATTAACCAGGCGGCAATACAAGGGGGAAGCCAAAAGTATCCCCGTAGGGACCCCCCACTGCGGGGGGGTTCTCACCCATGTGGGCACTGCCCTCGGCAGCCACCCCTGCAGGCTCGGCAATTCTTTGTACACCTTTCTTCACAGGCATAGCACCCCCGGCACCCCAATGACGCAGCTGCGTCTGGGATCCGCTATCGCCCCGCCCTAACATCCTTCCCCTTCCCCGCTGTACACCGTCAGTCCCAACAACTCGTCCCCGCTTAAATTACGCGGCAACGACCCCGCCATTCCGCGCTGGCCGCCGGCCGCTATCGCCTCACTTGGCACGAGGAAATGTTAGGCTGTTTAGGGTGCTGCCCCCCCTGGCGCTGGGGCTGCAGCCACCCCGCTCCTATGCTGGCCTGGGGGCTCGATTCCCCCTTCTTCCCATGCTCGTATAGCGCGCTCATGCACTATTCTTGACGATATTCATTAGCCAGGCCCAGCACATACGATACACAACGAACTTGCCTGCGGCGTATTCCCCCTCCGCCTGTAGCTGTTGCCACCCTAGCACCACGACTGCCCCGCTTTAGTTGTCCGATCAAGAGTCACTCCCGCGTCTATCCAGACCCCTCCCGCGAGCCCGGGGTGGCGAGTACAACGCAGCAGAAATAAAGCAATCTGGCACTGGCAGCTACCGCCTGCACTTCGAACGGCAAGTTATTGGGGTGCTGCCGACCCCCGTCGCGCAGCCGTCATAACCTTAAATAAAACAGGCCCCCGAATAATAATTCGGAGGCCGGTAGCTGTGATTTACATTCGGCACCGCCATAGCAGTGCACACACGCCGTCAGTGGGCCGTCGACACAGCTGCAAAGAGGAGTGGTTGTTGCCCCGCCACAACCCTAAGTATCCACCGTCTACCTAGTCGTAGGTGGGGTGACGGACGCCAGCCCACTGACCAACAGGCCAGTGGCGCCGCGCCGTCCCCGGTCCACAGGACTGCCCCCGGTCCACAACACAAATTGGACCCGGTCCACAGTACCGTCCCCGGTACCCCCCCCCCACAACACCGTACCCCCCCCCCTAGTACTGGCTACCTAGTCAGACCTGTCTACTGCGGCCTCCCCTCCCCCTTTGAGACTTCCGCAGGTCATAGATAGAACGAGCGTGAGCTCACAAAGTGCAGCCGCCCCTTTCGTGCGCGGTGTGTGTACGTGTGTGTGCACTCGCCCCTTGCGTGCGCGGTGTATGTACGTGTGTGCAGCCGCCCCTTGCGTGCGCGGTGTATGCCAGTGTGTGTGCATGCCGGCCCTTGCGTGCATGGTGTGTGTAAGTGTGTGTGCAGCCCCTTGCGTGCATGGTGTATGTACGTGTGTGTGCAGCCGCCCCTTGCGTGCGCGGTGTGTGTACGTATGTGTGCAGCCGCCCCTTGCGTGCGCGGTGTATGTACGTGTGTGTGCAGCCGCCCCTTGCGTGCGCGGTGTATGTACGTGTGTGTGCAGCCGCCCCAAGCGTGCGCGGTGTGTGTACATGTGAGTGCAGCTGCCCCAAGCGTGCGCGGTGTGTGTACATGTGTGTGCAGTTGCCCCTTGCGTGCGCGGTGGATGTACGTGTGTGTGCATGCCGGCAATTGCGTGCATGGTGTGTGTACGTGTGTGTGCAGCCGCCCCTTGCGTGCGCGGTGTGTGTACATGTGTGTGCAGCCGCCCCTTGCGTGCGCGGTGTAGGTACGTGTGTGTGCAGCCGCCCCAAGCGTGCGCGGTGTGTGTACATGTGTGTGCAGTTGCCCCTTGCGTGCGCGGTGGATGTACGTGTGTGTGCATGCCGGCAATTGCGTGCATGGTGTGTGTACGTGTGTGTGCAGCAGCCCCTTGCGTGCGCGGTGTGTGTACGTGTGTGTGCACTCGCCCCTTGCGTGCGCGGTGGATGTACATGTGTGTGCAGCCGCCCCTTGCGTGCATGGTGTATGTCCATGTGTGGGCAGTTGCCCCTTGCGTGCGCGGTGTATGTACATGTGTGTGCACTCGCCCCTTGCGTGCATGGTGCAGTTACGTTAAATAGTGCCGGAACCTTTTGCCGCCTGAGGCAAATCGGTCCGTAACACTATTTTGCCCGGAATAACCACTTCCGAGCACCCAAGTTAATTCGGCCGAATTAACTTGGGTGCTCGGAAGTGGTTATTCCGGGCAAAATAGTGTTACGGACCGATTTGCCTCAGGCGGCAAAAGGTTCCGGCACTATTTAACGTAACTAAAACCTGGCCTCGTGGAGGGGGGACGAAGAGCCCGAGACATCCGCCTAGGCCGCTGAGCACGCACCACTAAATGCGCCGGAGCTGCCTCAGTGAGGATTCGAACCCCTGACCTCCAAGGTGCACAGGTTTTAGTTACGTTAAATAGTGCCGGAACCTTTTGCCGCCTGAGGCAAATCGGTCCGTAACACTATTTTGCCCGGAATAACCACTTCCGAGCACCCAAGTTAATTCGGCCGAATGAACTTGGGTGCTCGGAAGTGGTTATTCCGGGCAAAATAGTGTTACGGACCGATTTGCCTCAGGCGGCAAAAGGTTCCGGCACTATTTAACGTAACTAAAACCTGTGCAACTTGGAGGTCAGGGGTTCGAATCCTCACTGAGGCAGCTCCGGCGCATTTAGTGGTGCGTGCTCAGCGGCCTAGGCGGATGTCTCGGGCTCTTCGTCCCCCCTCCACGAGGAATTAACTTGGGTGCTCGGAAGTGGTTATTCCGGGCAAAATAGTGTGACGGACCGATTTGCCTCAGGCGGCAAAAGGTTCCGGCACTATTTAACGTAACTAAAACCTGGCCTCGTGGAGGGGGGACGAAGAGCCCGAGACATCCGCCTAGGCCGCTGAGCACGCACCACTAAATGCGCCGGAGCTGCCTCAGTGAGGATTCGAACCCCTGACCTCCAAGGTGCACAGGTTTTAGTTACGTTAAATAGTGCCGGAACCTTTTGCCGCCTGAGGCAAATCGGTCCGTAACACTATTTTGCCCGGAATAACCACTTCCGAGCACCCAAGTTAATTCGGCCGAATTAACTTGGGTGCTCGGAAGTGGTTATTCCGGGCAAAATAGTGTTACGGACCGATTTGCCTCAGGCGGCAAAAGGTTCCGGCACTATTTAACGTAACTGGTGCATGTATGTATGTTGTCAGGAATATGCCCCAATATGCCTGACAAGTCTAGCACTTACTAATCTAGATAAAGTTCGGGTAGTCCGTAGTTAAGTCAGAACAACCTACAACGCCAGTATGACTGCGTAGAGCTCATGTTTGGCTACAACTTTGCCACTAGAATCACCTTGATCTGAGCTCTAGGTAGAAAGTTATGAGTCTTTTCATATATAGTCCTTGCGGAGTGTGGGCTCGGCGTACCTTCGTGCTCTTCCCATGGCCCCCCCATTCGCCTTGGCTCCCAGCCACTACTCGGTGGCGCTCCGGCACCAGCTATTTGCCCCGCAGCCTCTTGTTCCGGCCGGGCGGCCTTGTGGTAGCTGTGGGCAGCCGCTGGATCCCACGGGGACTCACTACCTTGCCTGCATGGGGGGCCAACAGAATCAGAATTGGTATTTGTATTTGCACACTGTCCTCCTGACGGTGGTGCTCGCCATGATTCGGTCGGTTTTCCCCCACGCGAACATCCGGTCCGAGGATGCGGATGGCGCTGCCTTCTATTCCCCAACCACCGGCCTGACATCGTGGTGCTGGACTTTGAGGGGGGTGGCCGGCATCTGCTTATTGACGTTTCGGTGGCGCGGCCCTTGGCTCTTAGCCACGTGGCTGGGGCCTCCCTCACGGCAGGTTACACGGCGGACCGGGCGGAGCGGGCCAAGCTCCTGGCCTACGGCGACGTCGGGCACCATCGTGTGGTGCCCTTTGTCCTGGAGGAGTTTGGGGCCATGGGGCCCCTGACCTCCGCCTTCTTCAAGGAGTGTTGCCGGCTCCGGGAGGACCGGCTGGACCTGGAGGGCCAGCGGGCCCCATGGTCGGCGCGGACCTGGACGTCATATTGGCGTCAGCGCTTGTCGGTGGCGCTGACTCGGGCCATGGCGGACATCATGCTCCGCCGTACGCGGGCTGATTTTGCGGTGCAGCAGGGCTATTAGGTTCCTCCCGTTAGGCGTTTCCATTGGTCTTATCGTAGTATAGAGCTTTGACATGGCTCTGTATATAGGTTTATAGCTGGGCGTTTGCTTTGGTTTGAGTGATTTCACTCTGCTGTAAGTAATTATATTTTTAATATATATGTGCCTGGTCACTATACGGCACTGTAGTACAATCCATGTCGTGTCATGTGGCGCATGGCCCATATAGGACAGGCGCCAATAATTCAATTCGTGGTACCTGGACCGTCAGCTAGGCGTACCTAATTCTGTCTGCCATGGTACAACCATGATTTGCCAGCAGGCAGCATCTAGCACTGGTTAAGTGTTGCCTAGCTGTCATGTTAAGTTAATTATGTTGTGGTCCTGCCGACCAGCCATATAGGTGGTGGCTGGGCTACACGCCACTTTTTATCTTTTCTGACCACCACTATTCTAGAAAATGGCACCTTTCAGCCATGGTGGTTGACAAAATATTTCCATCATGACAAAGTCGTAAATGAGGTCATCATTATTAATGTAATATCAACAACCTCCCATGGTCACAGCATGACATTCTTGACATGGCATCGGAATGAGGGGGGTTGTGATCTTTCCAAATCGGGCAAATTTTTGCCTGGGCAGCATTTCGGCAAGAACTTTCGGAATTCTAATCCGTTGGTGCCACTCAACATGTCCACGGAATCAGCATCAAATTGCGCATCTATTGAACCAAGTCCGGCGTCATTCCGTGGAGTATTGCGTCGGCTACGAATTTTCTTGCGGCAGGCCCTGTTTGCTCCGAATTTCGACCTTAAACGACCTCTTGCATGAGCTTCACTAAACATTCAGATTTCTACATTGTCGGCACTTGGGCGCAGCGGTTCACGCTTTATTTTATTACCCTGGGTGACTACCGGTTGCCAGCCGTGACCAGCCTTGCAAAGCCCAAGACCCCTTTGTTCTTCTGAGAATACAACGAGCTTGATGGCGCCTACATAAAGCGACCACAAATGTTTTAAACGGTGGGCCACCTTCCAGGCGACATGGGGTTTCTTTTTCCTAGTTCCAGCCAAGCATTATTCAGATTTTTTGCCAGTCGCCATGGTTTGGAAGCACCATCGTACATGAGCAGCTATGCACGGACCACTACAACGGCATCAACTACAATGCTCCATCCCACGTCGGTGCGGGGAAATCTTGCAGCATCCACCTGGTTCTCCTCTCGCACCCTTGGCTTTTCTTCAATGGGAAACAGCTCGTTTAAATGCCGCTCGCCAGCCGCAGCAGCCGTCATTAGTTAAGTGGCCAGTGACAGCCAACTGCCGCACGCAGCCGTAGTGCAGTACCCAGCACGCGCCATACAGCATGATAGGATATAGTAGCAGCAGTCAGCCACACACCACAGCCTGACTCGCTTGTGGTAGTTGTTGCAACCAGCTGCAGATACCTACCAGCACCCCATCAGCATGGCAGCACACAGTCGCAGCAGCCAGCAACACACAGCAGCCTGATCAGCTCTTAGTAGTAGTTGCAGCCAGCTGCACGTACCTGCCAGCCAAATCGCCACTTCAGACCAGCATCAATGCCACCAGCCAGCAGTACGCAGCCGTCTAGTCAGCGGTTAGTAGTCACTGCAGCTAGGTGCCTGTAGCTGCTCACACCCACTGCGGTCGTCGCCAGCTCCTGATAAATGATTCCAGAGCGACTCCTGCCATTACCAGCTTTTACGTCCACGATTTCTGCTGATTATTACTCCAAGGGGGCACCCTTCCAGGGGCATCTACACACGGGGCCGAGCTGGATCCAGTCCTTGTTTTTCTTCCCAGTATTTCTACGTGACCTGGGGCACCCTGTTCTTCACCTGGCGCACTCCCAGGGCCACTTGGGGGCCATGTGACCCTTAGCTCCAACTGCTACTCTTGCCTATTTCTCCTTTCAGCATGACCGGGTTAGCCGTGTAAGGGGGGGAGAGCCTGGGTTTCTTTATACCCGACTACCCTCACTATCCATGTGTTACTTGCCAGGGGGGGTGAGCTTGTATACGGCATTTGGTGCAAGGGGCATGTCAGGAATATGCCCCAATATGCCTGACAAGTCTAGCACTTACTAATCTAGATAAAGTTCGGGTAGTCCGTAGTTAAGTCAGAACAACCTACAACGCCAGTATGACTGCGTAGAGCTCATGTTTGGCTACAACTTTGCCACTAGAATCACCTTGATCTGAGCTCTAGGTAGAAAGTTATGAGTCTTTTCATATATATTTTAAAAATATAATTACTTACAGCAGAGTGAAATCACTCAAACCAAAGCAAACGCCCAGCTATAAACCTATATACAGAGCCATGTCAAAGCTCTATACTACGAAGTACGATAAGACCAATGGAAACGCCTAACGGGAGGAACCTAATAGCCCTGCTGCACCGCAAAATCAGCCCGCGTACGGCGGAGCATGATGTCCGCCATGGCCCGAGTCAGCGCCACCGACAAGCGCTGACGCCAATATGACGTCCAGGTCCGCGCCGACCATGGGGCCCGCTGGCCCTCCAGGTCCAGCCGGTCCTCCCGGAGCCGGCAACACTCCTTGAAGAAGGCGGAGGTCAGGGGCCCCATGGCCCCAAACTCCTCCAGGACAAAGGGCACCACACGATGGTGCCCGACGTCGCCGTAGGCCAGGAGCTTGGCCCGCTCCGCCCGGTCCGCCGTGTAACCTGCCGTGAGGGAGGCCCCAGCCACGTGGCTAAGAGGGCAAGGGCCGCGCCACCGAAACGTCAATAAGCAGATGCCGGCCACCCCCCTCAAAGTCCAGCACCACGATGTCAGGCCGGTGGTTGGGGGAATAGAAGGCAGCGCCATCCGCATCCTCGGACCGGATGTTCGCGTGGGGGAAAACCGACCGAATCATGGCGAGCACCACCGTCAGGAGGACAGTGTGCAAATACAAATACCAATTCTGATTCTGTTGGCCCCCCATGCAGGCAAGGTAGTGAGTCCCCGTGGGATCCAGCGGCTGCCCACAGCTACCACAAGGCCGCCCGGCCGGAACAAGAGGCTGCGGGGCAAATAGCTGGTGCCGGAGCGGCCGCCGAGGGCCACGACGAACGCATCCAGTCGGCCTTGGCGCAGCTGGTCCCGGGCCCCGACCTCCCGCCACATGCTATTCGCATTGCCTCCCTGCCTGCACGGATGGGTGGCTGCGGTCTGACTCGTGCCGCCCGGCTGGCCCCAGCAGCCTTTTTGGGCTCCGTCGCTCAGTCGTGGGCGGAAAGCTGCCGGCTCCTGCCCCTTTTGGCAACGGCAGCGCCTGACCTCCTGGACCCCAGCAGCCCTTTGCCCTTCGTCACCGCCATCCAGGAGGCCTATGCTGAGATCCAGCAGGCCTGTTCTCCCGTCCGTGCCGCTCAGGCGGTACAGCGCCACCTCCCTCGCGGCACTCCCTCGGTCGCCTCCGTTCAATCTCCCGCCGCATTCCCTGCTCGCGTCATCGATAAACACCAGAAAACCTACGCGGGTATTCTGCACACGGCTGATTGGATTGCTCTTTTCGCGGACCTCAACGCCCAGGGACGTGCGTGGCTGTTCTCGCTTTCCTTGCGGAGTGTGGGCTCGGCGTACCTTCGTGCTCTTCCCATGGCCCCCCCATTCGCCTTGGCTCCCAGCCACTACTCGGTGGCGCTCCGGCACCAGCTATTTGCCCCGCAGCCTCTTGTTCCGGCCGGGCGGCCTTGTGGTAGCTGTGGGCAGCCGCTGGATCCCACGGGGACTCACTACCTTGCCTGCATGGGGGGCCAACAGAATCAGAATTGGTATTTGTATTTGCACACTGTCCTCCTGACGGTGGTGCTCGCCATGATTCGGTCGGTTTTCCCCCACGCGAACATCCGGTCCGAGGATGCGGATGGCGCTGCCTTCTATTCCCCCAACCACCGGCCTGACATCGTGGTGCTGGACTTTGAGGGGGGTGGCCGGCATCTGCTTATTGACGTTTCGGTGGCGCGGCCCTTGGCTCTTAGCCACGTGGCTGGGGCCTCCCTCACGGCAGGTTACACGGCGGACCGGGCGGAGCGGGCCAAGCTCCTGGCCTACGGCGACGTCGGGCACCATCGTGTGGTGCCCTTTGTCCTGGAGGAGTTTGGGGCCATGGGGCCCCTGACCTCCGCCTTCTTCAAGGAGTGTTGCCGGCTCCGGGAGGACCGGCTGGACCTGGAGGGCCAGCGGGCCCCATGGTCGGCGCGGACCTGGACGTCATATTGGCGTCAGCGCTTGTCGGTGGCGCTGACTCGGGCCATGGCGGACATCATGCTCCGCCGTACGCGGGCTGATTTTGCGGTGCAGCAGGGCTATTAGGTTCCTCCCGTTAGGCGTTTCCATTGGTCTTATCGTAGTATAGAGCTTTGACATGGCTCTGTATATAGGTTTATAGCTGGGCGTTTGCTTTGGTTTGAGTGATTTCACTCTGCTGTAAGTAATTATATTTTTAATATATATGTGCCTGGTCACTATACGGCACTGTAGTACAATCCATGTCGTGTCATGTGGCGCATGGCCCATATAGGACAGGCGCCAATAATTCAATTCGTGGTACCTGGACCGTCAGCTAGGCGTACCTAATTCTGTCTGCCATGGTACAACCATGATTTGCCAGCAGGCAGCATCTAGCACTGGTTAAGTGTTGCCTAGCTGTCATGTTAAGTTAATTATGTTGTGGTCCTGCCGACCAGCCATATAGGTGGTGGCTGGGCTACACGCCACTTTTTATCTTTTCTGACCACCACTATTCTAGAAAATGGCACCTTTCAGCCATGGTGGTTGACAAAATATTTCCATCATGACAAAGTCGTAAATGAGGTCATCATTATTAATGTAATATCAACAACCTCCCATGGTCACAGCATGACATTTTTGACATATGTGTGTGTGCAGCCGCCCCTTGCGTGCGCGGTGGATGTACGTGTGTGTGCAGCCACCCCTTTCGTGCGCGGTGTATGTACATGTGAGTGCCGTCGCCCCAAGCGTGCATTTTGTTGAAAGAACTAATGGGTTTGCCTTCTACAATGCTTGTGATTGGAACCCAAATGTGCCTGTCCTTGCAGGTACAGGCTATGGAGGATGGAAGCAAAGAGACAGAGACTCAGTTTGAGGCAGAATGATAGTGAGGAGTACCTTAGGCAAGGCTCCTCAGTTGTTTTATTAACTCGAGGAAAAAACACAGGCAGAAAACTGGAATGACCTGATTGGCTGGCTAGGAATGTGCCTAGGAATATTCTCATGTAATACTCAGGCCACCAATCAGGTTAGGTCAGTGTACAGGCTACCAATCAGATCTAGACAAGAATAAATCTTATCTTGTAACTGCTGTACAGTCTTATCTTGTAACTGATGTACAGTCTTAACTTGTAACTGCTGCACAGTAATCTAACTATTTAATAAAAGATCTCTCTATGTGTGATCTGATGATGATGAAGTAAATCTGGCGTGAACATATCAGCGCCACATCTGACATGCACAGTGTACATGTCAATCAGTCAGCTGTCCTGTCATAGATTCTCATCTGACATGTCATAGGTCAGCTGACATAGACAGATTTGTCAGCTGCCTATAAGGATCCACTTGGCATAGGTACTAATCCCTGATTACTAAAACTGGCCACAACTTTCTCATTTGTAGGCCAAATCCAACGGGATAAAAAACAGTGGCTCCTGTACAAGAGCCTCTATCTATCTAGCCAGGTCAGGTGGGTACAAATACAAGGACCATGTCCTTGACACCCCCCTTACAACACATGACCTTGCTCTAGTGCTATCCTGTCAAGTATAACACTTAGAGCAAAAAAAGCTCTCAGCCCCTGTGGGCATATACAACTGCATATCTAAGTAGACACCAGCAGCTTGTCCCGCAGGGTGATGAACCGTGCCCTTCCCAGGGCCTTGGTGAAGATGTCAGCCAGGTTGTCCTTGCCAGGGCAGTGACGCATGCAGATGGAGCCCCCCTCCACCTGCTCACGGATGAAGTGGTAGCGCACGTCGATGTGCTTGGTGCGCTTGGGGTGCACAGGATCCTTGGCCAGGGCCACCGCGCCAGTGTTGTCGCACAGCACGGTCGTGGGCCCCTCCACCGGTGCACCCAGGTCTCCCAGCAGGCGCCTGAGTGGCAGCACCAGCTGGGTGACGCTGCTCGCAGCAATGTACTCTGCCTCGCAGGAAGACAGAGCAACAATGGGTTGCTTGCGGCTGCACCACTCCACGGGCGCACCCCGGAACAGGACCAGGTTGCCCGTCACAGAGCGTCTGGACTCTGGGCAGTTAGCCCAGTCAGCGTCAGTCCAGGCCTCCAGCCCCCCTTCCTGACCATACCGCAGACCCTTGTCCCTCGTGGTGTAGAGGTACCGGATCAGGCGGTCGGCAGCCTCCATGTGGGCTGCCGTGGGTGCCTGCATGTGCTGAGCCAGTTGGTTGACAGCAAAAGCAATGTCTGGACGTGTCCACAGCGCGACATACAGCACGGCACCGGTTTTGGACTGATACAGCTGGGTGTCCGGGGCATTGAGCTGCATTCCCCCCTCGCGTTGGGGACTAACACGGGACACACTGACCGGGGTGCGTACAGGGAAGGAGGGAGAAAGCCCAAAGCGGGCAGCCAGGGCCTCAATATACACAGTTTGGTGCAAGGAAAGAGACCGGGAAACAGGGTCGACATGGAGAGAAACACCGAGGAAAAAAGAAGGGTCATCGGACTCGGTGATCTGAAACTTGCTGGCCAAACGATGAGACCACGAGGCCAGCCAGGAAGAGGAAGGACTGCCTGCAATAATGTCGTCGACATGGACAAACACAAACGTACGAGACGTGGGATACACGTACAGGCAGGAATCCGTTGGGCTTTGTACAGCACCATCGGAGAGAAGATAGGCACTAAATGTTTTGTGCCAGTTACGTGGTGCCTGCTTGATGCCATAGAGGCTGCGTTGCAGCTTCCACACCAGCACATCACCAGCGGCATCACGCTGCTCAAAGCCAGCAGGAGGACGCACATAGACGTCCTCAGAAAGTGGGGCGTACAAAAACGCAGTGCGAACATCAAGTTGCTTCAGCACATACCCAGACGAGACACCAAAAGCTAGTGCCAAACGAATGGTGGAGGAACGAACAGTAGGGCTAAAGACCTCAGTGAAATCTATGCCTTCCCGCTGAGCAAAGCCCTTCACAACAAAACGGGCCTTGAAACGGCCATCGCTTTTGACAGCAAACACCCACCGAGATGGAAGGACCTTGGCAGTGCGAGGAAGAGACTTGGAAGAAACGAGTGAATATACTGCATGTTCGCGAATGCTAGAAAGCTCACTATCCATCGCAGCACGCCACTCAGGGCTAGCATGGGCCTCAGCAAAAGAGGAGGGGATGGACGTGGAACCTGAGCTAGTGTGGAGTGAGAAAGTATCAAACAGATCACGCACACTCATGTAGTCAGGGTAAAAACGAGCCCATTTAGGGGAAACACGATCAAGAGGGGTTGTGGGTAACACCTGAGCGAGGGGATCATGTGCAACGCCGTCGGACACCAGTGCAGCAGTGGCCATAGCGGCAGCCGGTTGCTTGCCGCGGAGGGCCTGCACTAATTTGTGTAGCTGGGACGAAGAAGGAGATTCAGCAGCAGGTGTGTCTGCCGTCGACACGTGTCCAGGTGGTGTAGAGGTAGAAGCCGACGACGCCTCCAGCGCAGGACTTGGTGCGAAAACAGGTGCAGACTCAGACTCAGCGGGTTTGGGCTCAGGACTTGGCGCTGGCGCCTCCTCCAGTGGCGAGCCCCCCTCACCACTGGCATCCCCCGACAAAGCCTCCAGTGGCGAGCCCCCCTCACCACTGGCATCCCCCAAAGCAGTGCCCCCACTGCTGGCAGCGCCCACAGCAGCGTCCTCACTGCTGGCAGCGGCGCGCCGCGCCATGGCTCTAGTCACAGGACCAGAGGGCGGTAGGGCCAGAGTAGTATCAGGCCCAGGGACAGAATTCTCAGTGACCGGTGGCAGCAGAAGCTCGGAAGCCTCCTCCCCCTCCACCAGTGCCGGCAGCAGCTGAGGTGATGGCAGGGCGTCGTTGCGCCAGGCCTCATTGAAGGCCACGTGGCGACGTTGCACCAAAGTGCGAGTGGCGGAGTCCAGGATCAGATATGCCGGCGAGTCGGGAGCATAACCGACAAAAATGCCAGGCATGGCCTTGGCCTCCAGCTTGCCACGATGCCCTTCCACACGATGCCAGGCTGGGCAGCCGAAAATGCGCATGTGCGACAGATCAGCGTGATGACCTGTCAGCAAAAAGTGTGGCGTGGCATCACCAGGATTCGAGGAGCACGGCAGGCGGTTCACGATATAAATAGCACACTGGAGTGCCAATGCCCAGTATGCCTTCCCCAGGCCGGCGTGTGTCAACATCGCTAGAGTCATGCCCATTGCCAGGCCCCAGAGCCGCTCCGCTACGCCGTTCTGCTCAGGGCAGTAAGGCGCGGAGAACTCCTGGTGGACGCGGTGTTCAGCACACACCGCCCGCCAGGCTTGACCGGTGAAGACCGCGTCATTGTCGGTGCGCAGCACGACAGAGCCGGCGTAGAAGGGGCGAATATCGCGGACGAGCAGCTCTGCAAACCGCCCCACCGCCTCGTCCTTGGTCTTGAGCGCAAACCCCCATCGCCACCGAGTGGCATCGTCAGTGATGCCCAAGAAGTAGCGGGCTCCCCCCAGCGACTCGACGCTCATCGGGCCCAGCAGGTCGCCATGAAGCTTGGCGCGCGGCACAGTGGATCGCCGCTGCCCTGGCGGAAATGGCTGGCGCTTGATGAAGCCAGCCGGGCAGGATGGGCAGCCAGGAGCAGTTGGACTCCTCGTCGTCAAGTTGGATGCAGGGATGGCAACCAGCTTCTTGATGCGGTCGGCACCAGCATGGCCCAAACGCCAGTGCAGCAGCAGGTTAACCGGCCGCTCCACCGTCACAGCAGCCATCGCTGGCGCTGTCTTCGCCGCAGGTAACACGTAGATGTTGTTCTGCATGGCGATCTTGTGATGCTTGTTATCCAGCACCACTGTCTCTTTGTGGAAATCCACCTTGTGACCTGCCTTTGCGAGTTGCGCGACTGAAAGGAGTCGTGCATTCAGGCCAGGTACAAGCAGCGCTCCTTGCAAGCGCACGCTGTGGCCAGGAAGCTCCACAGCGATGGTGCCCTGGCCGGTAGCGTGCAGCTGTCCGCCGGAGCCAGCGATTGCCCTGCTGTGGGGGGTCAGAGACACAAAGTCAGAACGGCACGGGGACATGTGGCTGCTCGCAGCCGAGTCCAGCACCCAGGTGAGGTTGTCGCACGTATACTGCGTGAGAGCAGCAGCCTCCAGCGGCGTCGACGGCGACTCCTCGGCGATGGTGACCATGCAGAAGCCAGGCGGCAGTTCAGCCGCCTCCTGAGTTGCGTTGGCAGCGGATCCAGCAGGTGCGTTGCGTCCCTTGTTCTGGTTCCCTCGGTTGCCGCCCTTGCCCCCCTGTGCTGGTTGGGGTACCAGCGTGGGGCCTTCTCAGGATGCTCCTTCCAGCAGTCTTTGTCCTTGTGATTTGACAGGCCACAGTGACTGCATTTCTTGGTCCCCCCGTTCCCCTTGCTGTTGGTGTGGTAGGCCTGGCCAGTGCCAGCACTCTCCTTTTTCACCACAGCACGTCCCCCCTTGAGCAGATCCTCCGCCTCCATGAGTGCCCTCTTCACCACAGGTAGTGGGTCCTCCTCGTTGAACCGTACAGACACCAGCGCAGGGCGGTACTCGTCTGTCAGTGCTCCCAGTAGAATGGCAGCAAAATCACGGTCCTGGATGACTCCCCCTGCAGCCTGGTAGTCAGCACGTAGAAGCTCCGCCCTCCTCACAAGCTGTTGCATGGTCTCGTTAGGAAGCTTCTGTAGGCGGTGCAGCTTGCTCCTCAGCTCAAACCTGTGACTCTTGGTTAGCCTGGTTTGCTCATAGTTCTCCATGAGACACTGCCATGCTTGGCTACCAGTTTTGTTGGCCACAGTGGCCATTAGGCGTGCAGCTTCACCTGTTAGACAGGTGAGCAAAGCTGCCCACAGGGCCTTATCAGCCCTGTCATTCTCCTCAGTACCCAGCAGGACAGCATCCAAACTGAAAAGACTGACAACAGCCAAAAACAAATTCTTCCACTCCTCCCACTTGCTGTAATCATCACCAGCTGCACCAACAAATTTCTTGCAGCTCTTGGCAACTGTTGAAACAAGAGAGGTGTAGTCAGGCTGTCTGGTAGCAGTTTGGGTGTCTTGATCCTCCATGGTTGATCTGGGTCTGGGTGTTGTCTCTGGGGTAGTCAGATGAATGTCTCTGCTCCTCAAATGCAGGGTAGGCATCAAACCTCCGATACCATGTTGAAAGAACTAATGGGTTTGCCTTCTACAATGCTTGTGATTGGAACCCAAATGTGCCTGTCCTTGCAGGTACAGGCTATGGAGGATGGAAGCAAAGAGACAGAGACTCAGTTTGAGGCAGAATGATAGTGAGGAGTACCTTTGGCAAGGCTCCTCAGTTGTTTTATTAACTCGAGGAAAAAACACAGGCAGAAAACTGGAATGACCTGATTGGCTGGCTAGGAATGTGCCTAGGAATATTCTCATGTAATACTCAGGCCACCAATCAGGTTAGGTCAGTGTACAGGCTACCAATCAGATCTAGACAAGAATAAATCTTATCTTGTAACTGCTGTACAGCCTTATCTTGTAACTGATGTACAGTCTTAACTTGTAACTGCTGCACAGTAATCTAACTATTTAATAAAAGATCTCTCTGTGTGTGATCTGATGATGATGAAGTAAATCTGGCGTGAACATATCAGCGCCACATCTGACATGCACAGTGTACATGTCAATCAGTCAGCTGTCCTGTCATAGATTCTCATCTCACATGTCATAGGTCAGCTGACATAGACAGATTTGTCAGCTGCCTATAAGGATCCACTTGGCATAGGTACTAATCCCTGATTACTAAAACTGGCCACAACTTTCTCATTTGTAGGCCAAATCCAACGGGATAAAAAACAGTGGCTCCTGTACAAGAGCCTCTATCTATCTAGCCAGGTCAGGTGGGTACAAATACAAGGACCATGTCCTTGACACATTTTGTGTGTAAGTGTGTGTGCAGCAGCCCCTTGCGTGCGCGGTGTATGTACGTGTGTGTGCAGCCGCCCCGTGGTTGCGCGGTGGATGTACATGTGAGTGGAGCCGGTCCTTGCGTGCGCGGTGTATGTACGTGTGTGTGCAGCCGCCCCTTGCGTGCGTGGTGTGTGTACATGTAAGTGCAGCCGCCCCTTGCGTGCGCGGTGTATGTACGTGTGTGTGCAGCCGTCCCTTGCGTGCGCGGTGTGTGTACGTGTGTGTGCAGCCGCCCCTCGCGTGCATGGTGAGTGTAAGTGTGTGTGCAGCAGCCCCTTGCGTGCATGGTGTGTACGTGTGTGTGCAGTTGCCCCTTGCGTGCGCGGTGTATGTACGTGTGTGTGCAGCCGGCCCTTGCGTGCGCGGTGTGTGTACATGTGAGTGCAGCCGGCCCTTGCGTGCGCGGTGGATGTACATGTGTGGGCAGTTGCCCCTTGCGTGCGCGGTGTATGTACATGTGTTTGCACTCGCCCCTTGCGTGCGCGGTGGATGTACATGTGTGTGCAGCCGAACCTTGCGTGCATGGTGTGTGTACCTGTGCGTGAAGTCGCTCCTTGCGTGCATGGTGTGTGTACGTGTGTGTGCAGCCGCCCCTTGCGTGCGCGGTGTAGGTACGTGTGTGTGCAGCCGCCCCTTGCGTGCGCGGTGTATGTACGTGTGTGTGCAGCCGGCCCTTGCGTGCATGGTGTGTGTACGTGTGTGTGCAGCCGGCCCTTGCGTGCGCGGTGGATGTACATGTGTGTGCAGTCGCCCCTTGCGTGCGCGGTGTAGGTACGTATGTGTGCAGCCGCCCCTTGCGTGCGCGGTGTATGTACGTGTGTGTGCAGCCGCCCCGTGGTTGCGCGGTGTATGTACATGTGTGTGCAGTTGCCCCTTGCGTGCGCGGTGTATGTACGTGTGTGTGCAGCCGGCCCTTGCGTGCGCGGTGGATGTACATGTGAGTGCAGCCGGCCCTTGCGTGCATGGTGTGTGTACGTGTGTGTGCAGCCGCCCCTTGCGTGCATGGTGTATGTACATGTGAGTGCAGCCGGCCCTTGCGTGCATGGTGTGTGTACGTGTGTGTGCAGCCGCCCCTTGCGTGCGCGGTGTATGTACGTGTGTGCGCACTCGCCCCTTGCGTGCGCGGTGTATGTACGTGTGTGTGCAGTTGCCCCTTGCGTGCGCGGTGGATGTACGTGTGTGTGCAGCCGCCCCTTGCGTGCGCGGTGTGTGTACGTGTATGTGCAGCCGCCCCTTGCGTGCATGTACATGTGTGAAGAAATAAGCAATAGTGAATGAAATAGTAAAAAGAAAATCATTCCAGCATATGTATGTACAAGTTTTTAGTAGTACACTATGACTATCGTCAAATATAACAATTTTCTATATTTTCATACACACACGAACAACACACCCAACACACACACACACTATGTTTGCACCCAAGACACACACCAACACCTAAAAACAAGACACCAACACACAAGACAGCCATGCAACACACACCCAACACACACACGCAACACACACATAACACACCTAAGTATAGTTGTTATAACACACAACACATAGGTACATCCCGCCCCCCCACACACAACACCAACACATGACAATTAACAGGCCACAACACACACACTGACACACATGCCCCAACACACACACACACATGCCCCAACACACACACACATGCCCCAACACTGCACACACAACAACACCCAAACACACACCACACACACAAAAGACACCCAACACACATACCGAAAACACGCACACACAACACCTACTAAAAACAAGACACCAACACACAAGACACCCAACACACACCCAACACACACACACACACACAATGTTTGCACCGGTCGGCCCACGACACCCACACCCAACACACACATAACACACCTAAGTAACACACAACACACACGTACATCCCCCCCCCCACACACACAACACCAACACATGACAATTAACATGCCACAACACACACACATGCCCCAACACACACACACACATGCCCCAACACTGCACACACAACAACACCCAAACACATACCACACACACACAAGACACCCAACACACATACCGAAAACACGCACACACAACACCTACCAAAAACACCAAACACACAAGACACCCAACACACACCCAACACACACACACACAATGTTTGCACCCACGACACACACACCAACACCTAAAAATAAGACACCAACACACAACACACGTACACGTACATCCCCCCCCCCACAACACCAACAATAACATGCAAACAACACACACACAACACACCTAAGTCACACACACAACACACACGTACTTTCCCCCCCCCACACCCAACACCAACACACAAGACACTTTGCACACACCCTACACACACCCACACCCTTTATGAACACATGTACACCCAACACACACACGCAACACACACCTAGGTCGATCACACACAACACACACAAAACACACCTAAGTCACACACAACACACACGTACACCCCCCCACACAAACCCAATACCAACACACAAGACACTTGGCCCCCCCCCCACCCACCCACACACCCACACCCACACCCACACCACACATCCAACACACACAACACACACACTACACACTTAAGTCACACACAACACACACATAACACACCTAAGTCACACACAACACACACGTCCATCCCCCCCTCACACTCAACACCAATACATGACAATTAACATGCACACAACACACACACGCACACGCCCCAACACACACACACACAACATACATACACAGAGCACACACACACGCCTCAACACACATACCGAACACACACACACAAGACACCCAACACACATACCGACACACACACACACACACACTATGTTTGCACCCGACATACACACACCCAACACCTACTAAAAACAAGAAACCAACACACAAGACACCCTACACACACACAACACACACACACACAACACATATCCAACACAAACAACACACACACCTAAGTCACACACACAACACACCTACTAAGTCACACACACAACACACATGTACCTCCCCCCCCCCACACCCAACATCAACACACAAGACACTTTGCACACACCCTACACGCCCCCGCACCTTCATGAATGCACCCAACACACACACACAACACACACGCCCCAACACACATACCCAACATTCACACAACACACCCAACATATAAGGGTAAATATGGTTTAGGAGTGTAGGGGTTTAGGGTTTAAGGCCTACCATACACCCGTATGTAAAAATGCAACAACACGCCAAGTCATCCGCCACCATGCAAAAATATATAAACACAACTGGTCATCCTCAACAAGAATGCCCATTTTAGTACCCAATCCGCACTTGGCACTTGTCCAGTTTCGTAAGTCCAACGGCCGTTGGCTTTGAGAAATTAAGATATGCGACATGCGCCATGCAGCCAAGCTAAAGTATAGGCTGATTGCCCTGTATGTAACATTAGTAAGGTGAACGACCGTCGACAAAAAAACACATGCGACATACAAACACCAATTTTACACAGTAATGTTTGGAATGACGTACCGTAATTTCGGCGTCCACCTTCTTCGCAATTGTGAACCAGCCCTGTCGCGTGTTGTCCGGATGTCCTTCCCACTTGCCCTTCGTGACCTTTGCGACGCTCAGGTAGCACACGATTGCAGTTAAGGGTTCTCGGTCGTCTGGGTTCCAGAAGAAGCGTCGGGCGTCCGATCCGGAGGAGGAGCACCTCTCGAAGTATTTTACGTACATTACCCAGTTGCCTTTCTTAAAAACCTCGCCCCCCCCCCTGTATGTTTGTTTAAACACTCATCCTTGTCGAGTTGGTGGGCGACTCGAACAACTTTCGCCAACCAGTACGGGTGGTCGGGCACATGGTCCTTGTGCCCCCTCTCAGATGCGACTGCGACGGCCTCCCCCTCCTGCAAACCACGCCCCAACTCGTTTCTTGCCGTTTGAACGTGGTTCAGGCGGGTTCCCGGATATCGCGTGGGGTTCCGCGACTTACTCGCCTGGAGTTTTACAGTCCACGACGAGCTGCTCCAATCGTTTGGGCATGTCGTCCACTTGCCCTCTCGGCACTCCGCACAACTGAAGCATGAAAAACGCCTGAGCTTTACCACCTCGACCCGCTCGCCCTTTTTGTCCAGTCGCCACTGGTGTGCCGTGGAGATATCTCGGATCGGGCCTCGCTCCTTACCGGACGTGAGAATCTGCAATTGTAAATCCATGAAACAACATCACAGCACATTTCCCAACTCCAACGGCCGTTGGCACTCAACAATTATAAGATTTCCCAACTCCAACGGCCGTTGGCCCTTGGAAACTTTATATAAGTACATTTCTCAACTCCAACGGCCGTTGGCACTCAACAATTATACGATTTTCCAGCTCCAACGGCCGTTGGCCTTATGAAACTTCAAACTGCATCAAGGAAGCTGTCCTCTGTAAAGTGTAACCAGAGACAAATTATAGAACTGCACTTGACCACCAGAAAGCAACTGTCTTTACTTACGTTATCGAGAAGAAATGCCCGTCGAACCACGTCCGATTGTGCCGATGGTCGACTCGAGTCTTTGCCGGTTCTCCAATCCCGGTTCAGGTAGGCCACCAGTGCCTCCACCGTATTCAGGTTCCGATTGTCCTCCTGCATCTGCGCTCTTTTGAGGATGCTTTTGACCGTCCCCCCCTCCCCGTCCGACTCCCCCTTCCCATGTCCTGCACACGAGTAGTTCCACTCCAATGATTCCAAGTCGGGGTCGGCCTCGAGCAGGTCCGCAGCCATCGCCAACACATACCGGGATTGGAACTGCTCCTTACAGTTGTCGGACCAACTGATCCAGTTCCTCACCTCCACCCCCTCCTCCCTCAGCACGTTAAGGGTATTCTTCATCACGAACTCCAGGGTCTGGGCATTCCTCGGTACGTCCTTCCCCATGTAATCGTGCTTCACCCTTTTGATTTCCAGCGATACGGGATCACGGTACATCACGATCACCGGCATCAGGACGTAACTACTTGGGTACCAGTACTGCGCCTGCAACTGTTTCTGCAGGTGGTCCGAATAGTTCTCCGAGTAGTCCATCAGGACCACCACCGTTCCCAGCGGCATCACGTCAATGCACTCCTTGTAAGCGTGGTGCTGCCAGGCCCATGTATGGACGTGAATGGCGAATTCCGGGAAGCGCGCCGTAATGAGTTCATGGAGCTCCGAGAGGGTTGACTTGATGAGTTTTTGCTGCAGGTTCATTTGCGGCGCCACATCCTCCTCCTGCAACACAACACACCCGCGCACCATGGATTGACCGAAGAATGGAAGTCAGCAGCTGGGAATTTCCCAACGCCAACGGCCGTTGGAAGTATGAAAGTCTACATATATATATTCAACGATGCAAATATACATGCCCGCGCACCATGGATTGACCGAAGAATGGAAGTCAGCAGCTGGGAATTTCCCAACGCCAACGGCCGTTGGAAGTATGAAAGTCTACATATATATATTCAACGATGCAAATATACATGCTTACCGTCCCACGGGGCGCTGTGCCCTCCTTTATGAAGTCGAACCACGTGTACTTCTTTGTCCACCCCTTCATCTGGTCCGTCACGATGAACTCGGAAATCCCACACTCGTTGCACGTCCCTTCCAAGCAGTTCATTGGGACGTTAACGAACGGGCCGCCCGTCCTCCCCCCTCCTTGCCCCCCTCCCCCCTCTCAGCCCTGTGGCAGGTGAAACGTCGAACGAAATCATGGGCATTGTCAGGCACGGAAGGGATACCCTCCCTCTCCTCGATCTCCAGCGTGCTCTTCAACTCCTTGACGCCTTTGGCGAAGGCAGAGAGCAGAGACTCGAAGACGACGTGCTTTTCGCATGCGCACAAGTCCCGGTCCTTCCACACGCCCTTTACGCACTTGGGCATGAACTCCACGAACTTCGTGTACCCCACCTTGTACCTTGTCCCGTCCGCAGTCGTCACGATACCTCCCTTGTACGGCGACGCGTCAGAACAGAACCGCTTGTAAATCGTTTCAAGCGAGTCCAAATAGTACCTTCCGCCCTGGGAGGAAATGAGGATCCTGGCGTTTCCCTTCCTTTCGAACTCATTGACCACGTCCTTATGGTTGGGAGACGCCCTCGTGTTTAGGTCTGACAACCAGTAACTCCCGACGATGTCTTTGACCTCCTCCGGAAACTTGTCCGACCGTAAAGCACGAGGGGGCGCCTTCAGGGCGGGAAGGTCGCCCCCCATCCTCATTCCCCTTGCGGTCTGGATATCCTTGGGCGTGACGTGAAGCAGCCGCGCGAGAGTGCAATGCCCTTGATTGTTCATGCCGTCCTTTCCCAAGCACATTGACAGCACAGCGCACTTCGCGTTCCTGTGCTCATCCGACTTGCCCAATTCCTGGAAACCTTGCACGATATTAGCGACAACCTCCTGAGCGAAGGACTCCGACGCCTTTCTTTTCAGCGCAGGGCGGTACTGTTTCCCCATAACCTTCACAACCGCACCTGGCAGCCGCTCAAGCGCCCTCAAGCCTACTGCAGTTTTCGTGTTTTCAGTCTTGTGATTGTTGTCCTTCAGCAAGTATTCCATTGCGCTGGCCATGTCGAGGGCAAGTTGGTTGCCCTTGATCTCGACGTACTTGAGACTTAGGTCTTTGTTGTGCGCTTCACCTGCATCCGCGCGCATACAGAATCCAGACGAAGTTTTGACTTTTTATCAAATTATTGCTTTCCAACAATTACCCAATTTGTAGGTCCCAACGGCCGTTGGACCCCTGAAAGTACGCCTGAAACACGCCAACACATGCATTTTCGACACCCAACGGCCGTTGGACCCCCGAAAGTGGGCCTGAAACACGCCAACACATGCATTTTCGACACCCAACGGCCGTTGGACCCCAGAAAGCGGGCCGAAAACACGCCAACACATGCATTTTCGACACCCAACGGCCGTTGGACCCCTGAAAGTGGGCCTGAAACACGCCAACACATGCATTTTCGACACCCAACGGCCGTTGGACCCCTGAAAGCGGGCCGAAAACACGCCAACACATGCATTTTCTACACCCAACGGCCGTTGGACCCCTGAAAGTGGGCCTGAAACACGCCCTTTACATGCATTTTCGACACCCAACGGCCGTTGGACCCCTGAAAGCGGGCCGAAAACACGCCAACACATGCATTTTCGACGTCCAACGGCCGTTGGGCCCCTGAAAGCGGGCCGGAAACACGCTAACGCATGCATTTTAGACACCCAACGGCCGTTGGACCCCTGAAAGCGGGCCGAAAACTCGCCAACACCTGCATTTTTTACACGCCAGGATGTGAATTTCCGAATCCCAACGCACTTTTTATAACCTTAACGACCGTTGGAACCCAGAAATTCGACTGAAATGTTTCCATAACACACGTAACAACAAATTTGGTGGTCAACAACCCCGTAAATCCGTAACCCTGCACGCACCTCTTGCCGCCATAGCTCTTGTTCGCAGCAGGTGGGCCCTGAAGACGCCTTTTGGTCTTGCACCTGTTGGTTACAATTGCATGGCATACCAGCAATATATTGCACATAGCATTGTATTTCACACAATTATTATATTCATGCCACAAATAATAATAATAATTGTATTAAACATAGGGGGGCAGGTTGCATATTCGTTTCATTGCAGTCTAATATCAACATATTAAAAATTTCCATGCCCATAAACATTTTTGATATAGCTATTAGGTTGCTATTATATTAAATCTTACCAGCCGTGTAGTGGTTTGCGGATTGCTTTATAGGCTTGCCACACCAACCCAAAAAAAAATGTTACGACGGGAGTTGAACCCGGGCCTACTAGACGTGTTCACGAGGTACTACGAGGATCAGCCAAGAATCTGTCCCGTACCGGTGTGGTTCACCAGTTCCGCACACTAGCATGGTCTCCGCGTCGCGCTCGTTCATTAAATTTCGGAGAAATTTTGCCTGCTTATATACGTTTTTGAAGCCCCTCGGCGTCGCGCCGTGAAAAGCTTCCTCCGCCAGGCGTCCAATCAGGTAGCAGGAATGTGAAAAAATGGGCTCGAGCTGTGTGCAGCGCCGCGTCCATGTGGCGCCACACGGCGTCAGGAGTCGGCGTGGCGCCATATATGGCGCTGCGAATTCCCTACCGTGTGGTCTGCAGCGCCACGTCACAGTTGCGACTGCAAGTATTTTTCAGCGCGGCGCCGTCCCGGCGCCGCGCCATATCGTTTGGCGCGTAAATTTTTTTCCCGCGCGCGGCGCCTTTTAGGCGCCGCGCCATTCCATTTGCGCGTCGGCATACCAGCACCAGGGAATTTGAATTGCAGGTGCTGCGTTGGCGCTTTCCAGCCCTCCTGGAAGACCGACACCGTGGATGCACCTTGCACCCGAGCATCAACGGCGGGTATTCGCGACATCGGCCGAAAGTGACAACGATATTAGCAACCCGACAGCCATATTCGACTGAGCAACGCCATTGTGTGCAGCCGAAGAGTGTGAAAAGAGGTGAGCAATGGCGGTGTATGTACATGGATGCTTTTGACAGATAGTTGTCCACAAGCAGCTCGATGACGGGGGAGTGTGAGACAGATAATTTCGTCGCTTTTTTGGTGTCGTGGTGCCGGTCGCTGACGGGGGAGTGTGAGTGTTTTTGTCGGTTCTCGTTTGGTTGCAGGGATTTGCGAGCAAGCCGAGACCATCGATTGGATTGGTAAGCCCCACTTGTTCATTTGTGTGAATCCAAGCATTATTGAAGCAGGCTGTCGCAAATGTTTTCGTTTCTGGGTTGCGCCATAGCTGCGTTGCTGGGTTGCTGGGTTTTCTTGCCATGGCAGCGCCGTATGATCTTTCCCCCGGCTCCCATTCTTGGTTACTAACGTTGATGTTTTGCTGCTTCCTTTGGTGCTTGATCTGCCTTGGTGTCGTGCCTCCGTTTGGTGGCCGGTGGTCACGGGATGCACAACAACGCTATCAGTTTTCTTCCACCCGCCGCCGCTGCCCCGAAGGACAAGGATAAAAAAAAAGAAACATCTATAAAAAGGTACGACGCGTGGTGTGTTGCGTGCTTTTTTTCTTGGTTTTCTCGCTCCCTTGCAGCTCAGGTTTGCTGGCACATGTATTTATGCATGCCGGCACCACACCACATGTATTTATGCATGCCAGATAACACAGGCTGTGTGTCTGACTTTTTTTCGTCCCTGTCATATGCGGTCCGCCTCTCTTTTTTCGTGTTTTGTTTTTTGTTCGTATCTTCTACGGTACAACGCGACATGTTCACGGCGTCATCTGCGCGGTGTCACTAGCTTCATTTTTGCCGGCACCGCCGCCCCCGGCCGGCCCCATAAAAAAAAAGAAACATCTATAAAAAGGTACGACGCGTGGTGTGTTGCGTGCTTTTTTTCTTGGTTTTCTCGCTCCCTTGCAGCTCAGGTTTGCTGGCACATGTATTTATGCATGGCGGCACCACACCACATGTATTTATGCATGCCAGCACCCCACCACCTTTTTTCATGCATGCCAGCACCCCCCCCTAGGTATTTATGCATGCCAGCACCCCCCCTCGGTATTTATGCATGCCAGCACCCCACCCTAGGTATTTATGCATGCCAGCACCCCCCCTAGGTATTTATGCATGCCAGCACCCCCCCTCGGTATTTATGCATGCCAGCACCCCCCCTCGGTATTTATGCATGCCAGCACCCCCCCTAGGTATTTATGCATGCCAGCACCCCCCCTAGGTATTTATGCATGCCAGCACCCCCCCTCGGTATTTATGCATGCCAGCACCCCCCACATGTATTTATGCATGCCAGCACCCCCCCTCGGTATTTATGCATGCCAGCACCCCCCCCGACGTATTAATCCATGCCAGCACCCCCCCTCGGTATTTATGCATGCCAGCACCCCCCACATGTATTTATGCATGCCAGCCCCCCCCTCGGTATTTATGCATGCCAGCACCCCACCCGACGTATTAATGCATGCCAGCGACCCCCCCTAGGTATTTATGCATGCCAGCACCCCACCCGACGTATTAATCCATGCCAGCACCCCCCCTCGGTATTTATGCATGCCAGCACCCCCCACATGTATTTATGCATGCCAGCACCCCCCCTCGGTATTTATGCATGCCAGCACCCCACCCGACGTATTAATGCATGCCAGCGACCCCCCCTAGGTATTTATGCATGCCAGCACCCCACCCGACGTATTTATGCATGCCAGCACCCCCATTCTTGGTTAATAACGTCAACGTCCTTGCTGCTTCCTTTGGTGCTTGATCCGCCATGGTGTCGTGCCTCCGTTTGGTGGCCGGTGGTCACGGGATGCACAAACGGGAACGCTATCAGTTTTCCTCCACCCGCCGCCGCTGCCCCAGGCCGGCTTAAAAATAAAAAAAGAAAAAAAGGTACGAATGGCAGCCCCCCCCCTAGGTATTTATGCATGCCAGCACCCCCCCCTAGGTATTTATGCATGCCAGCACCCCCCTAGGTATTTATGCATGCCAGCACCCCCCCTCGGTATTTATGCATGCCTGCACCCCCCCTAGGTATTTATGCATGCCAGCGACCCCCCGACGTATTTATGCATGCCAGCCCCCCCCCTAGGTATTTATGCATGCCAGCACCCCCCTAGGTATTTATGCATGCCAGCCCCCCCCCTAGGTATTTATGCATGCCAGCCCCCCCCCTAGGTATTTATGCATGCCAGCACCCCCCCTAGGTATTTATGCATGCCAGCACCCCACCCGACGTATTTATGCATGCCAGCGACCCCCCCGACGTATTTATGCATGCCAGCCCCCCCCCTAGGTATTTATGCATGCCAGCACCCCCCCTAGGTATTTATGCATGCCAGCCCCCCCCCTAGGTATTTATGCATGCCAGCACCCCCCTAGGTATTTATGCATGCCAGCACCCCCCCTAGGTATTTATGCATGCCAGCACCCCCATTCTTGGTTAATAACGTCAACGTCCTTGCTGCTTCCTTTGGTGCTTGATCTGCCTTGGTGTCGTGCCTCCGTTTGGTGGCCGGTGGTCACGGGATGCACAAACGGGAACGCTATCAGTTTTCGTCCACCCGCCGCCGCTGCCCAGGCCGGCTTAAAAATAAAAAAGAAAAAAAGGTACGAATGGCAGCCCCCCCCCTAGGTATTTATGCACGCCAGCACCCCCCCTAGGTTTTTATGCATGCCAGCACCCCCCTAGGTATTTATGCATGCCAGCACCCCACCCGACGTATTTATGCATGCCAGCACCCCCCCTAGGTATTTATGCATGCCAGCACCCCCCCTCGGTATTTATGCATGCCAGCACCCCCTCTAGGTATTTATGCATGCCAGCACCCCCCCTAGGTATTTATGCATGCCAGCACCCCCCCTAGGTATTTATGCATGCCAGCACCCCCCCCTAGGTATTTATGCATGCCAGCACCCCCCCTAGGTATTTATGCATGCCAGCACCCCCCCTAGGTATTTATGCATGCCAGCACCCCCCCTAGGTATTTATGCATGCCAGCACCCCCCTAGGTATATTTATGCATGCCAGCACCCCTCTAGGTATTTATGCATGCCAGCACCCCCCCTAGGTATTTATGCATGCCAGCACCCCCCTAGGTATTTATGCATGCCAGCACCCCCCCTAGGTATTTATGCATGCCAGCACCCCCCCTAGGTATTTATGCATGCCAGCACCCCCCCTAGGTATTTATGCATGCCAGCACCCCCCCATGTATTTATGCATGCCAGCCCCCCCCCTAGGTATTTATGCATGCCAGCACCCCCCCTCGGTATTTATGCATGCCAGCACCCCCTCTAGGTATTTATGCATGCCAGCACCCCCCCTAGGTATTTATGCATGCCAGCACCCCCCCTCGGTATTTATGCATGCCAGCACCCCCTCTAGGTATTTATGCATGCCAGCACCCCCCCCTAGGTATTTATGCATGCCAGCACCCCCCCTCGGTATTTATGCATGCCAGCACCCCCCCTAGGTATTTATGCATGCCAGCACCCCCCACATGTATTTATGCATGCCAGCACCCCCCCTAGGTATTTATGCATGCCAGCACCCCCCCTCGGTATTTATGCATGCCAGCACCCCCTCTAGGTATTTATGCATGCCAGCACCCCCCCTAGGTATTTATGCATGCCAGCACCCCCACATGTATTTATGCATGCCAGCCCCCCCCCTAGGTATTTATGCATGCCAGCACCCCCCCTCGGTATTTATGCATGCCAGCACCCCCTCTAGGTATTTATGCATGCCAGCACCCCCCCTAGGTATTTATGCATGCCAGCACCCCCCTAGGTATTTATGCATGCCAGCACCCCCTCTAGGTATTTATGCATGCCAGCACCCCCCCTAGGTATTTATGCATGCCAGCACCCCCCCTAGGTATTTATGCATGCCAGCACCCCCCCTAGGTATTTATGCATGCCAGCACCCCCCCTAGGTATTTATGCATGCCAGCACCCCCCTAGGTATTTATGCATGCCAGCACCCCCCCCAAGGTATTTATGCATGCCAGCACCCCCCCTAGGTATTTATGCATGCCAGCACCCCCCCTAGGTATTTATGCATGCCAGCACCCCCCTAGGTATTTATGCATGCCAGCACCCCCCCTAGGTATTTATTCATGCCAGCACCCCCCCTCGGTATTTATGCATGCCAGCACCCCCCCTCGGTATTTATGCATGCCAGCACCCCCCCTAGGTATTTATGCTTGCCAGCACCCCCCCTCGGTATTTATGCATGCCAGCACCCCCTCTAGGTATTTATGCATGCCAGCACCCCCCCTAGGTATTTATGCATGCCAGCACCCCCCCTAGGTATTTATGCATGCCAGCACCCCCTCTAGGTATTTATGCATGCCAGCACCCCCCCTAGGTATTTATGCATGCCAGCACCCCCACACGTATTTATGCATGCCAGCCCCCCCCTAGGTATTTATGCATGCCAGCACCCCCCCTCGGTATTTATGCATGCCAGCACCCCTCTAGGTATTTATGCATGCCAGCACCCCCCCTAGGTATTTATGCATGCCAGCACCCCCCCTAGGTATTTATGCATGCCAGCACCCCCTCTAGGTATTTATGCATGCCAGCACCCCCCCTAGGTATTTATGCATGCCAGCACCCCCCCTAGGTATTTATGCATGCCAGCACCCCCCCTAGGTATTTATGCATGCCAGCACCCCCCCTAGGTATTTATGCATGCCAGCACCCCCCGACGTATTTATGCATGCCAGCCCCCCCCCTAGGTATTTATGCATGCCAGCACCCCCCCTAGGTATTTATGCATGCCAGCACCCCCCTAGGTATTTATGCATGCCAGCACCCCCCCGACGTATTTATGCATGCCAGCCCCCCCCCTAGGTATTTATGCATGCCAGCACCCCCCCTAGGTATTTATGCATGCCAGCCCCCCCCTAGGTATTTATGCATGCCAGCACCCCCCTAGGTATTTATGCATGCCAGCACCCCCCCTAGGTATTTATGCATGCCAGCACCCCCCCGACGTATTTATGCATGCCAGCCCCCCCCTAGGTATTTATGCATGCCAGCACCCCCCCTCGGTATTTATGCATGCCAGCACCCCCCCTAGGTATTTATGCATGCCAGCCCCCCCCTAGGTATTTATGCATGCCAGCACCCCCCCTAGGTATTTATGCATGCCAGCACCCCCCCTAGGTATTTATGCATGCCAGCACCCCCCCTAGGTATTTATGCATGCCAGCACCCCCCTAGGTATTTATGCATGCCAGCACCCCCCCTAGGTATTTATGCATGCCAGCACCCCCCCTAGGTATTTATGCATGCCAGCACCCCCCTAGGTATTTATGCATGCCAGCACCCCCCCTAGGTATTTATGCATGCCAGCACCCCCCCTAGGTATTTATGCATGCCAGCACCCCCCCTAGGTATTTATGCATGCCAGCACCCCCCCTAGGTATTTATGCATGCCAGCACCCCCCCTAGGTATTTATGCATGCCAGCACCCCCACATGTATTTATGCATGCCAGCACCCCCCCTAGGTATTTATGCATGCCAGCACCCCCCCTAGGTATTTATGCATGCCAGCACCCCCCTAGGTATTTATGCATGCCAGCACCCCCCCTAGGTATTTATGCATGCCAGCACCCCCCCTCGGTATTTATGCATGCCAGCACCCCCTCTAGGTATTTATGCATGCCAGCACCCCCCCTAGGTATTTATGCATGCCAGCACCCCCCCTCGGTATTTATGCATGCCAGCACCCCCCCTAGGTATTTATGCATGCCAGCACCCCCCCAGGTATTTATGCATGCCAGCACCCCCCCTAGGTATTTATGCATGCCAGCACCCCCCCTCGGTATTTATGCATGCCAGCACCCCCCTAGGTATTTATGCATGCCAGCACCCCCCCCTAGGTATTTATGCATGCCAGCACCCCCCCATGTATTTATGCATGCCAGCCCCCCCCTAGGTATTTATGCATGCCAGCACCCCCCCTCGGTATTTATGCATGCCAGCACCCCCTCTAGGTATTTATGCATGCCAGCACCCCCCCTAGGTATTTATGCATGCCAGCACCCCCCTAGGTATTTATGCATGCCAGCACCCCCCTAGGTATTTATGCATGCCAGCACCCCCCCTAGGTATTTATGCATGCCAGCACCCCCCCTAGGTATTTATGCATGCCAGCACCCCCCCTAGGTATTTATGCATGCCAGCACCCCCCCTAGGTATTTATGCATGCCAGCACCCCCCTAGGTATTTATGCATGCCAGCACCCCCCCTAGGTATTTATGCATGCCAGCACCCCCCCTAGGTATTTATGCATGCCAGCACCCCCCCTAGGTATTTATGCATGCCAGCACCCCCCTAGGTATTTATGCATGCCAGCACCCCCCCTAGGTATTTATGCATGCCAGCACCCCCCCTAGGTATTTATGCATGCCAGCACCCCCCCTAGGTATTTATGCATGCCAGCACCCCCCCTAGGTATTTATGCATGCCAGCACCCCCCCTCGGTATTTATGCATGCCAGCACCCCCTCTAGGTATTTATGCATGCCAGCACCCCCCCTAGGTATTTATGCATGCCAGCACCCCCCCTAGGTATTTATGCATGCCAGCACCCCCCTAGGTATTTATGCATGCCAGCACCCCCCCTAGGTATTTATGCATGCCAGCACCCCCCCATGTATTTATGCATGCCAGCCCCCCCCTAGGTATTTATGCATGCCAGCACCCCCCCTCGGTATTTATGCATGCCAGCACCCCCTCTAGGTATTTATGCATGCCAGCACCCCCCCTAGGTATTTATGCATGCCAGCACCCCCCCTAGGTATTTATGCATGCCAGCACCCCCTCTAGGTATTTATGCATGCCAGCACCCCCCCTAGGTATTTATGCATGCCAGCACCCCCCCTAGGTATTTATGCATGCCAGCACCCCCCCTAGGTATTTATGCATGCCAGCACCCCCCCCTAGGTATTTATGCATGCCAGCACCCCCCTAGGTATTTATGCATGCCAGCACCCCCCCGACGTATTTATGCATGCCAGCACCCCCATTCTTGGTTAATAACGTCAACGTCCTTGCTGCTTCCTTTGGTGCTTGATCTGCCTTGGTGTCGTGCCTCCGTTTGGTGGCCGGTGGTCACGGGATGCACAAACGGGAACGCTATCAGTTTTCGTCCACCCGCCGCCGCTGCCCCAGGCCGGCCCCCATTAAAAAATAAAAACAGAAAAAAAGGTACGAATGGCAGCTGAACCCCTAGGTATTTATGCATGCCAGCACCCCCCCTAGGTATTTATGCATGCCAGCACCCCCCCTAGGTATTTATGCATGCCAGCCCCCCCCTAGGTATTTATGCATGCCAGCCCCCCCCCCTAGGTATTTATGCATGCCAGCACCCCCCTAGGTATTTATGCATGCCAGCACCCCCCCTCGGTATTTATGCATGCCTGCACCCCCCTCGGTATTTATGCATGCCAGCACCCCCCCTAGGTATTTATGCATGCCAGCACCCCCCACATGTATTTATGCATGCCAGCACCCCCCCTAGGTATTTATGCATGCCAGCACCCCCCCCTCGGTATTTATTCATGCCAGCATCCCCCCTCGGTATTTATGCATGCCAGCACCCCCCCTCGGTATTTATGCATGCCAGCACCCCCCCCTAGGTATTTATGCTTGCCAGCACCCCCCTCGGTTTTTATGCATGCCAGCACCCCTCTAGGTATTTATGCATGCCAGCACCCCCCCTAGGTATTTATGCATGCCAGCCCCCCCCTAGGTATTTATGCATGCCAGCACCCCCCCTAGGTATTTATGCATGCCAGCACCCCCCTAGGTATTTATGCATGCCAGCGACCCCCCGACGTATTTATGCATGCCAGCCCCCCCCCCTAGGTATTTATGCATGCCAGCACCCCCTAGGTATTTATGCATGCCAGCACCCCCCTAGGTATTTATGCATGCCAGCGACCCCCCGACGTATTTATGCATGCCAGCCCCCCCCCTAGGTATTTATGCATGCCAGCACCCCCCCCTAGGTATTTATGCATGCCAGCCCCCCCCCTAGGTATTTATGCATGCCAGCACCCCCGCTAGGTATTTATGCATGCCAGCACCCCCCTAGGTATTTATGCATGCCAGCGACCCCCCCGACGTATTTATGCATGCCAGCCCCCCCCCTAGGTATTTATGCATGCCAGCACCCCCCTCGGTATTTATGCATGCCAGCACCCCCCCTAGGTATTTATGCATGCCAGCACCCCCCTAGGTTCTTATGCATGCCAGCCCCCCCCCTAGGTATTTATGCATGCCAGCACCCCCCCCTAGGTATTTATGCTTGCCAGCACCCCCCCTCGGTATTTATGCATGCCAGCACCCCCTCTAGGTATTTATGCATGCCAGCACCCCCCCTAGGTATTTATGCATGCCAGCACCCCCCTAGGTATTTATGCATGCCAGCACCCCCCCGACGTATTTATGCATGCCAGCACCCCCATTCTTGGTTAATAACGTCAACGTCCTTGCTGCTTCCTTTGGTGCTTGATCTGCCTTGGTGTCGTGCCTCCGTTTGGTGGCCGGTGGTCACGGGATGCACAAACGGGAACGCTATCAGTTTTCGTCCACCCGCCGCCGCTGCCCCAGGCCGGCCCCCATTAAAAAATAAAAACAGAAAAAAAGGTACGAATGGCAGCTGAACCCCTAGGTATTTATGCATGCCAGCATCCCCCCCTCGGTATTTATGCATGCCAGCACCCCCCCTCGGTATTTATGCATGCCAGCACCCCCCCTCGGTATTTATTCATGCCAGCACCCCTCTAGGTATTTATGCATGCCAGCACCCCCCCCTAGGTATTTATGCATGCCAGCACCCCCCCTAGGTATTTATGCATGCCAGCACCCCCCCTAGGTATTTATGCATGCCAGCACCCCCCCTAGGTATTTATGCATGCCAGCACCCCCCCTAGGTATTTATTCATGCCAGCATCCCCCCCTCGGTATTTATGCATGCCAGCACCCCCCCTCGGTATTTATGCATGCCAGCACCCCCCTAGGTATTTATGCATGCCAGCACCCCCCACATGTATTTATGCATGCCAGCACCCCCCCTAGGTATTTATGCATGCCAGCACCCCCCCTCGGTATTTATGCATGCCAGCACCCCCTCTAGGTATTTATGCATGCCAGCACCCCCCCCTAGGTATTTATGCTTGCCAGCACCCCCCCTCGGTATTTATGCATGCCAGCACCCCTCTAGGTATTTATGCATGCCAGCACCCCCCCTAGGTATTTATGCATGCCAGCACCCCCCTAGGTATTTATGCATGCCAGCACCCCCCCCGACGTATTTATGCATGCCAGCACCCCCATTCTTGGTTAATAACGTCAACGTCCTTGCTGCTTCCTTTGGTGCTTGATCTGCCTTGGTGTCGTGCCTCCGTTTGGTGGCCGGTGGTCACGGGATGCACAAAGGGGAACGCTATCAGTTTTCGTCCACCCGCCGCCGCTGCCCCAGGCCGGCCCCCATTAAAAAATAAAAACAGAAAAAAAGGTACGAATGGCAGCTGAACCCCTAGGTATTTATGCATGCCAGCATCCCCCCTCGGTATTTATGCATGCCAGCACCCCCCTCGGTATTTATGCATGCCAGCACCCCCCCTCGGTATTTATTCATGCCAGCACCCCTCTAGGTATTTATGCATGCCAGCACCCCCCCCTAGGTATTTATGCATGCCAGCACCCCCCTAGGTATTTATGCATGCCAGCACCCCCCTAGGTATTTATGCATGCCAGCACCCCCCCTAGGTATTTATGCATGCCAGCACCCCCCTAGGTATTTATTCATGCCAGCATCCCCCCCTCGGTATTTATGCATGCCAGCACCCCCCTCGGTATTTATGCATGCCAGCACCCCCCCTAGGTATTTATGCATGCCAGCACCCCCCACATGTATTTATGCATGCCAGCACCCCCCCTAGGTATTTATGCATGCCAGCACCCCCCCTCGGTATTTATGCATGCCAGCACCCCTCTAGGTATTTATGCATGCCAGCACCCCCCCTAGGTATTTATGCATGCCAGCACCCCCCTAGGTATTTATGCATGCCAGCACCCCCCCTAGGTATTTATGCATGCCAGCACCCCCCTAGGTATTTATGCATGCCAGCACCCCCTCTAGGTATTTATGCATGCCAGCACCCCCCTAGGTATTTATGCATGCCAGCACCCCCCCTAGGTATTTATGCATGCCAGCACCCCCCCTAGGTATTTATGCATGCCAGCACCCCCCCTAGGTATTTATGCATGCCAGCACCCCCCCTAGGTATTTATTCATGCCAGCACCCCCCCTCGGTATTTATGCATGCCAGCACCCCCCTCGGTATTTATGCATGCCAGCACCCCCCCTAGGTATTTATGCATGCCAGCACCCCCACATGTATTTATGCATGCCAGCACCCCCCCTAGGTATTTATGCATGCCAGCACCCCCCCTCGGTATTTATGCATGCCAGCACCCCTCTAGGTATTTATGCATGCCAGCACCCCCCCTAGGTATTTATGCATGCCAGCACCCCCCCTAGGTATTTATGCATGCCAGCACCCCCCCTAGGTATTTATGCATGCCAGCACCCCCCTAGGTATTTATGCATGCCAGCACCCCCCTAGGTATTTATGCATGCCAGCACCCCCCCTAGGTATTTATGCATGCCAGCCCCCCTTCTAGGTATTTATGCATGCCAGCACCCCCCCGACGTATTTATGCATGCCAGCACCCCCCTAGGTATTTATGCATGCCAGCACCCCCCCTAGGTATTTATGCATGCCAGCACCCCCCCTAGGTATTTATGCATGCCAGCACCCCCCACATGTATTTATGCATGCCAGCACCCCCCCTAGGTATTTATGCATGCCAGCACCCCCCTCGGTATTTATGCATGCCAGCACCCCCCTAGGTATTTATGCATGCCAGCACCCCCCCTAGGTATTTATGCATGCCAGCACCCCCCTAGGTATTTATGCATGCCAGCACCCCCCCCTAGGTATTTATGCATGCCAGCACCCCCCCTAGGTATTTATGCATGCCAGCACCCCCCCTAGGTATTTATGCATGCCAGCACCCCCCTAGGTATTTATGCATGCCAGCACCCCCCCTAGGTATTTATGCATGCCAGCACCCCCCCTAGGTATTTATGCATGCCAGCACCCCCCTAGGTATTTATGCATGCCAGCCCCCCCCTAGGTATTTATGCATGCCAGCACCCCCCTAGGTATTTATGCATGCCAGCCCCCCCCTAGGTATTTATGCATGCCAGCACCCCCCCGGTATTTATGCATGCCAGCACCCCCCCTAGGTATTTATGCATGCCAGCACCCCCCCTAGGTATTTATGCATGCCAGCACCCCCCCTAGGTATTTATGCATGCCAGCACCCCCCCTAGGTATTTATGCATGCCAGCACCCCCTAGGTATTTATGCATGCCAGCACCCCCCCTAGGTATTTATGCATGCCAGCACCCCCCCTAGGTATTTATGCATGCCAGCACCCCCCCTAGGTATTTATGCATGCCAGCACCCCCCCTAGGTATTTATGCATGCCAGCCCCCCCCTAGGTATTTATGCATGCCAGCACCCCCCTAGGTATTTATGCATGCCAGCCCCCCCCTAGGTATTTATGCATGCCAGCACCCCCCCTAGGTATTTATGCATGCCAGCACCCCCCCTAGGTATTTATGCATGCCAGCACCCCCCTAGGTATTTATGCATGCCAGCCCCCCCCCTAGGTATTTATGCATGCCAGCCCCCCCCTAGGTATTTATGCATGCCAGCCCCCCCCTAGGTATTTATGCATGCCAGCACCCCCCCTAGGTATTTATGCATGCCAGCACCCCCCTAGGTATTTATGCATGCCAGCACCCCCCCTAGGTATTTATGCATGCCAGCACCCCCCCTAGGTATTTATGCATGCCAGCACCCCCCCTAGGTATTTATGCATGCCAGCACCCCCCCTAGGTATTTATGCATGCCAGCACCCCCCCAGGTATTTATGCATGCCAGCACCCCCCCTAGGTATTTATGCATGCCAGCACCCCCCCTAGGTATTTATGCATGCCAGCACCCCCCTAGGTATTTATGCATGCCAGCACCCCCCCTAGGTATTTATGCATGCCAGCACCCCCCCTAGGTATTTATGCATGCCAGCACCCCCCTAGGTATTTATGCATGCCAGCACCCCCCCTAGGTATTTATGCTTGCCAGCACCCCCCCTAGGTATTTATGCATGCCAGCACCCCTCTAGGTATTTATGCATGCCAGCACCCCCCCTAGGTATTTATGCATGCCAGCACCCCCCCTAGGTATTTATGCATGCCAGCACCCCCCCTAGGTATTTATGCATGCCAGCACCCCCCCTAGGTATTTATGCATGCCAGCACCCCCCTAGGTATTTATGCATGCCAGCACCCCCCCTAGGTATTTATGCATGCCAGCACCCCCCCGACGTATTTATGCTTGCCAGCACCCCCCCTAGGTATTTATGCATGCCAGCACCCCCCCTAGGTATTTATCCTTCCCTCCTTCCCTCCTTCCCTCCTTCCCTCCTTCCCTCCTTCCCTCCTTCCCTCCTTCCCTCCTTCCCTCCTTCCCTCCTTCCCTCCTTCCCTCCTTCCCTCCTTCCCTCCTTCCCTCCTTCCCTCCTTCCCTCCTTCCCTCCTTCCCTCCTTCCCTCCTTCCCTCCTTCCCTCCTTCCCTCCTTCCCTCCTTCCCTCCTTCCCTCCTTCCCTCCTTCCCTCCTTCCCTCCTTCCCTCCTTCCCTCCTTCCCTCCTTCCCTCCTTCCCTCCTTCCCTCCTTCCCTCCCTCCTTCCCTCCTTCCCTCCTTCCCTCCTCCTTTCCCTACTCCTTTCCCTCCTTCCCTCCTTCCCTCCTTCCTCCCTTCTTCCTCCTTCCCTCCTTCCCTCCTTCCCTCCCTCCCTCCCTCCCTCCCTCCCTCCCTCCCTCCCTACTTCCCTCCTTCCCTCCTTCCCTACCTCCCTCCTTCCCTCCTTCCCTCCCTCCCTCCCTCCCTCCCTCCCTCCCACCTGCTGGGCAACTTGGATTTAATTCTGTCACCCGGCACAATTTTCTCACACGCATGTAGTGGTATTCTTATTAATCTCATGCCAACGGCCGTTGGACCTGAAAAACTAAATGTGGAAAATATGTAATCCTTGTAATTCTGATTGCAACGTTTTTGCGCATTCCTTGCAGATTCCACGTCGCCACACAAGATTCGCGTCTGTCAACCACCTGCAAGGTACTTGTTTTATTATTATGCGTTTTTTGGGCAGTCGCTCCCTCTTCTGATTTTCTTGATGCCAACGGCCGTTGGACTTGCAAAATCAGTTTCCATCATTGCTGTTGTGATTTACGTGATGCCAACGGCCGTTGGACCTCCAAAAAAAAGTTCTTGCCAATTTTTTTTGCGTTATTGATTATACGCCAGTTTTATCAGCCGTTGCATTACGACGTTTTTATCTTAACTTCATTGCTGTAATGCCAACGGCCGTTGGCGTTGTAAAATAAAATTGTACTCCGGCTGATGAATTAATCCGCCCCTGAAGGTACTAGGTTTACTTACATTGGTTGTGCCAGTTGTGCTTCACGTGCAGTTTTTTTCAATGGAGAAAGACAAGGACGTTTCGGTGTCGAACCAGGAGAGAGAGGCAGTTGAACGGGGGGCCAAAAAACTGCCAGCCGAAGTTGTTAGAGCGATTGAGAAATTTTGGGATTCAATTCCAGCCATGGTTGTGATGAAAAAAGATGATGTACAAGCTGAAGTGGACGAAATGCCGGCCTTAATTTCCGACGATGAAGGGGATGGTGTCAACTTTATTCAACCGGGAAACAAACGTAAACTGAAACGCAAAAACCTAAGATGTTTTTAAATGTATATGCCAATTTAATGAAATCATTTTCTGAGGTTGTGAAGGACCTGACTGTTTTAAAAATGAATGATTACAATAAATTAGGCAAACACACTAATGGGAAAACGCGTTTTTTTGGCCGCGATGTAAATCTTTTTGTTCGTTTTTTCCCTGAAAAAGATGGCCGAGATCGCGAATGAGTCCGAGATCGTGAATGAAGTCTACGGAAGCGTCCTTCAAAACGTTTACAAACAAGTTCGCTTTCTGTCGCGTGGCATATTCGAGGAAGTTCGTGTCGCGCAGGAGAAGACAGGCCGCCACTTGGCCGTTTTATTGGCGTTTGATTCGTTCAGCCAAATGGAGAGGGTTATGTACGCCCAGCTAGCTGATATGAACTTCTGTATTCAAGAGGGTTTTTTCGTACCACAGATGGATCTAAGAGCGCCAATAGACCCAACGAGGGAGTTCCGCCTTTTGGTGTCGTTCATTACAAAGGGGCCAAAGATAGAGTTGGGGGAAGAGGAAGGGGCTCAGCTTGGGTGCACCTACAAGCGCGCATTTTACCCGAATGTTACGTCTTCCCTGCGCGTGAGGGCTGATGCGTGTGTAGGGGCAGAAGTACCCCTCAACATGAACTTTTTCTTGCTCTCTGACCCGATCGTGAGGGATGGGGATCCCATGCGTGGTATGCGAAATTGCTCCAAGGAGGGGTGTGGGTGCGACACAGGCCCTCAGAAGTGGTGTAGAGGATGTAGGGATGCCAGATATTGCAGTGAGGAGTGCCAGCGTGCTGACTGGAGTAGGCATAAGGATAGATGCGAACGTCTGAGGCAAGCAAGGGAGGGGCTGGCAGGGGTGATAAGGGGGGTAAACAGGACGACCATACTGGATGGAACCGAGGTCGACTTCTCTGAGGTTGACTTCTCCTTCACCTTCTACTACGGTTCTTCCTCATAGAAAAACTGGAAATGTAGAGTAATAATTTGCTTTTGAGGCTGGAAAACTGGACGCATTTTGGGTTTGAAATTTGTGTATGTAGTCCTGATTTGTGTTGTAAAATGGTGTAATGGTGAATTCTCTTTTTACTTTGAAATTGGAATAAAATTGACCTGATTTGTGTTGTAAAATGGTGTAATAGTGGATTCTCCTTTCACTTTGAAATTGGAACATTGCATTACCGAAAGCCAGGCCTTGACCCCCAAGACGTCCGGCTTTCAAGTTGGAGTGTACCCCCGCGGCATCTAGCAATGCCGACTAGTTTCAAGTGCGCACCAGTCAAAGTAGTTACCCTTCGCACAAACTCCAGCCACACATTTTCGTAACCGCCCTTTTGGCACCGCAGGAACTATTCTGTCTGATTCGGCCAGATTTCATCCAAGGAATCGGAAAGGAAAAACGGTGGAATCAGAAAAGGAAAACGGTGGAATCATTTTCAGCCTGAACTAGTACAACACTATCGTCCGTTCAAGTCCGGCCTCACGGCCCATGCGACGCCATGTCGACCCGCCCATGCTTAGCCTTTTTTGCGCTAGACTAAAGAAAAATGGTCCCGTTGCCTAAGCAAAAAAATGCACCGCAGCACCTGCTAGCCATGGTAAATTTGCTAGCGATGGCAGTCTGGGAAACTTACTAACCAAACGGCGAATCAATCCAATCTCACGTTCAAAATGCCGCTTCCGTAGACATGTGTCGACTACTTTGTTTATGCGTGTGATTCAAACAAGCCAATTGTGAATTCCAGATTAGGAGTTAAGGTTTATGGCTGGCAGGACTGATATATTGCATGACGACACACCCTTTTTTGGCTTGAGACAGAAAGCTGTATATAAATTTCTTACATGAGATGTTTGTCATGTTCATTTTGATTTTAACGCACAGCCCCCCATTCAGCATGTCGAATGGCATGCGCATGTGCTGGCCGGCAGCCACTGCCATGTCGCCGGATCAGACTGGCGTACAAACCACACAATCTTCTTGTTCACGCATGCTAACCACAACCATCGGTAAGCCGACGTTGTGCAGGAATTTTTTTTCATATGCCTTGGTTTAATAGTGGACGCTGCATCCCTGATTCGGCCGTGAAGCTTGTTGTCAGCTAGACGTTAGCAGCTGAGTGCCGGGCCGCCCTATGTGGAATAACTTTCACATTGTCCATCGGCATTAAAAGTTGAAAATTCCCTCCGATCGACCATGCCATAACAGGAAAATGCCATCATCTGTTGCAGTCCAGGCTTATATTTGCCACGATGTGGTGTGTGCCAGTTGTGCCACCTGTAATTTACATTACTAGGCTTGGTGTTCCTAGGGATTCCATTCATGGTGTTCCACTTAGTAGCCATACCAGCATGCCTTGCAGTTTTCACAATAGATAGCCTGCAGGCCATATCAAACCCAACTCCAAAGTTGTCCAGTAATGCATGTGGTACCAATGAACATTACCTTGTACAGTAAAATAAGTTATGATATTGGTTGATGTTGTGCGCCCGTGCTTTCAATTTGTTTCATAATCCATGTGCCGTTCAGGCATGCACGTGTGAAACATCCAGGTATGCCTGTCATCTTCCCCCCCCGTATGATTCAATATCTCAGAGCCCAGATTGTTGTGGCACTGCGATGATGCATTATATAGCGTTGAAGAAAATGTGGGGCAGGTATTTGTGCAATTAACGTGCCATACGAACATTCCGGACGGTACATTCCGGTGATGTCGGGCAGTTGGGGGGTTCGCTTGGTCCCTTGGTTGCTTCCTCGCTTGGCTGCCACTGCGGGGGTGTAAGGACAGGTGCTCAAATGGAGAGACACTAGACGTGCATGCATGTTTGATGGATGGGTGGGGGGTGGGTGGGTGGGCGGGTGGGTGGGTGGGTGGGTGGGTGGGTGGGCGGGCGGGGGGCGGGCGGGCGGCGGCGGCGGGCGGGCGGGCGGGCGGGCGGGCGGGCGGGCGGGCGGGCGGGCGGGCGGGCGGGCGGGGCGGGCGGGTGGGTGGGTGGATGGGTGGGTGGGTGGGTGGGTGGGTGGGTGGGTGGGTGGGTGGGTGGGTGGGTGGGTGGTGGTGGGTGGGTGGGTGGGTGGGTGGGTGGGTGGGTGGGTGGGTGGGTGGGTGGGTGGGTGGAGGGGAGAGAGAGAGAGAGAGAGAGAGAGAGAGAGAGAGAGAGAGAGAGAGAGAGAGAGAGAGAGAGAGAGAGAGAGAGAGAGAGAGAGAGAGAGAGACAGAGAGACATGTGTGTGTGTCTGGCTGTCTGGGTGGGTGGGTGTGCGTGCTTGGGTGTGTGGGACAGTGTGGATGTGGGTGTGCTTGCTTGCGTGGGTGCGTGAGGGAGGGAGTGGCTGGGTGAGCGAGTCAAGCATGCACGTGTCAAACAGCCAGGTAGAAATGTCATCCTTTCCCCCCATCATGACAAATCATTGGCATGGATTGTTGTGGCACTGCCATCATGCACTACAGCGCTGAAGAAAATGACGATGGGCAAATATATGTGAAAGCGACACAACATAGCCCATGGCGGTGGCTGCTATCAACAAGCAGCTCTTGCCTCCATGCACAGTCAAACACCTGCATCTTCTTCAATGCAGATTATTGACATCTCTTTTGTATATTATGTACAGATTATTTGCATTTGTAATATTATCTGTATACCAATGCAGTTTGCAACATGTAACCAGTGTTGCTAGTAATCTGGTAATGTGAGCCGTGTTGATATCAAAGTGCTGCGATGCAAGTCATACATCAGAACTAAAGCGGCAACACTGGCTACGGACACAAAGAGTCATACACACGCGCGCGCACACACACACACACACACACCGTGCTTCGTGCATCGCGACTCAGGGCCTGACAAGCTGCGGCCGAGACCAATGCCGAACACACCCATGCTCAGAGCACATTGCGGATGCCAGGCACACCGCGTTTGCCATGGAACACATGGGTAGACGCTTCGTAAACGTGACAACGAATGACCCGCTGAGATCCCCACACTTGCAAGCGCACGGGAAAGGCGGCACACTTACGTTTCATAGATTAGCCGGGGCGAGATAGTAGCTCGTTTGCCTAGCCGTCATTAAGCCTATAGGCGTTCCAAGAAACGCATGAAATTTCTCTACCAGTACCGGTGGCGCACTATCGGTCTATGATCGCAGAAACTTCTCTTGAAGGGGCCTTACACTGTCGTGCATGTAACCACGGAGCTTGAATGGTGGCATGACAACGAAAGAAAGTTTTCCTTAAGCCCGACCTCCCCTCCCGCATTCCACTGGTGATATTACAGCTGTTATAATTCCTGGAGCTAAAAACATGCGGAAAACATGCTGGGCGAGTCCTGTCAAAATTAAAAACCAACAGACTTAATTGACAGCGCCGTTTAAACGACAGCAAGAGCTTCCATGCCATCGAACACTGCCCGAGGTTGGTCTAATTTAAAGACTAAGCCTGCCGTCTCAGAAAAAAATGTTCTATGCTCGGAGTCCACGGAATCAGGAAGTCGGCCCGCAGGTGCCGTACAGATCCGGTAGTGACTCGTGAAGTGAAAGATTTGGGCAGATTTGGGCAGATCGGGTTTGGTCGATCCGGTCCTGGATCAGTCCGTACGCTGAAATTTGCGCGCCGTCCGTTGTACTTGAATTTTCAAGGGAAACGAATGTTGCCTCTTTCGGTAATGCAATGTAAAATTGACTTTCGTTTTCTCTCATGCGACTGTAGTGGGTTAAACAACAATTAGTGACCCAACGGCCGTTAGGGATTGGAAACCTCGCCTAACGTTTGCATATTTCTTTCCGACAAAACCTCATTTTTTTTTAAGGATGGACGTCGATGTATGTTATGTGCAGAGGGGACAAGTTTG